>JAREIK010008249.1:3050000-3650000 GCA_029783825.1 Sapria himalayana
TTCTTTTCATTTTTAACAGTTATATTGGATTCTATCGTATTATTTTGTTGATGATTATAATTGTATTTGATAAATTATAATATTAAAATTTTTGAGTAACCTAATTGAGCTATGAATTTTTTGTGCATTTTGTTATTGACCTTTTATTATGATCATTATAATTAATTTGTTTTTCTTTCCTTATTGTGATTACATGAAATTTAAAATTTGCTATAAAATTTACTCATAGTAATGGCGCAACCTTGACAATACATAATCTATAATTATTATAACAAATACTAAAAGTTTATTTGTAATAGCAATAAAAATGGAAATAAAATTATGATGGCATGCAATTGGAATGGTGAAACGTAAAGAACAATTCTAAAACAAAAATAAATAATATAGTTGTTAGATCTACATTTCACTAAAGGTATAATAAAATAAATAATATATGGCCTTTTGATAAATAATCTAAGATATTGGAATAGCTCACCTTATTTGATTTTAATCCAAAATTATTTAATAATAATTTTACTACAGCTTATTTGTTAGATTTATGTAATGTCATAAAAATATTACTACATATTTATTACAAATATATCTCTATCTTTATTATTATTATTCAAAAATATTTTTATGTTATATGTTATAGGAATAAAAAATATTATTTGACTTAATTGTCAGAATGAATGTAAGAGTAAAAGATGGAGTTTTGACTGATGAATTCATAGAGGAGATTGAGAAGTTTATTGTCTTTGATAAAAAATAGTCTGAATTTATGAATGAAACAAAAATAAGATACCAATGTAATGTCTGTAAATATCAAATCAGAGTTTCCATAATGTGGACATTGTCTGATATCATCTAGTAAAAAATAGATTTGTTATAGACAATTATGTTTGGTATAAATATTAGAAATCAGTTATACCACGAATAACTAAGCATTATGTACATAAAATGTTAATTCATATCTTGCAATAAAATTTTCTAATCCTTACGATACATGTGAAGTAATTTTGAAGAATGTTTTTGGTCTTCATTAAATTCGGATGTCGCTGATGATATCTCATTATCATCATCAAAAATAATATATGAAATATTGAAGGCTTCAGTAGAAGAGGTTTGAGTAGGTAATACATATGGCTACTCAAAATTATATGTGGCGGTCAAACTAATGAATTTATAGCCAAAATATCATTTTTCAAAAAGATGCTATGATAAAATATGTTAATTGTTATCTAAATTTTCATCAAATAATAATGTCATGAAAGAAAGTATTTACTACACAAAGAAATTAATATGAGGTTTGGGTTTGCTGGTGGAAAAAATATATTATTGTATTAATTATTGCGTGATATATTAGGGCATATACAATGAAACAAATGAATTTAATTTCTATAACTCTCCTAAATACAAAAGAAATATAACATGTAAAAGGTTTGAAAATAAATATTCCTCACAAGAAGATATATTATTTTCTTTGGACTCCTCGTTTGTAAATATTATTTGCATTTGTTGCTACTGCTAATGACATGAGTTGGCATAAAGAGCATGTTAATTATTGAAGATGACATGATGTGATATTGCTCAGATTCTCCTTCTTGGAAATATTTTGATGATTGACATCCATATTTAATAGATGAAAGTCAAAATGTTAGATTAGGCATGTGCACAGATAGATTTCAACCATTTGGACAAATATACCAACAAAACTCTTCAAGGCTAGTTATTGGTACACCTTATAATTTACCACTATGGGTATACATGAAAGATAAGTACATGTTTTTGTGTGGTCTCATACTCAGTCTGAAAAATCCATTAGACAAATTAGATATTTTCTTGTTCTCTCTTATAGCAGAGCTCAAAATTTAATAGGAGGATGGTGTCGAAACATATGATATATCTAAAAATAGAACTTCAAAAAGTAAGCATCACTTATGTAGATTATAAGTGACTTTCATGCATTTTCAATATTGTTAAGATGGAGTACTATAGAGAAATTAGCTTGTTCTTATTGTATAGAGGACTAAGATGCATTTAATATGAGCAAAGGAGGAAAGACTTATTGGTTGATATTCATTATAAATTCTTAAATATGGAACATCCATTTTTGGATGTATATTGATGCATTTAAGAAAGACCATAAAGTCATTAAAAGTGCACCACTTTGAGGTCAAGTGATGAAATATTAAAAGTAATTGAATGATATGGATTCAAAAACATTATGGATATGTTGATGTAGATTGTATTAATGTGCAAATTTCAAAGAATTATCATAATGAGTAGAAAAAAAAAACTATCTTTTGGAATTTATCTTATTGAAAACCCAATCTTATTAGATACAACTTAGATGTGATGCATATTGAGAAACTTTGTTGATAATAGTTTTAATATTATAATGAATGTGGAAGGAAAAACAAAAGACAATGTCAAATCAAGAGAGGATTTAAAAGAGTTACACAAGGACAAATCAACGACTAAATTCTCTAAGGTTTGTTATAATCATGATAATGATGTAAAGGAAGTTTTGTACAAATGGTTGATGAAGCTTAGGTTTCCTAATGGATATGCATCTAACATGGGAAAATGTATTGATATAAAGAGGTATAAGTTATTTGGGATGAAGAGTCATGACTACCATGTGTTCGTGTAGAGACTAATACCAATAGCATTCCATGAATTACGTCCACAAAATGTTTGGGAAACATCGACTAAAATAAGTATTTTTTTAAAAATCTCACTTATAATATCATATGAAAGGAAGAAATAGAGCAATTACAAAATTACATCCCATTATTTTATTTAGCTTGAGCATATTTTTCCTCCTAGTTTTTTTGACTTCATGGAACATCTCTTGGTCTACTTGTCTTATGAATTCATGATAGCTTTCCATGTGTAATACAAATAGATGTATCCATTTGAGAGGTAATATATTTTTTATTTGTTAATCTAAAAATTTTAATGTATCCACCGAATCTTTTTTGTTCTAATATATTGATTTTAGATATCTTTAAAAAATTGAAAAATAATGTTTGAAATAAAGCCTAAGTCAAATGATCGAGTTGCAATGCCTTCTTGGTTGAAGAGGCTTTGGCAATTTTTATGTACTACTTTTGGCCATAATTATATAATCGGCACAAAAAATTATAACTAAATATTATATATGTTATGATAATATAAAAATGCTATGCTTTCTATTCTTTGACATGTGGGTAGATCGTATAGTAGAGTAACATCAAGATATTTTTTGGATGACTTAAATATCATGTTGTGGACATATATATTTTGTTAAACTATAAGAAAATTACTCATTATATTGAGTAAAATTTATAATAATTTCATATTCTCATTTATTTGACACTATATGTGCAATAACATTTTAATAATTCAAAATACCTTCAATGTTGTTTTTGAAGAATATTTGCTCATAAATTAAGACAAATGAAACCTCATATTGATGATACTTCAATTGATGCAAAGTTTGAAAATGATTTTGTGGATGGTTTAAAAATTTTGGTAGTATATAACATATCATTCTTAGTTCTAAACATTTACATCCAATTTTATATATGTATGAATTTTTTCTTTATCATTTTGTCGGTAAATTTTCTTCATTATATTACACAAATGAAGGTTCTTGCAAATGGACCATTATGAAGTTTACAGACGTATCTCATACATTATCTAAATGGATACAAATTTCATACTTTGCAACATGATTCATATAGAGCTGTAATGAATAGTGGTATTTGCATCAAGGGTTATAACTGTACTGCATCTACTACTGATTTTCATAATTGACTAATTAAAATTATACACGTGGAGTATCATGTTTTACAAATTAAAAGGATAATTCTATTTAAGTATGAATAGTTTGATCATATTTCAAATATTGGTACTAGAATTCATCATCAATACAATTTTTTTGATGTACACCATAAAAAATATTTAAATAAGTACTAGCCATTTATTCTTGTTGTACAAGCATAACAAGTGTATTACACCACTTATCCAACCACAAGAAGAAATTCATGTCACTAGTGGGTAATATGTAAAATAAAACATAGAGTTATTAAAGTTGTTGAAAAGGATGTTATTGTAAATCTATCGCATGTATTAGCATTTAAGAAGAATAATGATTAACTTCATTCAATCATTCATGGGCTAGATGATGGGCTTCAAAAATTACTTTGTAAAAGTGAAAATTATTTGGACATTGATGATGGCCAGGTTGAAAAAGATAATGAGGAGGAATATTTTGTAGAATCAAATGATGATGAATATGTAGAAAGAGATGATTTGTTAGAAAATTTTAATGGTGCCTAGAATTTATTGACTACCTTTTAATTTTGACATTCTCATTTTTTAATCATTATAATGTAGATGTTAAATTAAAATTTTTTAATTCATTTTTTACTATTAATGTGTTTGTTGTTATATTTTGTTATTATGTCATTTTCATAATATATTTTTTTTACCTCTGTAAATTTTGTTATTATGACATTTTCATAATATATATTTTTATCTCTATAAAATTTGATGTTTATATAACTTGATTTAGGTATGAGAGTTAATCATTCAAGTGGTCTAGGATCTCAATATGTGAGGAGGGGCAAAGAAATTCAACTAATAGCTAGTGGAAGAGGAAATCTACATGTATTTAGTGATGACAATACTACAAATATCTCTATGTATTCTCATACGCATACGAAGGAAACTTTGGCATCACCTCATCATGACATACTTGGATTTACTACCATTGATATTCCATATTTGTCTCATTTACACCAGAATATACTGAAAGTTCCATTCCACCTACCTTAAGAGGCCTATACATTGGTGCTACAGTAGCGACACCGAAAGGATATTCACAATCCATAATCTACATGCCAAGTAATGAGAAAATCTTTATGAGGCCCACAATTGATAATAAATAGTACATATCTTTTATAAATATACTACATGCATACATTATCTCTTTTTTCATTTTGTTTTGTTTTAATCCAATATAAATATAATATGTGAATGAAATTATAAGTATATTGAAATATTTGAATTTTTCTATTTTAAAATAATAACAATATATGATATTGCACTTATTTAATATTATCATTTAAAATTAAAATAATTTTTTTACGAAGTTTTGGATTATAAATATAATGAAATAAATTTTAACTCAGTAGCAGCAAAATTTATGTATTTTGTTTATATGTATTTGTACATACTGATATTAAATTATTTATGGGTTTATCCATTCTGCTTCTCGTACAATCAAGAATATATTTTAAGGAGAAACTATTTGTGAAGGGTATAAAGTGAAACAAAGTGTCCTCAATTTTGAAAGAACTTTTTTTGGGAAGAATCTGAGGTTAAATTTTCATGAATTTACTTATTTTTCAATTTGGCTAGTATGATTTACTCTTAAATTTACATCTATTACAATGTATTATTATTTTATTTCTTTTTTACAGAAAAAGCGCAAATGAAATAATACTTTGGTTGTATCAGTGAAGGATACATGAAAATATATGGTAAATATGAGATACAATTATAATCTTATATAATTGAGAAAAAAGTAAGATAAAGATGCAAAACCTAATAGTGTCCCACTTAGTGTTTGAATAAAGTGGTGGGAATACTAGAATATTTAGGAGTTTAAGTCATTGTCTCAGGTGATCTCACATAATCATCGATTAGAAAAAGTATGTAAAGAATTAGGACCTTCAAAATATATGGGAGGTTCAAAGGCGACCTACCAACATTCAGTAGATTTGGTATGATTATCTTTTATTTTTTGTTATTATTTAAATTTTTAGAATGCAAAGGTTAAAATCTATGCGATGATGAATGATGGGATTTAATAATAACTAATATTTATTTTTAGGAGGCTGAGTTGGGATGTCCAACAATACCATTTGAGATATTCAATCAAATACACAAGAAGAATGATTGATCATTTGTGGACAAGTGCACAAATAATATAAATATTAATTTTTCATTTTATACTTGTAGTTTCATTTGACAATTACAAATAATAAAAGAAAAAAATTTTAAATAATAAATTATTTGGTATTAGCTGTAAATAAAATACAAACTTAAGTATGTATTTTTTTACCATTACTAATGATTTATGGACTCATTAAATATAATGACTAACTTTTATTTTAATATTATTTTTTAGTAAAGAAAGGATGGTTTCTTGTGATGGTATTAAATTTATTTTAACATATTAATTGATGAGTTAAATTATATTTTAACAATTGTAGGAAGCTATGAAAAAATGGTTACAATTGCTTCACAAATAATAGATCTTTATATAGAGGCACAAATGTTGTGCATATTTACCTTTAGGATGTCAGAGTGGAGCTAAAAAAATGGTGAGTATATGGTCTTGGTACCCATGCATCTAGATTTTATTCAAGTTTTATTTGAAGTTCTTCATCATCATCTTCTAATTATAATAATTTATTTGATGAGAGGTTGTGCGAAGAGATGTATAAAATTCAAGTTACATTGCAAATGAAAAATCACAAGATGCAATAAAAGAATAAAGAAATGCATAAGAAAATTTTTAATAAATGAAAAAAAAAAGAGAGGCTGAAAGATTGAAAAGCGAGGATCAATGAAATGCAATAGAAGATTTTTAAGATAGACAAAATAATGTACAAGTTAGAAAATGCATCATCTATTTTTCATCATTTTAAAAAGGATCTATCCAAATCTCTGGAGGATAATACTCATCAAGATAAGGGATCATAGTTCTTTATGACGTGTTATTAATTTTTTACAACATATGTTTTTGATCAAAAATTATGGTTTTTGTGTTAATTTTTTTAATTAGGTTATAAATTGTGCTTTTAAATCTATGGCCATTTATATTTGTTATTAAACATTTTATTCTATGATAGATGTTATGTGAATATTATTTGATGAATAATATGTTGATGTGCTTATTATTTTGGTTGTAGGTCATATAGTTTATGTTTGTAATTATATATTGCATGCAACATATAGAAACTGCACAAATAAAACTTGTTCCTAATGCAAATAATAGAAATGAAATTTTCCATTTCTAAATCCATTTCTAAATAGAAACGGATCATGCATTTCTTTGATAACTCATCTCTCATTTAGAATTGGATAATATGTTTTTATTTTTTTCGTCGCAAAATTAGCAATAGAATCCAAGATCCTTTTGCCGTCGCAATATTTAGCAATGGATTTTTTTTGTCACTATTTATAGAAATGTCATTGTGTTATTCATTTCTAAAAGTTAGTGAGGAACATTTTAGAAATAGATTCTTTCCATTTCTAAATCTGTCGATATGGTTAAATAGCTATGGAATTATAAACTAAATAGGTTGTTGCTGATTCTGTCTTTTCTTGTAGTGTATCTTTATATTTACGTATTCAAATATATTGATATATTTATGTTTATACATAGACATGCACACATACACACACACGCACGCACGCATATATACATTTTTATATATAGGTTTATATAAATAAATAAATAAATTAATATATATATATATATATATAACAAACACACACACACACACACACTCACTATAATAAAGAAGCCAATTAGAGAAAAAAATAAAGATGCCCAATTCCATTTCTAAAATTAGGAACAGAATTGAAACAGATTAGAAATGAAAATTAAACTATTTTGAAAAAATTAAAAAATGAAAAAAAAAACTTTGCTACTAAAAGGCATTGGTTAATTGATATTATATGAAAACAAACTTTAAATAGAAATTAAGATAGAAATTGAAATGGTTTAGCCTTACGTCACTATTATAACATGCATTCATGGGCGAATTAACTTGCATGATATTTAGCAACTAAAAATTATATTTTTAGATTTATTAGGTTTTTAAAATGATAAGTTATATGATAATTAAGATGCAAATTAATTTCGTCACAATTCGACAAAACTTTCATCCATTTCTAATTTTAGCGATGGAATTCATTTTCATCGTTAAATTAGAAACATAATGAGAGTTTTTTGTTTTTGGAATAATAATTTTGGTGATGAAAATTATTTCCATCACTGAATTAGAAACAAAAACTAATTCAGTTGCTATATTATGTTAATTATGTTTTCAAAGAATACTTTGTCCTTTGAAAAAAAAAAATTAGGATTTGGCCTAAATTATATTGATTCTATCATCGCCTATTCTTGAATTTGAATTTGCTTTCCTCCATTTTGTGTTTGTCACCCTATTCATCTATCATTGAGGTATGCAATTTAATATTTTCAATTTTCCCATTTATACTATAAATGGGGTATGCAAGTTTTGTATTTTTTGTTGTTACCTTTGGTTTTTTTTTTCTTGTTTATTATCCTTAATAGTTCTATTTTCTTGTTTTCTTGAATTTTTATTATGCTAATTAATATAATTTACATTTTTCATTTTTTGTAGATACTTAACAATGTAACTTAGTATGCATAATAGGATGTGTTCACTATTTAGGTTACCTAATTATCTATTTAATTGAATTTATATCTTTAAAATTTGAAGGTTACAACGTAATCGAAATGAACAACTTTTAAAATTGAGCGAATTAGTTTAAAAAGTTTGAAAATATGTAATTTGTATGTCAAAATTGAAAGTATGCAACTTTAACAATAAATAATTTATATCAACATCAAAAATTTTGAAAGTATGCAACTTTAACAATGAACAATATATATATATATATATATATATATATATATTAACAATTTTGAAGGTTAAAACATAATAACAATGAATAATTTTATAAATTTTGAAGGTATGCAATTTAAAGGTAGAAACATAATAAAAATGAACAACTTAAAAAAATAAGAACTTTGAATCAAAATTTAGAGAGTTGCTTTATCTACACTTCAATGAAGGTTGAAACCAATAAATAACACCTTTCATTATTTAATATTATAAAAATACATATTACGCCTCATAGTTAATAGATGACTATTTATACTATATGTTTCATATAGAATAGTTAAGATCCCTATTAATGTATTCATGTTTTCCATTTCTGTTTTGTTTTCATATTTTCATTGACATACTGATATGCATTGGCATTGTAAATTTTTGGATGATTTCTATTACATAAAATGCTTTTATTAAAATAGTTACTACATATCTTTAATTTTAAAGGCATTACTTTTTATAGAACCTTAATTTGCTAAGATCAAAGAAACACAAAAGTACTTAATCCCATTGGAATATCACATATTAGGATTCACATTATCAAAATTTATTTAATAGTTTTAATTAACCCCAAAAATAATAATATCTCAGAATATTCATTTTATAAACCCCAAATGAAAAAATAATTGATTTCATAAAAGATTATTATTTTCACACATCAAAAGAGTGAATCTATGGCCCTAAAAATATTTTTATATTATAATCATTCATATATAAACAAAATAAAAAAAAAAAGTTTCTAGCACATACCCAACCTTTTCATTTTTACTTAATTTTTGTAATTTCATCATATATAAATAATTATCAAACATTTGATTTTATGTATATAAGAAAAATACAACTAAAGGTTTTTGGTAAAAATCTAAGAGATAAAAGCAAGCTCATTTATCTCATTTTAATACATACTTACCTATAAATGATGTGACTATAATATTTTTATGATATTTATATAATGTCATGTATATGTTACTACAACTTTATTATAAATAACTCACAATCTACATTATTATAATTCAAAATACATTTGTGTTATGTATTATAAAAATGAAAAAAAAAGTATGCGACCTAATCGTTAATGGATGAATGTCATAATGAAAATAAGTAGTTAAATATTGAGTTTGTAGAGAGGATTGAGGAGTTTGCTGGATTTATTAAAAAATGCAATGAATTTATGGATGACACAAAAATAAGATGCTCATGTAATGGTCGTAAATGTCAAAATCAGAGTTTACAAGATGTAGATATTGTATATTTCATCTTGCAAAAAATATATTTGTTATATACTATTATGTTTGGTATAAACATGAGGAAATAGTTGTCACAAACAAATCAAGTATTATGTACATAGAAGTGTTGATTCAAATGTTGCAAAAGAATATGTCGATCTCAACGATGCATGTGAAGAAATGTTGAAGAAAGTTATTGGTCATTCCTTCAATCTGAATGTCACTCATGATATCCCAAAATCATCTGCAAAATAATTTTATGAAATGCTCAAACCATCAGAAGAAGAGGTTTGGATAGTTAATCCATATGACTACTCAAAGTTATTTATGGTGGTTAGACTCTTGAATTAAAAAATAAATTATTATTTTTCAGAAAGGTATTTTAATAAAATGTGTGAGTTGTTATCTAAATTATTACTAAAAAATAACATCATGATAGCTTTTATAGCACAAAGAAGTTAATGTGAGGTTTGAGTTTGATTGTGGAAAAATATATTGTTGAATTAATGGTTGTATGATATATTGGGGCATAGATAGTAAAGTCATTGCTTGTAATTTTTATAACTATCCTCGGTATAAAAGAAATGCTACATATAAAAGGTAGAAAACAAATATTTCTCATTATAAGTTGTATTATTTTTCATTGCCTCCTCATCCATAAAGATTATTTGCATTTGAATCCACTCCTATTGATATAAGTTGGCACAAAAAAACATATTATTGAAGAAGGCTTGATCCAACATTGCTCAGATTTTCAATCTTGGAATATTTTGATGATAGTTATCCATCTTTTACAAATGAAAGTTCAAATATTAGATTAGGGGCATGCATTGATGGATTTCAGCCATTTGGACAAATAGAGCAACAATACTCTTCATGGAAAACAAATATTATATCTTATAATTTACCACCATGGATGTGCATGAAAGATGAGTATGTGCTTTTGTGTGTTATTATGCCCAGTCCGAGAAACCTAAAAGAAAAGTTGGATGTTTTTCTATAGCCCCTGATTCCGAAGCTAAAACATTTTTGGGAGCATGGCGTGGAAACATATGTTATATCAAGAAAGTAAAACTTCTAAATACAAGCAAAATTAAGATATTTGTCATTTCGTTGTCATGGTATGTGATAAACTTTTTTTATTATTCAAAATATTTTCAATGTTTTTTTGTAGAATTTATGCTAAGGAAATAAAGCAAAGAGAATCATATATTGATGATGCTTCCATTGATGCAAAGCTTGAAAAAGGCTTCATAATTTAGTTTGAAAAATGTGAGTATATAACATATCATTCTTATTTCTAAAAATTAACGTGCAACATTATATAGGTATAATTTTATTTTATTTCATTTGTAGGTATAATTTATGTCATCAAATATATGTAATAGATAAATAGGGGAAATTATAAAATGGCCATTATGAAGTTTAATGACGTATCCCATATATTACGTAAATGAATATATATTTCACACTTTTAAATATGGTTCAAATTGAACTATAATGAACAGTGGTGTGTGCATCAAGGGTTCTAACTATATTGAATCTAATATTAATTTTCATGGTCAATTGAATAAAATTCTACACTTAGAGTATCATGTTTTTTCCTATTAAGAGGACAATTCTATTTAAGTGCGAATGGTTTGATCCTATTCCAAATTTGGGTATTAGAATTCATCATTAAAACAACCTTATAGATGTGCACCATAAAAAATATTATCATAAGTATGAGTTATTCATTCTTGTGGTGCAAGTAGAATAAGTGTGTTATACCACTTACCCAACCACAAGTAGAAATCATTATGACTGGTGGGCTATATATAAAATAAAACCAAGATTATTTATGAAAGTTGGTGAAAAGGATGTTATTGTCATACCATCGCGTGTACTTGCATTTTAAGAGAATAATATGGAACTTCATCCAATTAATCCTTTGACAGATGATGAGTTTCAAATATTTCTTGGTGAAGTTGGAAACTATTTGGACATTGATGATGATCATGTTGAAAAAGATAATAAGTAATAATTAATTGCATAATCAAATGAGGATAAATATGTAGATGGAGATGATGTGTTAGAAATTTCAGATGATGCATAGATTTATATTAAATTCCTTGTTATATTGTCTTAACTATTATAATTTGGGTGTTAAATAACAAAAAATTTACATTTATGAATGTCATTATGTTTATCATTATATTTATTTATAAGACATTTTCATTTCATCTTTTTATTGTCTTTGTTTTTTTAATATTTATATAACTTGAATTAGGTATTAAAGGTAATAATTCAAGTGGATGAGGATCTCAATCTATTGGGAGAGGTAGAGGAAGTGAACTAATAGTTCATGGAGGAAGAATTCAATATTTATTTAGTGATAACAATACTACAAATTTCTTTTTTCATTCTCCAACACGTACAGAGGATACATTAGCATCACTTCATAATGAGATACATAGATTGACTGTCACTGATATTCCATTTTCTTATCATTTTGCATTGGAAGATATTTGTTAGTTTCATCCCATCTATCTTAGGAGGCGCATGCATTGGTACTACACCATTGATAATGACTAGATATTCATAATCCATGGTTTACATGCTAAGTTATGAGAAAATCTTCATACGGCTAATAATTGACAATAAAGAGTACTTAACATTTAGAAATTTACTACATTCATGTATTATAATTTTTTATTATTTTCATTTGTAAAAAATTCTAATGGTGATCTCGATGAAGGATACATGGAAACATGTGGCTAGTGTGAGACACGATGACAAGCTTGGAAAATTGAGAAAAAAAGAATGATAAAGATACAAAGCTAAATACTGTTTTCCTTAATGTTTGGATCAAATAGTGGGAATATTGGAATACTGATGAGTTCAAGGTCTTATCCCAAATGGCACCACACATTCATTGACAAGAGACAGTAGGTGAAAGATTAAGACCTTTAAAACATATTGGGGTTCAAAGGGGACCTACCAACATTCAATAGATTTAGTAAAATTATCTTTCCTAATTTATTATGATTTGAACTTTGAAAATATAAAAGATAATAAATGTATGACAATATATCATATACCTTATTAGTAACTATTATTTATTTTTAGGAGGTTGAGTTTGGACCTCCACCAATACCATTTGAGGTGTTCAAGTGAATGCACAAAAAAAAACAATGAATCATATGTGGACAAGCAGTCAAATGATATTAATGTAAGTTTCTCAATTTGTACTTATAGTATCTTATGTAAATTGCAATTAATGAAATAAAATATTGAAATAAAATTTTATTTTTGGCATTCATAAGAATTAATATGCAAAGTCAAATATTTTTTTACAATAACTGATGAATTATTTTTGGCATTCATTTTTATATTAATTTTTAGTAGGGTGTTGATAGTTTCATGTGCTGGTATAAATTTTATCTGAATATAGTAATGATGAGTTATGTTGTATTGTAACAATTTATAAGAAGCCATGGAGAATGTGGCTAACTATTGCTTCATAATTGGCAAATCTTTCTACATAGGTATCAGAGATTTATGTTGCGCATATTTACCTTCAGACTTATAGAGTAGAGCCAAAAAAATGGTGAGTGTATGGTTTTGATACCCATCCATCTACATTTTATCAATGTTCTATTTGGAGTTCATCATTATCATTATCTTCTTGTAATTATAATAATTTATTTAATGAGAGGTTGCACAAAGAGATATAGGAAATTCAAGAGACTTTGTAAAGAAAAAATGGGGAGCTGCAATAAAAGAATGAAAAGATACAAAAACAAATTGAAGATATAAAAAAAAAGAGAAATAAAAAATGAAAAGAAAGGAGGAAATATAACACAAGATTTTGAAGATTGAGAAAATAATATGCAAGTTGGCAGAGACTTCATCTCTTTTTCATTATTTTAAAGATAATTCATCTAGATCTCCAGAGGACAATACTCATATCGACAAGGATTCATAGTTGTTTGTGATGTTGTGTTATTACTTTTTTTGTAAAGAAAATTTTTGTGGTGAAATTTTGGTTTTTGTGTTACTATTTTTTAACGTTATTAATGTATATTGTAATTGATGGACTTTGATATTTGTTATTTGCACTATAGCAGATATTATGTAAATGTCATTGAATTATGTGCATCTACTTATAAGATCATAGGGTATATGGTTTCTGTATATATATGTATTTTATACAACATATAGAAACTATAATAAATGGGACATGTTCCTGTTGCAAAAAAAAATGAAAAATTGTATTCCAAAATTCATTTCTAATTTAGTAATGGATCTTTTATTTGTATTCTATTCACTCACTATTTTAGTATCAAAATAAAAATGATATCTAGAATCTCATTTCCGTCGCTAAAATTAGAAATAAAAAATTGTATCGCACATTTTAAAAATGCTCGAAAGTTTTATGTTTCTAAAATTAAGAAAGAAGATTTTAGAAACAAAATCTTTCCATTTCGATTGAGATCACTAATTCAACATCGTGACAAAATTAGAAATGAATTTTGTCATTTTTAATTTGGTATTTTCTTGTAATGACACACACACACACACACACACATATTTACATTTTATATAGAAGTTTGTATATAAATAAATAAATAAATAAATAAATAAATACATACATACATACATATATATATATATATATATATATATATATATATATATATATATGTGTGTGTGTGTGTGTGTGTGTGTGTGTGTGTGTGTGTGTGTCAAAAATGAAAAAAAAAATGAAATCACTTTTTGAAATGAAAAGCATTTACTAGCATTTAAAAAAATATATATGTAAATAGGTGGTTTTGGAATTTTAAAACCACTTTGCATTTTTGTTTCCTAAAAAAGTGGGTTTTAGGATGGAAATCCATGTTTCAAACCTAAAAAAAGTGGGTTTTCTGAGGGGAATCCATGTTTTAAACCCGAAATGCATGTTTATAAAATATGAAAACTTGGTTCCTTATTTTGGATATCAAAACTTAAATATTTTATGTTTTTGGTATTTTTTCTAAAATTTTAAAAAAAGTGAGAAAAATATACATATTTTCATTTTGAGACCTCAAAATTAAAATTTCGCCCAAATTATAATGCTAGAAGGGGGTGGAGGAGAGAGAAAAAAGGGAATATATTTCAATGTATCAAATAAAAAGTAATTAAAACTAAGACTTTTTTTTTTCCAAAATTTTTAAAAAATAGACTAAAATAAAAAATTATTAATTTTTAGTGGAATAAAATGCATATAACTAATTTTGCTCAAGCACTTATTTTTAAAAAATTTAAATCAAAAACTAATTTTTTATTGACAATAAGTTTTCAAATATCAATTTTTGAAAAGCAGTTTTTGAAAAAAAAATATAATTGTTTGCAAAACACATTGAAAAATAATTTTCCTTGTTCCGTATCGAAGATTAATTTTCCAAAAAAAAATATCTTTTTTAATCAAAACATTATATAAGTATATATATATATATATATATATATATATATATATATATATATATATATATATATATATATATATATATATTGATTTTTGAAAACAATTAATTTTTGAATATTGATTTTCGACACAAAAAAATGTTTTCACTTTTGATTACTATTTCAAAATCACTATTTTTTACTTACTCTTTTTTATTACCAGGCCAAAATTAGTTTTAGTCATTTACATGGATCAAAAATTAATGATATTTTATTTTGGTATATCTTGTATTTAATTTTGAAAAAAGTTTCTTTTATTATTTTGATTTTTTTTAACACAAGTCTCACTATAAGAAAAGTAATGAAAACACATGTATTAAATACTTGAGGTAATTTTTCATTCTAAGATTCAAAAATATTTTTAAAAACAACCACCCATTCTAACCATGAAAGTTATTACCCCTTAATATTATATATTTTTAATAACATATCATAAAATATAAGAGAAATTTATGTTTTGGTGCAATAAAAATGAAATATTTGTTTTTTGATACACCAAACATTTTGTGTTTATTTTTATAATAAAAATAAATACAAATCTCCCAATAAAATATTTCATAATGGAAAATAGATAGATAAATGAGGGCTATAAAAAATAGCTAGTATTTTGAAAAAAACGTTAGGTAAAAACTATCTAAAATAGCTAAGGGGAGGGATTTATTGAGCCTCTTTGTAGATGCTATTAGTTAAAGTTAGTAAAAATAGATAATTAAAATATATGGGGAATTATGTTTTGGGTTATTTCCCTATAAATTTTTAAGATTTTGAAACTAAAATTTTTATATTTTTAAAAAAGTCACAAAGTTAAAAATAAATTAAAAATAAGTGCACTCAAATTCGTAAGTCCTAAACTACCCTCTTTCCTGCTCCTCGCCCCCTCGCCATTAGCATTTGCCCCTCCCACGTCCTCGCCCCTAGCCCATGCCCCTCATCTTCATCCATGCCCTCGTCCATGCCCTCACACCTTGCCCTCGCTCCTCTCCCCTCGCCTGTCTGCCCTCACTTGTTTGCCCTCACCTCTTGCCCCTCTCTCTCCACCCCTCACCCCCCTGCCCATCTCCATGAGCTCCTTTGTGGAGCTCCGTCGAGCTCTTGGAGCTCGAAGGAGCCCCACGCCGAGCTCCTGGAGATCGATAGAGCTCGTCGTTCGAGCTCCAGGGTCTCGATAGAGCATGATGCCATGCTCCTGGAGCTCGAAGGAGCTCTCGATCAAGCTCCAGGAGCACGACTGCGAGCTCTAGAAGATAGATGGAGCAAGTGGTCGAGCTCCATCGAACTCCATCAAGCTCAATGGGAGAGTGCGAGGCCCAATGGAGTGGGATGATGAAGAGAGTGATGGTAGTTTAGGATAAACGTAATAGAGTGCACTAAATTTCAATATTTTAATATTGTGGTGATTTTTTATCGAAACTAAAAAAGAAGTTTTAAATTCTTAAAGTACCCAAAAACATAATTTCCCCTAAAGATAATCTAACGTGTCAAAGTAAGACTCGAGTGGATATGATTACAATACAAAATAATCAATTTAAGTGAAATATTGTGTAAAAAATAATCATTTCAAAATTTATTCTTGGAAAAAATGATCTTGAGTGTCTAGTCTTGATAAATATATTTTCAAGCTGCTTTCCAGGGGCTAGGAGGAATGTTTGTAATTGTGTGAGAATAGGCGAGGGGTGCTTTGCATAATCAAACACGGGGTAGTTATAAGAAAATATATAAAAACATGAAAAAAGACAAACACTACGATGGTGGAACACATTTTACAATTAGGAGGAACAGACCAAGGCCCTGACGCGGCGCGGATAAGGAGAACGAACGTTTCTGTCGCAGAACGCTGTCATTGAAATGTACACAAGCATGACCATCACGTGAAGTTGTTGGCCTTGTTGCTTACTAAATTCGTGGAAGATCTTGGCTATTTATAATTGTATATTTTATTGAAAGGACCTTTGAATCTTCAAAAAGGAAGGATCAGAATCTGCAGATAAATAGAAACCAGGACTGCTTGGTGCTTCCCCACCAGAGGTTATCGTTAAGCCCCAATCTTCGTCAATGGAGTCCAACGAGAATCCCGGTTTTCCGATCCACCAATCCAGACGCCTGCCTGATTTCCTCCAGAGCGTGAATCTCAAACACGTCAAATTAGGATATCACTATCTCATCGACAATTTCTTGTCCCTCTGCTTGCTCCCCCTACTTTTACTGCTTATAATCGAGGCGTCTCGCTTAAACCCCAGCGACATACACCAGCTGTGGCTCCATCTAAAATACAATCTCATAAGTGTAATTGTTTGTTCGTCCGTTCTAGTTCTCGGATGCACGATTTACATCATGACCCGTCCCAGATTGGTCTATCTGATAGATTTCGCCTGCTATAAGCCTCCGAGGAAGCTGCAGGTGAACCTGCATCAGTTCATCGAGTATTCGAAGAGAACGGGAGATTTTGATGAGTCAGCCTTGGAGTTTCAGAGGAAGATTCTGGAGAGATCGGGGCTTGGAGAAGAGACTTGCGTGCCTGAAGCCTTGCATTCCTTTCCACCCATTCCATCAATGGCTGCAGCTAGAGCCGAGGCCGAGCAGGTCATGTTTGGTGCACTAGATGCTTTGTTCGAGAACACGGGTGTCAAAGCTAAGGATATTGGGATTCTCGTGGTAAACTGCAGCTTGTTTAATCCGACTCCTTCCCTCTCGGCAATGATTGTCAATAGGTATAAATTGAGAGGGAACGTGAGAAGCTTTAATCTCGGTGGTATGGGTTGCAGTGCAGGGGTCATTGCTATCGATCTCGCTAATGAACTGTTGCAAGTTCACAGGAACAATTACGCAGTTATCGTGAGTACAGAGAACATGACGCAGAACTGGTACTTCGGGAACAAGAAGTCCATGTTGATCCCCAATTGCTTGTTTCGTATTGGGGGCGCTGCAATTTTGTTGTCCAATAAATCTGGGGATAGATTGCGATCTAAATACAAGCTTCTCCATGTTGTGAGGACTCATCGGGGCGCCGACGACAAGGCGTTCAAGTGTATTTATCAGGAGCAGGACGACGACGGCGAAATCGGGGTGTCACTGTCGAAGGAGCTCATGGCTATAGCTGGTGGGACGCTCAAAACTAATATCACAACGCTGGGTCCGTTGGTACTACCAATCAGCGAGCAATTGTTGTTCTTTGTGACCTTGATTGTTAAGAAATTGTTCAATGCGAAGTTGAAGCCTTATATACCCGATTTTAAGCTCGCTTTTGATCATTTATGCATTCACGCCGGAGGAAGAGCCGTGATTGATGAGCTAGAGAAGAATCTGCAGCTCTTCCCCGTTCATGTTGAGGCCTCGAGGATGGCTTTGCATCGGTTTGGAAATACATCATCAAGCTCGATTTGGTATGAATTGGCGTATACAGAGGCAAAGGGCAGGATGAGGAAGAAGAACAAGGTGTGGCAAATTGCTTTTGGAAGTGGTTTTAAGTGTAACAGTGCTGTTTGGGAAGCTCTGTATAATGTGGAACCTTCTCCCAAGAATCCATGGGAGGATTGCATCCACAGATACCCAGTGGAATCAGCAATGCAACTCGACCACAATGATTAGGAATTCTTAATCTGCAAATTGCTATTTAGGTGTTTTGTTTGCCCATCATCTGTTTTTTCTGCAAGCTCTTCTACTGAATGATACTCGTGATTCATCAATGTTGTACAATCTCTTTGTCTCCGTAGCAGACGTGGGTCGACTTAAAACAGGATCACATTGGCCCAGAACAAAAACGGGGGGACAAATAATTTAGCCCCCCCGCCGTAGGCTGGTTGAAAACGGGGCTACCCACAAGTTGTCTCCTCCGGTACATAGTACATAAAATAAAAAATAAAATTACTACTCTAAAAAAAATATTTATAAATCACAATTTCTTTATAAGTTGTGCATAATGGTCTCATCTTGTGCATTTGTTTTTGAGTAAGAATTAAAATAATCTCAATAATCTTGTCACTAAATGAAATAAAGATGCTATGTGTAATGTGTTGTTGCATGACTCTTGTTTTCAAGGGTAGTAAGATAAATATAGAAATTTAATCTTTATATATATATATATATATATATATATATATATATATATTGAAAAGTAATAATATCACTATCAAAATTCTTTACACACTAAGACAATTTCAAACTATTACATTCATTGGAAAATACAATGTAAATCTCGAGTTTAATCTTACTAATTAAAAACTCTGTGTTTTGGGTTTTTTTTTCATATAATCTTCTTTTCCTTTCCCGCCAGATGTGGTAAACTTCGGTTGCAAAGGCATTTTTACAGACAGTGTTTGATGGAGTGTTCGCCGCATATCTTTTCTCAAAATTCTGCAACGCTGCCGTAATGGAGCTAGTTTCACCATCAAGAATGGTACAAGTTTTGATTTCCTCCATCACATACCTAGAAAACCAACATTCAAAGAACAAATGATTAAATGTTTCTGCATTATTGTAGAATTCACAGCTTGGGCTATCCGGCACAGCGAACGCTTTGTCCTTCGTTCTAAGCTTCCCTTGCTTGGCAATCCATAAATTAATAACGTGTTTGGGCACATTATTTTTATTCCAGATAGCATCAGCCCAAGCTTTATGTTTCTTTATATTGAACCTAGCTAGAAAGCGGTAAGCGTTGAACACGTTCCTACCGCTCTCGCCCCATGAATTCAGCAATAGTACCGCTTGAGCCCTAGAACCAGCCTTCAAGAGAAGAATATCTCTAGTGGATAGTAGGGATTTCCATAAAGGGATGTCCTCTTTCGAAATGCGATAATTCCATACATCATGAGCACTAAGGTAATAACAGTGAATCCATTTGGTCTAGAGGGAATCATTTCTTATTAATTCGCCACAATGTTTTAATGAAGTAGGCCTTATTCCATGATGATAGGTTGAGCATGCCGAGACCCCCCAAGAGGATTGGTGAGCACACTTTATCCCAAGAGACCTTGGGTTTATATCTGCCTGAGGTCGGACCACCCCATAATAACTTTCTACAAGCTCCTTCAATTACATTTATAGTGTACGTAGGGAGAATGAACATAGAAAACCAATTATCTTCAATTCCCTGAACTACTGTACGAAGGAGTTCAAGTCGGCCAGCAATAGATAGGATTTTCCCGGCCCACTGGTGAATGGCTTAAGTTATCTTTGCCAGCAAGATGGAGAAGTACGAAGAAATTAATCTGCTAGAAGAGAGGGGTACCCCAAGAAAAACAAATGGGAGCGTACCTTTTTCATATCCCGAAGAGTCAAGGATTATCATTTTAATTTTTTCGCTCACTCCTCCAAAGAAAATATTCGACTTAGAGAAGTTTAGGTTCAGCCCGGAGATTGCGGACAATTTATTAAGCACGTTCAATATGATGGAAGCCAAAGGCACATCTCCACGCGAGGAGATGATAAGATCGTCCGCATACATCAAGTGAGTTAATTTGAAGGGGGCACACCCTGGGTGGAATGAGAAGTTGTTATGCAAGGAGGCAACCAGAAGCAATCTCAATAAGTATTCCATACAAATGGCAAATATGTAAGGGTAGATAGGATCTCATTGTCTAAGGCCTCTTTTGCCCTTAAATCCCATAAAATTAACCATTTATAGCCACCGAGTATGAATTAGTGCTGATGTATTCATAGATGATCTTTATTAATTGATTTGAAAAGTTTAAAGCATCCAGCACTTCAATAAGAAAGCTTCATTCCACGGTGTCAAATGCTTTTTGGATGTCAACTTTGAAGAAACACCGTGTGGATATTATTTTTCTTGCATATTTCTTAATAGGCATTGTGTAAGGAGAAAGTTATCCAATATCAAACGTCCTTTGATAAAGGCCCCTTGGGAACAACTGATTATGTCACCCAAGACTCGCTTCAAGCGTGAGGCAATAAGCTTGGAGATAATTTTATAAATAACGTTACAGCATGAAATAGGTCGATAATCCTGAACAGTGGAAGCATGCGCGGATTTGGGAATTAATGCGATATAGGCATGATTAATCTGTTGTAGTATCCTTTCGGAATGGAATAATCTTTTGACAGTTCTAATCACATCTTCCCCAATATATTTCCATGAAGATTTATAAAATTTCACTGTGAAACCATCCGGTCTGGGGGACTTCGAACTCCCCATAGAAAACACAATATTTTTTATCTCATCCGAAGAGAACGATAAGGAAAGGGCATTTTGGTCATCAATATTCAGAATTGGACCATTTGTTATAATTCTCCGATCAATTCCGCTCCTATAGTTAGAATGACCCAAGAGTCTTTCGAAATATGAGACAAAAGATTCTGCAACTTCATTTTTTGATGTTGAGTAATTCCAATCTTCCTTGGTCATGGACACTATTTTGTTTTTCTGTAACTTGGAGCTTGTTAAAGCATGAAATAATTTCGTGCATTTATCACAATCTTTTAAATATTTGATCTTGGCTTTTTGCCTAATAAAAGAGAGCTGACATTCTTCCAGTCTTCTCAGGCTGATTTTGAGCTGGAGTTCTTCCTCTTTTAGGTAAGGGCCAGGGCATTCAAGCATTTTGGATTGAAAAGAGCTTAGGGCCTCTTTAGCGAGAGAAACCCTCGTGCTAATGTGCCCAAAATGCCTATCATTTAGTGCTTTAAGAGGCCCTTTTAGAAGTTTCAGCTTTGAAACAAGTTGAAACATCAAGGAGCCAGGAATTTCCGTCTCCCATATGCCGAGTAAAATTGGAATAAACTCTCTGTGCGAGGTCCACATATTGTAGAATTTAAAAGGAATCAATCTTCCTTTATCCGCAGTATCAGTAGATATGAGCATTAGACAGTGATCCAAGTAAATTCTAAGAGGGAGAAATTTAACATGACAATCTAATTGAAGGCTTGCCCAATCGCTATTTGCCATAGCTCTATCAAGTTTACTAGATACTATGTCATTTGTCCAGATGAAAAACTTCCTGAAGAGGGGATGTCCTCCATGCTTAAACGCGAAATACAATTCAGAACATCTTGGCACTCATAGTTAGTAACTATTCTCCCTCTGACTCTATCAAGCCCCGATAACGGAGAATTAAAATCTTTCATTAGGATCCAAGGGGCCGGAGTGGTCAAATCTTCTTTTGTTAGACTCTCCCAGATCTATTGACTATAGAATGGAGTCCATATACAATAGATAATCTGAAGGAAAGACATTTCACCATATCCGACAAATGAAGTGATATATGTTGGGGGGTACAGAAGTGAAAATTCACGATTACTGTTTGGCCATCCCAGAAAACAAAGAGCCTCCCATGTTTATAAGTGGAGAAATTATGTAGCGCATTCCATGTTTTGAACTTTGCCTTTTTGAGCCAATTTAGTTTTTCATAGCTTAATTTGGCATCCACAATAGCAAATATATCAATTGAGTGAGATTTAATTAATCTGAGGTACTTCTTTGTTCTTAAAGGGTCAATTAAATTCCCTTAGGTTCCAGAATGCTATCTTCATACGAGAGTTATCAGAATTATGTGTTTTCGAGAAAGAACTTATCTTTTAACTCATATCATGAAACACGCAGAGCCCCATTTATGCCCAGGCGTGCTATACAGGAAATTCCCTTACATAACATCACAACCCCATGACAAATTCGAGATATAATGCACATTAGAACAATCACAGCCCTTATACCCACCCTAACATCCGAAAGCTAGGAAGTCCCAGACCCCATTTCCCGATTCATCTCATGTTTAGATTTCGTATTTTTGAAATGTGACTTACCCTTGGCATGACTCTTGGAGGGGGGCCTGTTACACAGACTTACCCATCTCGCATACTCAAAAGAATATACATCAATTACCCTTACATTTCGGGGGGTAAGATTAGCCCCTGAATCGCTGGCCACGCAGGACCAATTCTCTATGCGACTTACATTACAGTGCACCATTACAATCCATTTCACGTTACATTTAACAAACTGTTTCATAAGACAAATCATAGACCAGGCCCCCCCCCCCCCCCTATTCCAACAAGCCACATGTGTAGCCCCTCGGCTTCATCTGCAAATGCAGACTTGAACTTACGGCATATAAACCATTCACTCATATTAATTATTTTGCGACATCAGGCCAACATACAGGATGCTTGAAGCCTATAATGATTATTTTCCACACTTAAGCACAGAATCAGCTCCATATTTATAGTATTAGATGGCTTCCAGGCTTTGCTACATTGTTTGTGTTCTTGGTTAATGACAGCATCAAATAAATTCACACATATATCCATACCTAGAGGCGCCCCCGCCTCTCCCCAAAAAACCCTTGGTAAAAGTACGCTGAGGCGATAATTTATATCCCTCCCCTCCCAGCCTCCAAAACTCCAAGTACAAGTCCACCAACAAAAATAAAGACAAATAAGAAGCACTGTACAGTCCAGCATTTCCATTTCATTTTTACAAGGGTTGAAATCTCATTGGTCCCCTTTATCCCAGGCCATAAGGGCCAGAACCCTTGGCTATTAAATCTTTGCTCCTCCCTTTGTTCCTCAAGTTCAAGGTTGGGCCCTCTTTGACCTTCAGCTCCTTTTTCTTTCGGCCTTTAACCACCGTGAAATCTCCATCATCTTCCTTCACCAATGAAGGGTTGGAATCATTTTCAATCTGGATGCCAGTTCTACATGTTTTTGCAGCCTCGACACTCATTTAAGCCCTCTTCTTGCTACTTTTGATTTATTAAAAGACACTCATTTGATGAGTGACCGAAAGCAATGCAATGCTTGCAAAAAATAGGCATACTTTCATAAATAATAGGCTGATTAATTTTGGACTCATCCGGGAATTCTAAATCAACCTGATTTAATAATTCTTCGCCCAAATCGATTTCCACTAAGACCCTTGCATACGCGATTTTGGAGATATTTGTCGTTAATTTATCCATATGCAAGGGCATTTCGACACACTTGCAGCATTGCTTAGACCTAGGGGTTCCACAGGTGGAGAGGAAAATTTGGAAGCTTTATCCAAATTGGAACCTTAGCTATTTCTTTCAAACCATAGTAAATTCTAGTGGGAAAGGCTTGACGTACAGCAGCCGACCATAAACAAGAAATGGGCCTGCATCAAGGACGTGTTCCATTTCCTCAGAATTCTGAAATTTGAAAATTAGCCATCCACTGGGATGTTGGATGACTTGAGGGGACGTTTTCAAATACTCCTCTATAAATTTCTTTAGAGTAAGATACCCGGGGCTTTTGGTTACAAAATACCCCACCAAACAATTCCTCCAATATTCATTCCCTTGAAGCAAGTCGCTTTCTTCAAAGATAGCATTGTCATGCTATTTTGGAGGAATGTATGAGAGCTTCGAGGTATTGGCCAATGCTCTATTTCCAGAGAAAATGCTACTCCATGGGGCATTGGTTTTACCGAATGTTCTCAGGGGGACTTTATCATCTTTATTTCGGTTCCTAACAGCATCAGCCTTTGAATGCATAGCTTCTTGGGATATATTTATGCCCACCTCTTGGCCTAGGACATTAGTTAGGCCCCGAGAGGAGGAATCATTTAATAAATGGCCAACAGTGTTGATGCAGGGAGGGTTGGAGCTAAAAGATCATTCTCCTTCCCTTTCACTGCTGTTTTCAGCATAATACTCAGAGTCCCTTGACCTAGCCTTTGGTATACCATTTAGACTACCGAATACATTAGGGTCATCTTTTAGACAAATCGAGTCATGGAGTTCCTCACTAGCTTTCGGGAACATAGGATTTTTGCTTGAAATATGTTTATAGTTGATGGACAGGTCTTCATTCCATTTATTCGGGGTTATAGATTTGTTCAAATTGTCACTAGAAGAGTTTGAGTTCAGAAGAAATTCATTATTTAGCTTGTCTAGTTTCAACTCGATATGACATTTTGTCATGTTTAAGTTCTCTGTTTCACCATTAATGGAACTTTCAATAATGTTCAAATTATCGATATTGTCCAGAGAATTAAGATGAGGAGAAGCACTCAAAATAGGAGATATTTTACCGTAAACTATTTTTTGGCAACCACCATCGATGATGACAAATTCTGTAGCACTTAAGTCACTCTCGGAGCATACCACCAGGGACCTTCGGTATCATTTTGGAGATTTATCGGCAAGGTCTGAACATTGTAGTGGAATATCGAGAGGTACCGAAGCTAGGGCTTCTTCCCTTTCAATGCACAATTTCGTATCGCTCGGTCCCGATAAACCCATAATGCCAAATACGAACAATTCTTAAGAGTAAGAATCTGACTCCATTGCACAATCCAACCAAAATAGGCAGGATTTCGGGAAGAATATAGAGAGTTTCAGGAGAGAACGCAAGGATTGAGAGAGAAGAGGATTGATTCCGATGTATTAATTTAATTTTTATAAGTTGATATTAGATATAAAGTATCTTGTAAGTAATGATCTCCATCAGTATAAACAATAGATGTACTATATCTCGAAATAATGGTTACATTTTAATTTTGCATAAGATAATATTGTCTTGAAAAAAGTATAAAAAATTTTCATAGATTTTTTTTGCACAAGTTGGTGCTTAATTGGAATTTAAAAAATTAACTGACTGCAAGTGCTCATGATTATTGAAATAGATTCTAAGCTTTAATGAAATTTTCAAATATTTCAGCATGTGGAAGTATGTCCAAGTGAATTTATTATGAAAAATCTAAGAAATTATTAATTTTATTGATTGATCGAGTTAAATTTGATCTAATAATAATTAGATAGTTATTTTTTATTAAAGTAGTAGAATTGATTGAAGGTTATTTTTGTCAAAAGTAAGAATGTATCCTAATAATACATATTAAACACGAAGAAAATTATTATTCACCTCAAGTTGGTGAATCCTTCATTTATGAGATAATGTTAGTGAAATAAAAATACATATGGATACATTTTTGTTATTGGTTAAAAATTATTCTGATAATTCACATTGCATTTTAAAATGAAATTAATGAATAATAATTTGTTCTTAGGATGTTTAACTTTTTTATTTGGACTTGTCTTCATAGTAAAGACTCACATGTAACTAATAAAATTTTTGTTTGTGAGTTGATTTGTTAGTTCTAAAGTCCCACTAGAATAGATAATATCTATCTTTTTCAACATGGTTAAGTATTATCCTTGGTGAGAATACCTCAAAAGAAAATTTAGATATCCTAGTATCATCTAGATGTATCAAATGATATGGTTCAAAAAATGGTGGCCTAGTTGGGCTACCATACATTGCTGGACACAATATGAAAGGCTACATGTGTTGTGCCATGCCGAAATGACACAAATTTTATGGCAGCCCGGTAGGGCCTGATAATACTGGTTTTTTAATGGGTGTGCTGGTGATGCTGGGTTGGACTGGGTTTTGCCAGGTCAGGCTAGCAGTGACACGACACTACCATGACACTAGCTTGGTCGTGGTGCTTGGTCGCCTTGGCATGGGGCTTACTATCCTTGGCCCTTGGCTAGCCAAGTCCAACTTGGCATTGGGCATTGGCAATGGCCAATGACAAATTGGAATGACATTGCCATTGGGCCTTGGGAAGTGACCAAGCTACCAAGGGCCCAAGGCTCACTAGGGGACCTAGTGGGCTTGTGAGATGTAGGTTGGGACTTGTGGGTAGTGGTCGTGGGTTTTGTCCCATGGGTTGTGGGTTGTCATTCGTCAGTAGTCAATGCTTAGTTAGTGAAAAAAAAAATTAAGTAAAATTTACAAATAAAATAAAAAATATTTATATTAAAAAAAAAAAGAGTTCAATGAAATTAAAGATACATAAAATATGAGACATGATAAATATGGTAATCACTATTTAGTTTGCATTAGTAGTTTAGTTCAAATTTTTATATCTAATTATGTTACTAGTGTAAGTATCAATATTTCCAATGTCATTGTATGAGTTATCATTCACCTCTATCTTTTTTACTTTATAATCTCTTGATTATTTATCTTTGAACCTTATCAATCTTTCAAGCATGAAAGTGGTTCTTCTATATTTTGTCATAATCTAGATTTTCTATTTTAAATAATATTCACATTCATAGTTATAAAAAAAGTTAACTCCAATACTACGCTAGACATTAGAGGGGTCAGTAGATCACGTGTCATCTTGAATTTTATGAGATATGTAGATTCGTATGATTTTCACCAATCGAATATATCAAAAATTTTGATGTCATTATGTTATAGGATGAAATATTAATCAGTACCTAAGTATTGAGATAACTTTTTCATATTCTATGAGTCGCCTCATTGTTTACCTTTTGTTAAATGAATAAAAAAGACATTATGTATGGGTATAGTGTTCTGTTCGAACTCGGAGCCTCTCTACCATACCTAGAGTATCATAATATATAAATATGTTAGTTAATTTTTCATGAATCAAACCTTCAAGTTTATATGATTGATTTATGCAAGTTGCAGAATGTAGGACCAATATTTTAAATACTCGGGTTCTATCTCAATAGCTATTATACTAAAATTATAATATTCTATATACATACTAAAAATACTACTAATGTTGCATATATATCAAAGTGCATTGTAAGTGGTGAGAGTATATATAGATGAATATATATATATTCATCATATCATAAAATATTTTTAGTAATTAAAAAAATGAAATTTTTTTCTTATAGTTTGAATCATTAATAATAAGTTTGTCACTCTTATTATTAATGTAATTAGATATCACATGTTGATAGTCAACATCTAACTCTAACATCAAGTAGGTATAATTCCAATGGTGTCTTACATTCATTTGGAATTTTTTTAGGTATGCTAATAAATATAAAGTATGAAACTCATGTCATCTACTAGGTATTCTAAGGTATTTTAGTGAATTTCTTATTTTTTCTAATATAAAAATAATAACTTTTATCCTTTCTTGCGTTGTTGAGTTAGTTGTGTAATACATATACTTAACATGAAAAATATCAACTTGGGGGCTATATCTAATGGTTTTGACAAACACATTAATGACGACATTATTTTTTGAAGTATTATCAAATGTGATTCTAAATTTTATTTTGAATATCATATTCAGTAAAATACTTATTAGACACTCATATAAGATGTAGTCATCATGAAGAGGAGGATCTCAGGAAATTCTAATTTTTTTATTTAGTATTTACTTAGGTTTTAGAATCAACATAATATGCGGTGAAACATGCCAATGATATATCATTGCGATTAGTCCAGATATTGAACATTATGGATACAACTTCACTATTCATAAGTTTATTAATAATTAATTATTTTTCTATTTTAATATATATTTTTTATGTCATTCATATTTTTAGACCTAAAAATTTTATGATATGCAGTTTGAAAATAAGTCTGCATTATATTGAATACTATATGATCTTGTGAAAAATTAATTGGAAAATCTATCATAATAATGAATTTAGTCATGTCTCTCCTCCTAAACTCATTGTGATAAATGAGGGGATTAATGAACTTGAAGTTGATCAAACTCAAAAATCTTGCAACTAAGTTGAGTTTACTTAGGAAATAATATATTATATTTTGTGGTACATTGATCGGTATGCTTCTTAAGGTAGTCACTGTCACTAGTACATATATATATATATATATATATATCAATATATATATTATGTCGAATCTTTTTTTGACATACCTAGTATTTTTTTTTAATTATGTTAAAATATGTCCAAACTATTGAAGTTCATATATTTTTTAGTTTTATAGGCAAATAGGTTGAGACTATATGAGAAAACCTAGTTTCAGTATTCGTCTCAAACTTTTTTGTCGGGTTATCATTATTTTCAATGCCTAGGTCAAATTTATTTTTATTAAATTCATTAAATATCATTTTTTAATGTTTTATATTTGTACAATTTTTTTATTTGATAATCTAAGATTCAAAATAAAATAAGAATAATAAATTATAATGTCTAACTTTTTTTGTGTAGTAGACAATTTGGATATTGTACTTGCAATGTATTTAATATTCTCGTCTTAGCATGTCATGATTATAGTCTATGCATAGTTCTAGTCCGTGTTGTGTTGTGCCTCATGCTGGGGCATGAGTTGTTCGGCCTATTTGACAACTCCAACCACTTCATAATTAACGTTTTCACACTTTGTGTGCACAATTTTGATTTTACTTTTAACATATCTTAATTTAATATATCTTAATTTCAATATTCTCTGATCATAAAACTATGCCTTGATTCTACCAACCTATTGTGTATAATTTTGATTTATAAGTTTTCACAATCTGATCATTCTAATTTTAGTGTCATCCATAATTAGTATTTATAAAAAAATTATCCACCAACCACTATCAAATTTCACCTAGATGTTCAAAAAAAAAAAGAAAACTAATATTTTGAAATTAAGATTTGTTGCCCAAACTCAACTCAAGAAATTTGGGAATTCCCACAAAATAATATTCTGGAATTAATTTACAAACAAATCCTTTGTCAACAATCATTATGCAAACCAAATTCAAGAATTCACACAAACTCAAATTATTTATGAAATGAAAGTTAAAAGTAATAATTTGAATTTGAAAATTCTAAGACAATAATGTGAAAAACTTAAAAATATAATAAAATACAATCTATCATAAATAGGATTAAAATAAATTACAAACAATAAAGAACTCCTTTTATAAAATGAAAAATGAGAAAATCCCAATGGATTTTCGATGTCGTCAATGTGCACATCACTTAACTTATAGATGACTTTATGTCCTTCCACTTCAATGTGCATATCATATAGAAGGAATTTACTTTACTCGCTTGTCAACTTTACACTTGCTTATATTCTTCTTAAATAATAGAAGATTCTACCCTACACAAACTTGTCAGTTTTGACCGGCTTGGCCATCATATCTACTAGATCATTATCAGCATGAATCTTTTTCTCAATCTTTTTCTCATATAAAGTTATGTTGTGATATAATATATGTTATCTTCGAATGAAATATTAACTTTTTTGATAAGTTCAGAGTGCTCTAACTATCCAAAATAAAGTAATTTTTTTATTTGTGTTCAAAATCTTTTCAAAATATCTACAACCAAATTATCTCTTTACTAGGTTGTGTAACTACAATATACTCTATTTATATCATAGAAGTAGAAATAACAGATTCTAAAATTGAAATGCAACTTACAACTCTTCTAACAAGAATAAAAATAGACAATGATGAACTTGCTATCATCAATATTTCCCCATAGTCTAAATCGACACATCTGATAATAATGTCTCAACCTGTACATCATAATGCAAGATTTGAGGTTCCTAGAATGTATCTAAGAACCTTCTTCATAGTATTTTAATGCTTACTACCATGATTTATTATGAATTACCTAATCATTCTCATTACTTGGCTGTTCACATTTCTATTAGTCTTTTTAAATCAATTACAATTGATAGCGAATAATTTATCACATAAAAAATTGTATCAGTTTCTTCTACCAAAAAAAGTTAGGTAGACTTATAGTTCTCGACATAAATCTCATTCATTCTACAAGAGTTCTATTCATCATTTTAGCAATATTATTTTGTTGTGTCATGTATATGACTATGACTTACCATTTGATTCATTACTACTTATAAAGAGTAAGAAACTTGTCATTTGTATACTTTTTTTCATTATATATTCTCAAGCAATTACTTTTTTTCTTATATTCAAGTTTTACTTGCACTTTAAAGTCTTAAAAAAATTATAATTACATTCTATTTCTTTTTTATTGGACATACACAATATCATCAATAGTAATTATCAATAAAATACACAAATTATTTTACTCTTCCACGAGATATTTATGGTGATTATCATATATTAGAATGAATCAAGTCTAGAATGTTATTCTCTTGAAAACTATTTTATTGAATGTTAATCTATATTGCTTCCTTGTAATACAATGCTTATAGAAAAATAGAGTTACCAATTTGAGCTATGGAAGAAGTTTTCAATTAGAGAGAATATTTAAACAACATTTTAATATTTGACCTAATTTGAAATGTTACATCATTCATTGACTATTTTTTTTGTACTAATTTATACAACACATAAAATCATTTTTATGTATTATTTTTCTTTAAAAACATTAATATATTTGTAATGATCTTTTATATTTTATCAAAAAAATATCTCTCAATCTTTTTCATCTCATTCTCAATATGAGCATTGCATACAAGACTCCCAAAGATAATATTTTTTTTTCAAGCAATTTATATATCATAGCTCCTAAATGATGTGAACTATACCATCAATTTTTTGTATTATGATAGTAGTAGTACCAACGATCTCTAAGGTATGATTGTCACTCGTGTTACAAAACCTCTTGAGATTGGTTTATATTTATAAATTTATTTTTTCTGAAATGTCATGTGTCAAGATACTTTTGAGTTTGGTAATCATACATCAACATTGGTTTTTTGATTTCAATCTTTATAGTAGCCTTATTGTAACAAATATTGTCATTATCCTTGATACTTGTATTCCTTGAGTATTTGATGACTCAATATTCACTCTTCATCGTGTTAACAATATCTTTTGAAGTATTTTTTTGTAGTTGTAATATTTAATATTCTTACTTTTTGATTTTGATCAACTATAATTTTGACTATTACTAGGGACTAATCTTCCTTGTATTACCATCAAAGCTTTATTTTACTAAGAAGAATATATACTATCTTTTTTTGTTTTCACGTATATTGTCATCTTCCAATATAGAAGCTACAATATCATTGAAGACTAGATAGTTTATAAGGATAATATTCATCAAATTAATGATAAGTTGACCATACGAATCATATAGAATATGAAGAAGAATCTCTTCATATTCAACTTTTTTTATTTTATGACTCAACGTAGTAAATTAATAAAATATATCATGGTGTTGATGGTCTGTTATCATTTTGAATTCTACCATTTGAAGAGTGAAGAGTCTTCTCTTTAAGAAATTATTGTTGTGAAGTGATTTTGTTTCATATAATCTAGTGAGCGTTCTAAATCTCTTTTATTGTCTTATTTTCTATCATACTAGTTAGTACTTATTAGCTATTATCAAATATATATCGACAATTGTATTATCATCCATTCATTTCATATATCTTAAGTAATTTTGATGAGTTTTTATTTCAATCACATTTAATCAATTATCTTTGCTCAAAAATATCTTATTTTTTATTTTTTATAATAAAAATTATTCTCATTAAATTATTTTATTATAAATTTTGTTGGCATTTTTTTTGATTTGTACAGTGAACATTGTCGTATCATAGTAATAACCATGCGTTAAATATACTAAAAAAGTTATCAGATAAGTGGAGAAACACGAATCACATTATCATCTTAAAAATTATTGGAAGAAATATGTTTTAGGGTAGTCCCCTAGAAATTTTAAAAAATTAGAAACTAAAATTTTAATATTTGAAAAAAAGTCACAAAATTATAATAAATTAAAAATAAGGACGCTCGAAGTAGTAAGTACTAAACTACCCTTGCCCCTCTCTCCTACCCCTCGCACCCACCCTCATTCTCGTCCTTGCCCCTCGCCCCTCTCTTCCCACCCCTCGCCTGTCTCCCCTCACTCTTGCCCATCGCCCATCTGCCATCACCCCTTGCCCCTCTTTCACCACCCCTCTCCCCCCACCCGTCGCCCCTCTCTCCCCACTCCTCTTCCCCCACCCCTCGCCCCTCTCCATGAGCTCCTTCGTGGAGCTCGTGGAGTTCCAACAAGCTCCACGATGGAGCTCAAGGAGATCCAGTGAGCTCCATCATGGAGCTCTATCAAGCTCCACGATCGAGCTGAATTGAGCTCGACGTGGAGCTTTAGGGAGCTCACTGGAGCTCGTGGAGTTCCGACGAGCTCCATCAATGAGCTCTATCGAGCTCCACGATCTAGCTCAATTGAGCTTGACGTGGAGCTCACTGGAGCTATGTCGATCTCCACGATGGAGCTCAAGGAGCTCCAGTGAGCACCATTGTGGAATGAGCTCCACGTTAGAGCTCATGGAGAGGTGCGAGGAGAGAGAGGTTAGGGTAGACGAGCGAGGGTTAAGGGCGAGGGGAGATGGGGGAGGGGAGATGAGCGAGGGTTAAGGGCGAGGGTGAAGGTGAGGGGCAAGGGCAAGTGCGAGGAGCAGGGGAAAGAGGCGAGGGTAGTATACCCAAGATTATAATGAATTTATAAATTTGAGTGAAATACTTGTTTTATAAAAAGAATAATGATAAAATCTTAAATGATTTTTCAAGTCGGCAAGATACACTTCACCTAACCAACATTTTAAAAAATTAACCCACAAGTTTGGCTCAAACTGAATGCTCAAATCCAAGTTGAAAACAAAATCATATGTGTTTTTTGCCATCAAAAAATTTCGGAGTTGGCATGTTTTCCAAATTTACTTTCAAACACCATGAACACAGCACATTTTTTTGAATTTACAATTGGACTATTGCACACAAATTGCATGTTGCGTAATGTGTACTGTTAACTTCTGCATCATTGCAACATTTACTACCCATAATAACAATTTTGGAAAACATTTGTAAATGAATTCAAAATAAAAATATTTATATTTTGGTTCAACTCAAAAAATATTTTAGCCAAGAAATCTCATGGGGATAAAATATTTATTTTTTGATATTATTTTTTTTTTCATTTTTCCTAATTTGCACAACCCAAATCATTAAAAAATAAAAAAAAAATTAAAACTAAACAATTTTTTTTTCGTAAATAGTATTTTAATATATTTGTTACCCTTCTACCTCAACGCTATTATACATACATGCATCCAAATAATAAAGAGATAGAATGAATAACTAGTATTTTAAATACTTGATTTTCATCTTGGTAACCATGATCTTGGTATCCTTTATATATACCAAACATTCTACTAAATTTACATAAGTATAATATAAGTAGTGAGAGTACTCAAATGAATATGTATTTTCCATATCATAAAAATTTTCATGAATTTCAAAAAAAAAAAGTTTTAACTTATTATTAGAATCTCTAATAATAAGTTTGTTACTTTTATTATTGATATAGTTGAATCATATATTGTTATCCAATACACGACTTCAGTATCAAATAAGTATAATTCAAATTGCACTCATATCCATTTATAATTTTTTATTTTTTATGCCCACTTAAATAAATAGAGGATAAAACTCTTTTTGTCTACTAGGTATCCTAAACTATTTTAGTTAATTTTTTATGTTTTATAATGAGAGAGAGTAACTTTCATTCTTGCTTCTACTATTAGGTAGAGATGTCAAATGGGGTATATCGTGCTGGCACAGCACATTTCAATGTGGTATGGTCATGCCACTGTGTCGTGCTGTTTGTTTATTGAATTGTCTAACTAGTCTAAAAAGATATATTACTATTGGATCAGACTACTTGATATGATGTGATGAATCCTTTGCTCATATTTGTATCATATTAGATGAACTTATGATATCTCATAATGACAGTGATATTTCAAAAAGAAATCAATAAATGCCTAACCAAGTTAAAATGTGATGACCAACATTAACACAATGATTTACTTATGGGTGATGATCTCGTCATTCATGCTCTTCTTACCAAGAACCACCATGACCATCTGATCACACAAATTTAGAAGATTTGTATTTAAGAAATATTCAAGTTGGGACTATTACTTTCGATGGGAAATGTAACACTTTATTTTTTTTGATTGGCTAAAGGGTATGAACTACTATTTTAAGTGCTATATTATTTCGAAATAATGTAATATTAATTTTGTATTTGTGAATCTAACTAAAAAAGCTAATTGTGAGTTACCTATTTGTACATTGACATAAATGAAAAATTAATTAAAAAATAAATACCCTTTTATATCATATTATTTTCAATTGTTAGATTAGTGGAACATGTTGTGGCAACATAACATCTTAGCAAAGGAATAAGTCACCAAATTTGATGACTTTATGATTTGATGTAGCACACCCAAGATAGAGAGACCTATGTAGATTCATTCATAGTTTTGAGTAGGCCTTTATTCTGGCTTAAAATCTAAACTATTTACTTCGGGGTATCAATACCTCCTAAAGGTATTATGCCTTAGTGTAGGATTTGGATAAGATTATTTGGCATGTGAAATACTGAATATTTTAGTGTATTTGGGTGATTTTTGATAACCCATAAATACAGAAACATGTGATAGTGGGAACAATTTCATGAATTTAGAGTTTTGTAGATTTTAATAAATGATAGTAAAATTGTTATATTTTTAGAGGTAATTGGTAACTTAGTGATAGTTTGTTTTATTGAGTAGTTTTTATATCCATTTAACCTAAATTCTATATATGTAATCATGGCAATCTTTGAATGTCAAAACTCTAGCAAATCATTAGCACAATTCTTTCTTTGGTAACATATTTTTTTTCATATGATATTATCTTGGAGTCACAACAATACTTATCTCATTACTTTTTACAATTTTAAAATTCATGACTATTTTCCAAAACTATTGATTTATCTCTATTTAAGCTTAATATTTCTTAATCCAAAATCTTGGTTACTTTTCAGCACCATGAATCTTGGCTAAAGAGAGTTATAGAAAAAAATATTCAATTCATGATCATTTTCAAAACCATAACTTTTTTTCTCAAGAGAATGCAAAACCATATCCATCAGCAATTTCTCATCATTGCAACTTTGATAAACATGCTAATTGAAAAAGTCATGGAAAATTTCCACTACCATGACTTTTGGAATATAGAGAATCTAGAGAGCATTACAAAGCCATGACACTCCCAACACTACAACTTCAAGCTCTAGAGACCAAAGTTAAAAGTCAACATTATTCCAAACCACAACTTTTTGCTTGAAAAACACCCAAATTTTATGAAGTATAAGAGAAAAAATGTAAAAAAAAAAATTTGAGAACATCTCTATCATCTTGTCTAAGCAAAACATCCTAAGGGGTGATTTTTACCCTTCCTAGGAGATCCACGAGCAAGCAAGAGATATAAGGAAAATGCTAAATCCTAGAGTTAGGGGTGTAACTTTTAAACTCCCCTCTCTAGGGTGGAGTTCAAGAATTCAGTAAAATATCATGGGATTTAGAGTTTTAAATTTTATATTCTCATGATGAATATAATTGGAAACCTAAGAGTTATGAGATTTCTTTTTTTATACCTCTTATGAATATCTCTCCAATGTCAGACTAAATTGGGGTCTATGATTTATTTATTTTGATTTATATAGCATAAAAATACATTGATATCTACTTATGATATTTAATTTATGTTCTAGAATGGATATTGATGAAATTGGTGATTATATAGAATTGAAAATTATTATTTTATTATTGGTGGGTTTGTGCATGTTATCATGGTAGATAGTGATTGGTGACAAGTAAATCATAAGTCTCACTCATAGATATAATAGGAAGGAAGTGATAGCCTTTTTAACCATGATGTGTGAGATAAACCTTTATGTCATAACCTAAATTAATATATTTTAATCATTATGAGTATAATAGTCATGAAGTCAAAAGTATGAACTCTTCTAGATGCTAATTCATTATACATGTCTTAAAAGAACTAACCCTCAATTATTGTGAGTATTTTATAAAACTTTCTTCCAAGTGTTTCATCTTTAGTGTGTGAGTAATATTATCACTATGAAAAATGATGACAAGTAATCGACATGGCATATGTGAGTTGTGGTGACTCATAAGGTAGTGAAAAATTTTTAAGTTACTTTTACTTGTATGATTCCAAAAGATAAGATTTAAAGTAAGACTTATGTTAATTATGTAAGTATCATATTTATGAAGTTGAAAGTGCAAATATTTTTATGACCCTATCAATTCAAAATTGTTAAGATACACAAGACCAAATAATAATAATGTATATACAACGTAACTATCAAGAATAATTGATAAGTTTCCTAGAAGGTATGAACTTATAAATGACCCTTGAGTAGGTATGATTTCTTATTTGAATGGTAAAGTATAAATGTGATATCTATGAAGAGATTATCATTGAGATGAGCTCAATGATGATAATCACCTTATATATCATTAGGGAAATATAACATTCTAAAAATAATCTAGTCTTAATTCTATTTCCAAACTCAATACAAATTAAACTATTTAATTATGCATTATATGATTTAAAATGGATAAACCCTAGGATCTAAAAGTCTTATCAAAATCCTAAAATCTTCTTGACTATAGCAGTGTTGTCTCACTATTGTTTTGTCAAATTATTGATACAAATTATGTAGGATCGATATCTAGATAAAAGTCCATTTTATTATATGTATGACTCATATATTTGTGAATCTTTATTGACAAGAGATTCTCGCCAATAAGTTTTTGAGATATTGTCTAATTAATAAAATTAGGTAGTATATTAAAGTCACAATATATTTTTGTTATCATGTTTGGTGATTGTTTAGTTTAATTAGTTAGTGTGAGTTAACATAATTATCCTTGAAAAATAATAATTCTATTTTTAGTAGTTTTAATAATGATATTTTGATTATTTTCCCAAATCTACATAGATTGTCTTATTATCTTGTTTAGATTGTGGAAAGTTATCCTCTTGTGTTTTTTAGCCACCACTCTATTAAAAGAAATTGAAAAGATCATGTACAACCTAAATTATTAGTTTTATGAAACTTATTATTTACCTAGTATTGACTTATATCTCATACCTCTTGGAAACTTTAATTAGTTTCATTATTATCCAATAATGAGGTATAAAGATCTAGGTTGAAGGATTCATAAAGATATTCCATATGATAGTCATTATCTGACCTATAATTCATCATTTGAAGGAATACTTATAGAATTCCTAATTGCAACAAGAAGATAAAATGAAAGGGCAGAAGAGTAGTCAAGACAACTTTATATGAGAGACCACTACACTAACTTAACTATACAAAAACAAAGTGTCACGTCAAAAGTTTTATTAGGTGATAAAAATGTAGTAAAGGAAGAGAATTGAGAAAAGGAAATCAAAATACATGAGGAAAGAATTGCAATAGATATTTCAATGGCTGATATGGAGGTAATTGAGGATGAGAACCGGTAAGAATAAATTGAATCCATAGACTTGAGTATAAAAAATGAAAATACAACATGTGAAGTTATAGTGGCTGATATGGAGAATATTGAGGAGAACCATGAAAAGGAAGTTGAAAAAGTCATGATATTTCACAATGTAATGGCTAGAGCAAAGACACAAAATAATTAGTATATCCCTACTGTCCTTGGAGATGATGTCATTGAGATGATTATATATATACCATTAATTATTAATATAGAAAATACAAGGTAGAAAGAAATCAAAAATTATATGGAAAAATGGCTTATACTATTGAGATTTTTGATGGAGAAAATAAATTATTGAGAATTTAGCTTTGAACATTAAATATAAAACTACTTTGGAGACATCTCAAAAGTTTTCTTTTGTTTGAGGAATTTTTTTGGTTGATTAATAAACATTACATTGATATTATTACACTTGAAATCCATTTCCCCCCATACAACATAGAATCACATATTCAAACTAATTATAATTTTGACTTTTAATGCCCAAAGCTATAGTCAAACTTAGTGCCATGACTTTGGTATTATAGAAAGAAAATGACAATCATAAATTTAATGATATAGCCATGGTCATGACCTAGCGCCATGACTTTGATATAAAATCTTGACCTAGCATTATGATTTATCAATTAAAGAGAGAAAAGTATGCATGCAATGTCATTGATTTCTTTTAACAAGTCATGATTATAAATATGTAACTCTAGAACTAGAGGTGTAAAATGAGCAGAGTAGCTCGGGCTTGGCCCGAAGCCCAGCATGGTTCAATCGTGCCTGATCCAACATGACATGCTATAGTACCGTGTCCGGGCCCATGTCAGATGGACGTAGGCACAAATTGTGCAATGCCGTGATGAGGGTATTCGGCCCATGTACCTTACCAGGATTGACACGGGTGCCTAGCACGTGGACATGACACGGGTGCCTAGCACGTGGACATGACACGGGTGACTACTCATCGAGCGACACACAATGGGGGGACGATGCAGCTATGCCTGATGGGCGATGGCTCGGCACACCCGATGGGCGATGGAGGTGCGGCTGCGCGGCGCACGAAACCTTAATTCCCTGAAAAAGGTTTGACCTGACCCAAACTGTCTCAGCCAGAGCTGACCCAAACCCGAGTAGATTTCGGGCCATGGGCCATGCCGGGCCTACCCACCAAGGAACCATGCCTAGCACGGCATGCCAACCTGGTTGGGCCCAAAAAATGGGTCATGTCGTGCCTGCTCGTTTAACACCTCTACTTAGAACTCTTTCAAGCAATACCCTCTTCCTAGAACTCTTTCAAGCAGCACACTCTTCTTAACCTATAGGTCATGAAGAATAAACCCCAAGCCCATAAATTTTTTTGATTCGATGATGGATGAGAGGAAATCTTCGAAGGAAAGGGTGAAAATATTTGGCAAGGAAATGAGTTGCAATGAAAAAGAGAAGTGATGGGTGCCTAGTGCCTTTGAAATCTTACCCGAAGCCATGATGCACATATCAATATTTTTCACAGAATAAGGATAGTGATGGATGAAATTAGTACTAGCCATATAAGGTTTATTAGAGAGATGGGTTTCAATAAATTCATCTCTCTCTTCCAAAAAGTCTTTGAGAAGTGAGATTGGATACTATTCATTACCCATAGAGAATAGTGAAATTCTTCTATTGTGAAAGAATTCTATACTAATTTGGAGGATATACAAGGTAAAATATGTAATGTTAGAGGTATTTGAGTGCACCTTGATAGGAAGGTTATAATTGAGTTGCTTGGATTTCAAGGAGCTAAAAATAGCATGACTTCAAATCTCTCTAAAAGAAACTTGACTTTCCACAATCACTATCACCTTCCTCTCAATCGGGCCCTATATTTCAAATAACTATCCAATAGACATGCTCTCTTATCTTTTTTAGTGAAGGCCCCTTTCAAATCTTTTTAGTTGGATCTCAAAGGAAAAGGAATTGAGCATGTCTTTTCTAAGATAGATCTATATTCTAAGTATTTTTTTTTTATCAAGGTATAAGCGTGTAGATGTCAATTGCTCTAGTTCTAACAAAAAAAAAATTATGATCAAGTAAGCCTTGGTTGATGCAAAGGCAACAACCTTAATAACAAAACAATTGTTTTAAGGAAAAAGAATTCATAACAAAAGAATTGTTATTAAGGAAAAGGAATTCATAACAAAATAAATGTTATGAATTCCTTGAGAACACCCTGGGAAATTAAAGACACATCTAATTAAGAGTAGGTATGTATCTAATCACCATGAACCTCGGGAATCCCTTTCTATCACTTTAGTGCACTGTACATTTTCATAATTTTAGGTCACAGACAATTAGAGACACACTACCATATTTTACACTTTTAAAATTAGAAATAAAAATTGTAAGGTGATTATAGATAGTGATAATTGTATCAATGTTGTCTCTGTATTTGTCATGACTGAGGTAACTCTTAAGGTAGTTTCGCAACTGAACCTCTATATAATAACTTGAATTAGCACTACTACACTCCTTGTCTAAAAGCATTGCTGCATGCTTTTGCAATTCTTGGTTTATTGGCATGAAGTTTTGTGTGATGTTTTGGATATGAATGTTCAAAAAGATACTTTTGAATGTTCTTGGTTTTATGGCATTGATATTCATATTTTTGGATGATAGGACACACTAGAATTTGAGTATCAAGAGAAAAAATCAAAATTCCACTTGTATAAATTAAGAGTCACGAGTTTAGAGGTGTCCAATATTTCATCATAGCCTATTTTTTTATGGCCCAACCTGGCCACCATGATGTTCCTAGCACATTTCATGCCAAACAGAGCATCCTACTATGGCTCATGCCCCATTGGGCCTCTAGCAGTCATGGGCTGAGCCAAACCTCTAAGATGCTCGTGCACTAGGCTAACCTAGGTTTGTTCTAGGTTAGCTTGGTTTGGTCTAAGCTATCCTAATTTGGATAGCCGGATGAAAACTAGCATTCATGGGTTGATATGCTGAACCATACCATATTGCATATTTTATGACACATGGGTGATAAATGCTAGTCTAGCATTATCCCAAGCATGGTTTTAGTATTGTAGTGAGCCATGTCTGGCCCACCTGGCCCATTGGATACCTCTACACTAATTAGACTATATGAAATCACTTACAATTGCTTGTTTTATTAACTATATAAAGATGAATCATAAAATAAAAGAAGCTTATCATGTTTTCTTGGTGGCCACTTGATAATCTCTAGATGGAACAACTATTCTAGTTCCCATTAAAATGACACCCTTGTTATGAGAATTTGTTTGTCTTCCCCTGAAAATTAGAGTACAAAGAAATGTTCCAAACCAGCTGGCTTACAAGATGAGGTCGAATGCATCTGAAGAGAGATTGAATGACAAGTATTAAGAGACAATATCTAAAAAAGTAATTAATTATAATTGTTAGGCCAAATGCCAATGTGAAAGAAAATGGACTTTTGATAAGCATAAGCTAGATCATTATGGTATTAAGCTTACACATGAGTGTATGCCTATATCCCCTTTACCAAATTTTGGTAGTTTCAATCCGACTAATAATATTGATAATATTTTTAATGTAAAAAGAGTTTTTGCAAAAAGTTATTTGTTTAGAAGCATCTCATTTGAGAGAGATGATGCTCAGAGATAGATAATGGTTGTATTTTGCAAAATGAGTTGTGATGAATCAATCCTAGTCATATTTAGAACTATTAAAGTAATCAACCTACTTATGTAATAGAGACAGAAGGTATTTCACTTACGAAGAATGACCAAGTTATATATTTTCATCAAGAATATAATGGTGTTATTGTCTGATCCCTAACTTTGAGTTCCAAAGTCAATAATAAAGTCCATGATAAGTTATGGGAGTGACTCACATTTGGTTAAAGGCATTATTTCTCTTTATTTATTTATTTTATTTTGTGTTTTTGGTTGGGTTAACCTAACTTGCTATTTGATTGATCGATTAACCTCCAACTTCATAAATAGCCCATGTGCTCTCATTTTTTGAAACATAGTGAATTGAAGGTATCATTTTGTTGTTCGTTTGTTTGTGGCAACTAATTTTGATTTTGGAACATCAATAATCAGCTTGGTAGATGTGTGAAGCTTCGCCTACTTATTTTTTTTCCAAAGCATTTTGATGAGGAATTGAGCATCGTCCATTTGGAAGAATGTCATGGTGAATATGGATGAAATTCCCTCATTTCATTTCTAAACTAAATTATTCCCATCCCCTTCTACTTCTATTTGTTTTCTACTATACCTTTTAAATTGGATGTAAAAAGTATTCAATTCACCAAAATCCACAAACTCTAGTCCCTAAATAGCAATAAAATATCCAAATTCAGTTTCATCAAATTTTTTAACTAGAGATGCTCAACTTCATACCCTCCATATAATTTATCATCTTGAACCTTTTCCTAAAATAAAAACCCAAAACTCCTAAATTTTTGAAATCCTAATTTGAGACTAAAATTCAGATTGAGTGCCCTCTTGTCCCCAATAGAAAACCCTCATAATACCATTTAATCTTGAGAAAATAGTTGACCTTCATCCCAGAATCTAATCCCAAAAATGTTCTAAGCCCACATATTTTATAATTCCCAAAGTTGACTAAGGAAATAAAATGATTAGTTCCATTCTCAGTAGTAAAATTTCTCAAGTGACACATTTTGTTGAAGGCATTAAAGTTGACCAAGGGTAAGTATCTAAGATTTTATTTTGTCCATTTTGAGATTTTATATTCAAAAAGAAAAAGAAACTTAGAGTAATAGTGTTCACAACACATTATCTTTCTAATTCACTAATTGGCCATCTCAAAAAAGTGCAATTAGATGAGAAATAAAAAATTTATCTTATTGAATTGACAAATCCTGAAATACTCACATCTTATAATGACCATGACTATATCATATATTTTCCAATTTTCTTTATGTACACAGTTGAGGCAAGCTAGAATGAGAAAAGTTGAGTATCTTTAGTTTTTGAAAGATATCTCAAGACATGACATTTTATTCAAATAATAAAGTATGTAGAAAACATTATCAATGTATTTATTGTGAAAAATATAAGAAATGATTAATTATAATAGTATTATATGTAATATATGTTCTACAATTAAACATTCTAATGATTTATAAACTTATTATAGTTAACAAAACTACTATTGGGTGAAAATAAATTTGATTGGGAACAAGAAGAAACTATAAAAAAAATTAATAGATCAAATTTTATAAAAATATTCAATATTCAATATTCAATATAAAGGAGTATGGAAACACTCCAACCAACTGGAGAATTATTTGTCTAAAATTGTTTAAGAAAAGATTATTTGAGTTGAGAAATTCACATCTAATTGTTTCTCATGATAATAACACCAACATATCCTAATAATAACGTAATTCACTTTGTAAACCGATATTTTAATCCTTGATTGGAACTAATGGATGTGAACAAACTTCATGGCTTCTTTGTATAGATATTGTCTTGAATATTATGGTGAAAAATACTTTTTTCTTATTTTGTTGATATACAAATCAACTATTTGAAACCATTAGAAAAAGTGACTTTTTGTAGAGATTGACTTGGTTACTATACTTTTCATATATCAGCCATTGCATTGACATCATGGTGTGTCATTTCCAATGGCTACTATACCCAAACAAGTTAAAAATAAATTTTTTAGACTATTAACATTTATTATTTAAAAATTCCAATAAATTTAATTTTTAATATATGTTTTTTTAATTTTGTTGAGTTTTAATTTGTTTTTAGTTATTTTTATTTATTTTTCTATTGTTTGGGGGCATCCGACTTGTGGTTGTGCCAAACCATCTATAAGATTTATATAATATTCAGAAACTCTTTTCTTCATCATTAATAAACTTTAACTATTTTTTCTATTGAAGTGTGTGTTATGCTCTCTCTTCTCCCTTTTCTCTTTGTTCCACACAACCATAATCCTTTGTTAAAGATTTACATGGTATCTAAGGGCCTTCTTTGGTCAAGGGGTGCGACACTAGGTTGTATGACTAATGTTGCACCCTCTAGGAGCTTTGACAATAATTATTACCATAAGTTTTTGATGATGATAATAGTGCCACCATATTATACACTTGTGACAGTCAATTGATCCAGCATATCAAATGTGTTTAATTCTTGTGACATTTGAAAGAGGGTTCGTGACATGATTGTTTTTTTTTATATTCTTGATAAATATTTTATTTGTATGATATTATTACTTAGCTATGGATATATTGATTGATTGATCCTGATGAGGTGACTCATTATGTAACTTGAATACATTTGAAAGAGGGTTTGTGACATGATTGTTTTTTTTTTTTTGTATTCTTGATAAATATTTTATTTGAATGATATTATTGCTTAGCTATGGATATATTGATTGATTGATCCTAATGAGGCGACTCATTATGTAACTTGAATACATTTGTGGGAGATAAATGTTGGTGTAGTACCTATATATTGATAGATTAGATGATATTGAGGAGACTTGGATTGTAATTTTTTAATATTCATTACATACATTCATTATGAGAATGATATATTAATTATGGAAAAGGATTCTACAAAAGAAGACTCTTCAATATCTTTCATAGAATTATCAGAAAGTAACTCAAGTGGCTACACTTATACCTAGATTGAGTGGAATTGGTATTATTATTTATAGTATTGTGGTAACTGTGTCACATAGAAATGATGAAAGAACAAGGAGAGTTGGCAAAGATACAACAAGAGATAGGAAGGCAATAGTAAAATGTTATTTCTTTGGGAGATCATGACATACCCAAGAAAGATGATAAACATTGCACCCTAAACCATGATGGACTTTTCATGGTTTAAAATATTTTTCTTTTATGTCTCCTTGGCATGTTATGTCCTAATCTTATGCCTTTTCTTTATTCAATAAATTTGTTAGTGGTATGATAATATGAGAATATTCTTCAATAAAGCATTTATAGTAATTCACCAATCCAAAAAGTGATATCAATTGTGATACCTTAGTTGGAAACTTTCACTAAAGTATGATTCTATTTTTTTTGGATCCATTCAAGCCATTTTATTTTCTATAAAATGGCCAAGAATTGCATTTTATTTTGACCAAACTTACACTTTTCTTATTTCATGTATAATTTATTTATTTTTTACCACTTGTAACTCTTGTTTAAGTGATCGATGTGTTCCTTAAGGGATTGAATATATATTACAATATCATTCTAGTAATTGACTAAAAACAATCAAAAAAAAGGTTAAAGTATCTTGTTCATGAGAGCGTGAAACGTTGTTAGAGCATGCGTTAGTCCAAAATGTTGTTAGAGTAGTATTTGCCTCATTATATTTAGTTATGCATGCTTGATAGTATGTCGTTCAAAAGTCTAATTTTTAAAATTATTTTTTTTCACTAAGTTGATCAATCAACTTATTAAAGATTGAATAATTAATGCATAATCATATGATCTATGATATTTTATTTAAAACATGAATGGTGCTCTATAAGGGGCTTTCAATGGCAGAATGGACTTTGTATCAATTAACTCTTTTAAGTTATTTCATCAACTCATCAAGTTCTAGTGTCATTCAATAATTAACAATAAGCTATGGTTTAACATATAACTCCTATTCAATTGTGTGATCTATTTTTATTTTTGGTGATAATTTCTTTAGATTTTTCAATGTCATGACATCTCCATAAATATAAAGAGTTCTAAGGTTTTGCTTGGAGTCACATCTTCATTTTACTCAATCATATTATTTTGTTAAAAAAATCAAGTAAGTTATCTCACTCTAACTTATTTTTTTAGATAATTGGAATGATGAAAGAGTGGTGATAACTTTTTATATCTCTTGTTTTTTTGTGATAACTCATTGGCGTTGAGGATTAAGTATGCAAAAATAGTTGGTAAACATTATCAAGAGTGCATTGACCTGATCAAAGAAATCTAGTCTAATTACACAATCATAATAATCAAGAATAAAAATCTCAATGGTTGCCATTCCTTTTCAAATTATAATTTAAATAATGACCTAATAGTAATAATGACCTTCCTTAGGGTTAATACTTTTGATATATCCATGCTTTTTACTCAATGTCAATTCTAATTTTCTTGTAATATTTTAAAAATGAAAATAATTGATAACCTAATAGTAATTAGAGTAGAGATCTCTTGGCTAGCAATACTAATATTCATGAATATCAATTACTTTTTCTTATCAAATTTCTTTAAGATGATGAAATTTTACATGATGGAGCCATATTAGTAGTCTCATTTTTTACATTCTTTATTTGTTAGATAATTGCATATTATTTTTTCAATTTGGATAATCATGCATTAGGTGTGGTTCATTGCACATAAAATATATCGGTGGCTATCCCTTGTTTAAATTATTGAATATTTTGGTATATTTCGGTGATTGATAATGATGTGTAGATATGGAAATGGATCTAATATCCATTTCTATGACTACACATCAATATTAACCACTAAAATACACAAGAATATTTAATAATTTAAACAAAGAATAGTCAATAGCATATTTTATGTGCAATGTACCACATCAAAATACACAAGAAGTTTTGATAAATAATTATGAATCAATAAGTTTTGGAAAGTATTTAGTAGAGGGGGTAGATCAATGAGTATCACAAGAACTTTTGGTATTCATTTTTGGTTGAAACTCTACTTAATTAGTCGGAAAAATTCTTGTATGTCATTATCTTGCCAACTAGAGGTGTCAACCGGGCCGGACTGGCCCGGCACGAGGCATGGCACGGTTCAGCCATGTCTGGGCTGGCCCGACATGGAAATTTTTCGTGCCCGGGCTTGTGCCGTGCCTGGCCCGGCACGGTACCATGGCCCGTTGTCACGGCACCGTGCCGAAATCAAGTTTTTTTTTTAAATTAGGGTTTCGGGCATGCCGAAACCCTAATTTTTTTTTTAAATTTAGGGTTAGGCCCGACTGGGCCGAACTCAGCGAACCATGGCATGGGCCCGTACCGGGCTGAACCCCCACAAACAGTAACCGTGTCGTGCCTGGCCCTGCACGAAAGCACGGTCGAGCCTGAAAAAAATTAGCCGGGCTGGTCCGACACATTTTGTTTGACACCTCTACTGCCAACTCATTAACACAATATGTTCATCATATGATATATTTTTAATAATTATGGTATTATTATGGAGTCGCAATCATACTTAGGTCATAAAATTTTAATAATTATGACATTAATTCTTTATCTAAAATAGTAAAACCCACTAGTGTTCAAGGTCATGATCAATTTCATAGTGTCATGACTTTATATTTATATAGCTAAGTAGTATCAAGTCAGAGTTGTGACCTTTTTATAAAGTCATAAATTTTCAGCTATAAAAAATTACATAGCCACAACTACTCATACCAAAGCTATGTTAATTAATTTTTCAATGTCACAACATTTAGAACAATATAAATGTTACATGGAGCATTAGTCAAGTATGAGCATTTTGAATGCAATGACTTTTATCCTCAAAGACTTGTACACACAAGCTAAGTACCAATGTCACAGCAACATAATAGTATCGTTATAATATATTATACGAGAGAAAAAAAGGAAAATAGCCACTCATAGCACCATAGACACTTAAGAGATATGAAAGGTTACTTTTATGTTGTAGTCATTTACCAATATCACATCCACAACAAACACTTGAAAGACTTTCTCATTGTCATGGCTATTTCTCAGCACTATGACCATATAAATATCAAGAAATATTATTTACTAACAATATGGCTATATAATAATATGAGAAGATATATCTACTCCATGATGACTTCAAAACATCTCATTCCGCTATGGACATGGACATATGGACTACAAATGGGATGAAGGCATGAAGCCAGAGCTATTACATAATACTGTGATTTCATGTCATAGAAAGATTAGGCCCAAGTCATGATCATTGCTAGCACTATAACTTTGTGTTGCAAAATGATCAAAATGCTTAATAGGATCATGACTATTTTCTAGAGTTGCAACCTTAAAATGAAAAGATAAAGGCCAAAGCTATATTTTTATTATAAAAGTCATGATTTCCTACTTATAGTAAAGCAATGGTGCAATAGTATTAAAGTGGAGAATATAAAAATTTTGAAAAAGCTTACATCTTTTCTCCTTCTCTATCATGCAACAAACAAAGTCATGACAACTACAAACTCCATGGGTGAATTTTGAATTTTTAAGGGGCTCCACAAGCAATAAAGGGCCATATGATTAATATTAATTCCTAGAGTTGGGGAGCATGACTCTCAAAAGCCTTTCCTATAGGGATAGATTTGAGATTTTATATGAAGTTAGAATGGTCTAGAGTTTATGTAATTTGAATTATATTATTTAACTAGTTTTAATTATGAATACATGAATGGTTTGAATTATTTTATGTATGGTTATGGATAGATGATAACAAAATAGAACATGAATTAGGGCATTGACTATTGTCAAGCTTATATGAGATTGTCATGGTGGATGGTAATGGGTAAACCATGAGGCTCACTCATTCATATGATAGGAAAGAAGTGAATCTATTATGATTGTGATGCACAAGAAAAACCTATAAATTGAATCCTAAAAGTTGGGTATATTAATCATCACAAGTATGATACTTATGAAGCCAAAAGTATGAATGATATTATATCTCAATCCATTGTACGCATCTTAAAGAAACGTATTTATGATTGGGATGGATATTATATAGAATGTTCTCCCAAGAGATTCACCTTTAGTGTGAGAGTCAGATCATCACCGAGGTAGATGGTGACAAGAAATCCTCTAGGCATGCATGAGTGTGTCGTGACTCAAAAGATGATGAAAGTCTTTGTAACTAATCTTACTCAAATGGTGAGTATTACACTTGTAAAACTAAAAGTACAAATACTTATAAATCATATCAATCATTGATATGTATGGAAATGAAGACCAAAGAATAAATGTGTGCATTAGGAGCAACCACTAAGGGCAGTTGAAAAAGTTGCTTAAAAGATATGTGATTATGAATGACATTCATACAAATATAAATTCATGTCACAGTGGTGAAATATAGAGAAGACAACTATGAGGAGACTACCATTGAGAATGCTCAATGATATACCACCATGTATGCCATTAAAGAAATGACTCATTACACAATACGTTAACCTTCATTTTTTTTTGAACATAATATACTTCAAGTGACTTTATAACATCACATATATTACATTAATAAACCATGGACTTGAGATTGTTTAACAATATGAGTATCTATTTTACTTAAAATGAGTTGTCTCATTATTAAATAACCAAACTATCAATATCCATGTAGGATTGATATATAGCCGAAAATCCATTATATTACTTATATAACCTATACACTTATAGATCTAATTTGATAAGATACTTTCATTAATAAGCCTTTGGAACATTGCCTAACTGATTAAATAAGGCAGAATAACAAAGTCAAAATAAGTTTTTGGCATTTTTATTAATGAATAGTTAGTTTAATTAGTTAATATGTGTTGAAATAATTATTCTCATAAATAGATGATTTTTTTATTACTTTATATAAAATTAAGTTTTTGGCATTATTATTGATGAATAATTAGGCATATAGATCATGTTAACTTGTTTGAACATGGATAGTTATCTTTTAAATTTGCTTGCTATTTTTTCTTTTCTTTGTTTCTATCCGCCCATATATATAATCAAATTGTCTAGCCAATCTTGCCATAATTTTTTAGCAAATTATCTTAAAAAACTATGTGAAGATAATGTTGCATACAAAAGATGTTTGGAAAAATTACATTAGTGTACTAAAATGTTGCAAACTAAAATTATAAAAAGACTTATCATGCTCAAAGAAGTGACTGCTCTTTCGAACATTATGGAAATCATTATCAACCCTATCCATCACCAGGAAAAGCACTGTGGGCATTGAGGATATGAAATCCATGAGGAGAGGATATATTATAGATCTCAACTATTTTCAGTATCATATTAATACAAGTGAACTTGATGAATTGATAAGAGGCTAAAGAAGAGTCAATATTCATGAAGTGAAAATGATGAGACAATAGAGAGAGAGAGAGCGAGAGAGGATGTCATAAATTGGCTTAATTATGAATAAAGTGCTTCATTTGAAATCTTTGTAGCTAAGGTGGAAATAGTTATGGTTGAAACTTTAGAAGATGACATGAAAGCTATAACCTCAATTATTAAAAGAGAAGAGGAAGATGTGAATGATAAAACTTCTATGGCCAATACGGAGATATATATTGTAAAAAAAGCTTGAAACATAAATTCAAGATATAGCCTCAACTATCCAAGATGAAAATGAAATGAATGATGAAATCTTTATAGTTAGTATACAAAAATTTGTGGTAGAAAACCTTGATGAGGAACTCGAAGATATGCCTCAAATATTCAAGAAGGATAAGTTGAGGGGGTTTATAAATATTGGTGGCTGAATTGGAGAAAGTTTATAAGTTGTGTTTGTGCGTGAAATTGAAAAAGTGAAAGCAAACACTTTTCATAGTGCCAAGGGTAAGGAGAAAATAATGATGGTGAGAGATATGAAACTTAATTACATGGAGGAGGGAATAAAAATAATCATTCCTTCATTATCCCTAATACCAAAAGTACAAGGACGAATGAATTAAAATAATATACTAAAAAGCTAATGCAGCCAATAAAGATTTCTATAGGATAGAAAGAAGTTTTTTAGGCTAGCTATGGACATAAAATATAGTGCTACTAAGGAGGTAACCCATGAATTTTTTTTTTAAATTTCTTGAGTGATGCATTGTGATTATTGTGAGAATAAAAATTGCATGTATATAATTTATACTTAGACTCACATAAAAAACAATAGCAAATTCAAGCCCATTATTATTTAGATTTTTTTGCTCAAAGCAATGATAGTTTTTTAGAGCGGTAAATTCAATGTTATAGAAAGAAAAAATCAAACAGAAGCTATATGCCAAGGCCATGATAGTTTTTATAGTCGCTAGTTTGATGTTATATAAATAAAAAGTATTATAGATGACAGGGACATGGTCAATTTTCAAGGTTATGACTTTGGTGTTACAGAAAGACGAATAGTATAGAATCTTTATGGAAAAGAAATGACTTTTATATAATGTCATGACTTGAAAGGTATTGATTTCCCTAGAGTCATAACTTTTCATTTATAGAAAAGAATAAACATGTAGATTCACGATCTTCAAATAATAGGCCAAGAGAAGAAATACTTGACCCTCAAATCTCCTCCACAAAAAACCATAATTTATTATAGACATAATGACAATCTATGCTAAATTTCATTTCTTGTCGATTCCACAAAAAAAGGATAAGATCATCAAAAATATATATCATAGAGATAAGCCCAAAGTGACTTTCATTACAAAAATTAGATATAGATAGATGAATTTTATGTTTTGAAAAAAGAGATATTTTGGAGAAATATTTTAGAGAAATTTTCATTGCTTGTTGGATATTATTTTGATGTGAAAAATATTTTGGAAAATTTTATTCTCAAATTAATCAATGGTGAATTTTCAGGACAACTAATTCACCATTTACTTATTACTTTGTTATGTTTAGCCTTGAGAGTTCATATGGATGAACATGTTGATGTAATGTGTCCAATAGTGTCCTTTAATATTGTTGGGCATAAATAGAGAGATTGAATAATATAGAAAATGAAAGAAATTGATGCTTAAAGGAGAAGTATCATCTAAAATTTGGGAAGAAATATTATCATTCACCGTGTGTGATACACAAGAGATGAAAAGAAGGGGAGGAGGAACATGAGAAGATGAGCTAGCCTACATTAAGCATTCCTTAGCTGTACATAGTGGTATGTTTATAGATATTTTTTATATTTTAGAAAATGTGCAGTAGAATGTAGAGTTAAAAAAAAGGAAGAGTTAAGAAGAGAGATTCATTCCCAATGCACATGAGGAGTGGAATAGGCTAGAAAGTTGGAAGATCAAATCTATAAACTCTTGGAGGATGGAATAAAATGTGTAGATTTTGGATTGATGGGAAGCACCAAATCATTTGGAATTCTCAATAAAATAGTTATGATGAATTAGAAAAGAATAATGAAGGAATAATACATAATCAATAGGAAATAAATGACATGGTGCCACTAGATGTATGAATCAGGAGAATATAGTACAACCCAAAAAAAATTACTTTACAATGGAAAGATTTGAGGTTACACAAAATTCAATAGGGTAAAGATAAGAAGCTCTTTATGACATGTTGGCAAAAACATTGAATGAGTTATCTATATAGAGGAGAGATGAAGAAGGGCAATCTATTTCTCTACCTTTTTTAGAGCACTCAATGTTATATTTTTTTTTTCTAGAAGCATGATCCTAAAGAGAAATAAATTTTGACCATCTCCATTACTACCATGATTTATATTCTTGTTATTTATTCTCATACTGTGTTGTTGTGATAATGTACCCATTGTGTAGAATTTAATTGAGATGTTTGGATATTGTGTTTTTTTTTTGAGAGGGAAGTTATTACTTGAGGATGAATAATTATTTTAGTATGAGAGTTTGTTTGGTATTCAAAATTTTAAATATTCTTGTGTATTTAAGTAGTTGATAATTATGTGTAGATGTAGAAATAAAGCTAATATATATTGATTTTATGATTTTTTGTGTTTTGAAGAGTTTTGATGAATAGTAATAAAATCAATTAGTTTTTAAAGATATTGTCACAACCCAATTTTATAGGCTGAGACCGGCGCTAGTGAATGGGTAGGCTAAAAGCCACCTAAACCCATAGCATGCCTAAGTTCTACAAATTTGACATTACCTATTCGTTCTACGACCTATGTTAGGTTTCTGATATTTACATTTAATGTTTATAATTCGATTACAGTAACATATATTACACTATAATGTCACATAACTCAATAATTTGACCTTTTGGTCATATCATTAGTTCAACAATAACAAATTAAGATAACATCAAATCTTATTGACCGCCATGGTCTCCGCTAACAAATATAACCTAAATGTTCTCAACATAATGAAACAAATTCTTTATCATAAATAAAAATTTAAAACCAAATCATGAACCCAATAAACCATCATGGAGCCTTCTACAAGTTTGGATTTATAATCATCAAAAATTATAATAACTTTATTACATGTTCCACACATGGAATCCAAGTGAGTCAAAAAGATGATTGGATTTTCATCTCTGAGTGTCCTGAAAAGGAAGAAATTAATGAGGGTGAGAAATCTCAGTGAATAAAAATATATCACCATGCTTGTGAGGCTTGGTACTCAAGGCCAATTCACAAGAATAATTTAGCTCGTTTAATATCACTGTATACATGTTATGCAACAAGTAGCGGTAATATGAATTCATCAATACTCATACCCATCTCCCGCGTTACCTAAACGTCAGTAGCATGTTGGCGTGGAGCTGGCGATCCACGGCAAAAATGCTTGGGGGATCTATTCATTTTATTTCTCGGCCCGAACTGACAATTGTCTTTTTCCCAATCTCCTCTATCTTGCATGATGGGGCGAAGGGAAGAGAGTTTCGATTCGTAGGGGGAGGAAGGGAAGGCAAGAGCTTGAAAGCAGCTTTCGTTCTTTCTACTTGTATATATCAAATAAGTTTTTATAAGCTAAAACACAAAAAATACTTTTATCATTTTTGGAATCCGTACATCCCTTTTTTTACCCTTTTTCTTTTTGGTATCTGTATATTCTTTTTTACCTTTTTTTTTGAATCCATGCATTCCTTTTTACCATTTTCTTTTTTGGAATCCATACATTCTTTTTTCCTCATCTATTAGGCTTTCTGTGATTTATTCTATCCAATGACAAATATAGATATCAATGTTTAGCTGACCGTATTTATAACATAATATCAAGACAATTTTCATAGTTATCAAAAAATTAGCCGACCATGCTTAGCACAAATAATCATCATGACAAGTGATATGTGATATATGATATTTGCAATGCCAAGATAGGTCTTGTCCATCATCAATTATGCTAATCACCTTGAACATGTGAGTCTTCCCTAATCTCTTTCGCTATATCATTATTCATGCAAAGAAAATATAGACTCAATGTCAATTCCATAACAAGCTGTAAAGTGTTACTCATATTATTCATTTCAATCTTTTATTCACTTTTTTATTCATTTAATCACCTATCACTTTGTCTAAAATTATTTCGGATCGATCCCACCTCTCATTATTATTTTAATAAAATTTTCCACACTGTATACTTATTGTATAGAATTATAAATTAATTAAATCCATAATTTATAAAATTATATGATTTATTATAAATTAATCTGAAATTTAGATTCAAATATTATTATTTTTTTTTGACAAATTTATGCAATTTCAATAATTTTCCTATAACTTTTTCTACAAAAATCGAAATGACTTAAAACCAATGAAACATTTTATAGACTTCCTAAGCTTTCTTTTGTTGTATAATGGACCTCTAAACTCATTCATTTGTCCCCTTAACCAATCTGTTCAAGTTGCAAGTTCTACAGGAATGTCATAGACATCATCCTATCTCATCCAATTTAATTCATTTAAATTCTAACTTCAACAAAATTTATTTATTTTTACATAGCACCAGACCCTACTTTGATTCATTAGATAATGATAATTAGGTTAGAAAATCAATCTTCGATAAATCACAAAATAAGAATCCTTAATTGACCCTAATTCACATCTCAATTCCCTCAATTAGTCCCAATTAAACTCAATTCTAAAATTAGTTCCAAAATTTTCCAATTTAATTCTAACCATAATTCAACATCAAAATTGAATTACTAATTAATCAAAACATGTTTTTATGATCAAATTACATGATATATAATTACTTAAACTCAATTGTTCAAAAAAAAAAAAACCTTAGTTGCAATAATCTATTTGGTAGAATTTTTAAGGTCATATTTTGATCAAATAAATTCAATCTATATCATAAAACAGCTAAGAGATCAAGGATTACCCAAAAAAAAAACTCAAGAACTTAGCCTTTCTTTTCTCTTCCCTTAGGTACCAAATATGTGTTCCCTTCCTTTATATTATATATATATATATATTTATAATTCATTTTTAATGGTTTCCAACGGGTTTACATTAGGCTAAATTTTTTTAATATTTCTACTTGGTCTATGTGGTTTTTTTTTGAATATTCTAATAACTCTATGTATTTTTAATAATTCCAAGAAAGTTCACTCTCACATTTTCTAGAAAAATTTCTTAATTCGGTTATTATTTCATATGATTTTTAATATTTCTTTCCTACATGTTTTTCACTTATTAAATTTTTTTTTTAATTTGGGGTGTTACAAGTGTTTAGTAGCCAAGGTAGGTTAGTGAGTCTTGCATAGTTTCAGAATCTATTTTTTGGTAGAAACTCTTCCTAATTGGTTAGGGGTAATTTATATATGCTATAATCCTACTAACTCGTTAGTACAATAATTTCATTATGTGACATATTCTCAATGACTATGATACTATCATGGAGTTATAGTCATACCTAGCTCAGAAAATTTAAATAACTATAATATTAATTCTTTATCGTAACAACCAAATACCCCACTAATACTCGAGGTTATGACCAATTTCAAGCGTCATAATAATATTTTGACATGGCTCTATAGTCTCAAGGCAGTGTAAAGACCTTTTTACAAAGTTATGACTATTGAAGTATAGAAAATTATAGAGCAACACCTACTCATGTCAAAGTCATGATATATTTATTCAAAGTCAGGATTTTTGTGACACTAAATACTAAATAAGAGATTACTTGAGCATGGCTATTTTCAAGTCCTTAACTCTTGTTCTCAAAGAAAGAAATAATCATAATATATATGTGTGTGTGTGTGTGTGTGTTAAGTTCAAATTCCATGGAATCCTAATAGTGTATATGTATACATATTGTATACATATACACTAAATACTAGTATCACAGCTGCTCACAGTATCACAGATACTTAAAAGATATGAAATATTAATTTTGCAATATGACTAGTTCCTAGTGTTGTAGCCACAACTAACACTTTAAAGTTATTCTCAGCATCACAACTATTTCTTAGTGCCATAACCAATTATATAACAAGAAAGATCATTAGTCAACACCATGGATATATAATAATATGAGAAGCTATCTCCACTACGTGGCTAATTCACAACTTTGCTACCCTTTATTGACTGCAAATCGATAAAGGAATAAAGATGTACTCATTTCATTATGTTATGAATTTTTGTTGTAGAGACATTAGGCCTAAGTCATAATCATTTTCAACTTTGAGAATTTGTGTGACAAAAAGATCAAGATATTGAATATAGTCACAATCATTTTCTAGAGTTGTGACCTCAAACTGAAGAGATATATAAAGGCTGAAGTTACAACTTTATTTTATAAGTCATGACTTTTTATTTAGAGTAATGTGAGATTGCCAGAGTATATAAGTTAAAGATAGATCATTTTTGAAGACTCACATTTATTTTGTTTCTCCCTCATATAACAAACATTACCATGACAATTACAAAACCTAAAGATGAATTTCACATACCCTAGAAGTTACCCAAGCAAGTAATGGACATATGATTTATACCAATCCCTAGAGTTGCGGGTCTGCCTCTCAAACCCTTCTCTTATATAGATAGATTTGAGACTTTGTACCAAACTAGCATTGTCTAAGATTTGTGTAATTTGAATTATATGATAAGTCTTAATTATGAATACATTAATATTTTGATTTATTTTATGTATAGATATTAATGGATAGTGGCCAGATAGAATTTAAATTAGCGCTTCAATTATTGGTGAGTTTATGCGAGATTATCATGGTGGATGGTGATAGACAAAGAATGAGACTCACTCATGTATACGTTAGTACTTTCTAAACAAAAGCATGAATAATTGTATATGTTAATTCATTATATACGTCTTAAAAGAATTGATTCTTAATTGGGATGAACATTGTATGGGGTGTTCTTTCAAGGGGTTCACCTTTAGTGTGTGAGTTGCATCATCCTCAAAAAATGAGAGTAATAAGTAATCTTTGGAATATGCATGAGTATGTTGTGACTCATAAGGTGGTGAAAACCCTTGTGAGCTTCTTATACTCATATGATTCATATCAGTGAAACTCAAGGAAAGCATACAATAGTTTTATAAGTATGGTACATATAAAACTGAAAGGATAAATACTTATAAACCATATTAATTATTTATTTTTATCATAATGGAGGTCAAAAAACAATAGTGTACATATGAAGAAACTTTCAAGAGGAGTTAACAAAGTTACTTAAAAAATATGAGATTATGAATGACTTTCATGCATGGATGAATTATAATCTTGATGATGACATACCAAGGAGACACCTTTGAGTGAACCACTATTGGAAAGGGTTCAATAATGATAACCACCTTGTATGCCATTAGCCATTAGGGCAAGAAATTATTATGCAATAGTCTCACCTTCATTTTGTATCTAACATAATATATGTCAATGGACTTAATGACATCATATAGATTAAATTAATAAACTATGAACCTAAAATTATTTAATAATTTGAGTATCTATTTAACTGAAAATGAGCTATCTCATTGTTGAATAATCAAAATTACTAATACAATCCCAATAAGATTTATATATGGATTAAAGTCTAATATACCACTCATATGACTCTTGCACTTATAAATCTCAATTAATTAAATATTATTCTTAATGAGTGTTTGGGATATTACCTAATCGATTATATCAAACAGACTAATAAAGTCATAATATTGGCCCCTTTCTATTTTACTCATCTCGTGCAAATCTACCCTTGTATGCAACAAAACTTTAGTTGTTGCTCTTGACTTATTTATCTCCATACTTCAATCTTCATTTTTAGAAGGGTCAATTTTTTCTTGATTCTTGAATTTCATAAAAGACTTGACTATTGACAATGCCCAAGTGAGATCTTGAACATCTTATATTTGAAATTTTTGTTTTGCTTAAGGTTTGAGACCATATGTGAAAGAGAAAAATGGGTCCATTTTTCCTAAATTATAGCTTTTGACCATGAGTTTTGAGAATTCTTGAACATATTCTCATGCTTCTTTCCATTGCTTAAGTCTTCATAAAATGTATCTCTAACTTTCTCAAACTTTTCCAAAATATTAACTATAGTGCTTCTATGCCTCATGTAATTATTTTTCCATTGCTTTAGAGCTTTAAAATATCATTAAAATATATTGATGCTATGTTAACATAAAATGCATCTATAGTGTTATTTATTATTCATAAATATTATTATATCCATTAGAAAATTATTAATATCATTTGTCGATCATCTGCTTTTATACTTCTTTATTTTAGAAACATCTAAATATTGGTGTTTAAGATACTAGATAGCCTTGACACTGCTCATGGAATGACCTGACATGGCTAGAACCATGCCTAGAGTGTCCATGGGCTAGCCTGTGGCATGTCTCAAGTTATGAATGGTTCGGGTTTTTGGCTTGTGTGTCACAAAATAGTAAAAGATGAATCACTACAAGGCTAACAAGCTAGCCTGGAATGATTCATGTTAGCCCAGAATGATCTCAAGTTAGCCTCGTGCCTATTGTCTAGGTGTATTGGGGTTTGGTTTGGCATGACCTAGGTAACTAATAGGCCAATGGGTCGTGTTAGGCTGCCCTTTGCTAGTATTGCTGGTATTAAAAATAATGTCATGCTCACCATTGCACAATGACCTATATATGGCTATAAAAGGGGTCATGATGGCGTGACACAGTGCATTTGACACCACTACATCTAAATGATGTATGTGTATTACAACACACTCATCATTTTCTATTGTACTAGAAGTTGAGAGTTCTTTCTCAACTATTTATCTTTAATTTCATGAATACAATCATGGTTTATAATACATCTTTATGAGTAAGTGTCATTATAGTAATTTGGGGTCCTTACAACTCATTCCTGAGTTCCACTTTCATGGTGATAAACCATTTAATGCTATCTTTAAGTCACACAAGATTAAGAAACTTTATGTTGAGTAAAATAGCAAATAATTAAGAAACTTTCAAATCAATATGAGTGAGAGGAGTCTCTCATTATATCAAAAGAGCCTATTACACATTAATAGGCAAAATCATGCCAAGTATGATGATCTTAGATCACATGAAACAAAAAAAAATTAGAGTATTCTAGAATATTATATTAAAGTTTAGTCACACAATTTCTTAGACTCATCTTGAACACTCTTCGATATTCTAGAATATTTTGTGTTCTTCATAAAAGAGGCGCTCACCAAGTCTTTATTTACGTCACGGTCCACTAAAATGATCAGAATGTGACACTATCTAGCCTATTAGTCCCATTGTTCATGTCAATATCTGGCAAGCTCTCAACTAAAACCCAACCTATGTTGAGATATATATACATAAATGCAAATTATCAACATTAAAATAAAAAAAATTTGAATAAAGGTAGAGCCCCATATCACTTTGCTCTACTCTAGGAGTGAATTCATATAATGACTTAAGAGCCACTTGCCCAGTGAGATAGCAAGGCTACATCTCAAGCATCACACAAATTTTCTTTCAAACAACCCACATTGATTTACACTACATAGTTTTTTTGCTCAACACATGCACATGGTTCATTTTCACATCACTTACACTTTGATGATAAAACCTACATATATTTAGAGTGTCTAATTTTGCACTAGAATATAAAATTTATATGATACATCGGTTGATCCAAATCATGCAAATATCCAATATACAAAAATAGATAAATTCTATATTTTTTATGGTAATTAGTGCATTGTAAATGTGAGGAATATGAGTTATATCACAATCAAACACTACAAAATTTCTCTCAATTTTTTTAGTGTCATTTTAGCTGAGAAATTGAATTTCAAGAGCAAGATCTTTATTGAAAATTGAATGTTACTTTATTTTTTATTAATTTTTTTTTCCATGGAGAGAGAGGGAAAGTTATTGGGAGAACTAAATTTGAGAAAAGAGATCAACAATATTCAGAGATCTTGGAGGAAAAGTGAGAGACTTTTTATTTTATTTTTTTTTATAAGTAAAAATTCTAATATCAAAATTTGTGTAACCTATTGTAACATAAAACTATTACATTCTTTGATGAAAATAATAAAAAATTCTCTATTAATGTTTCTAATGATATTTTCTGCATCCCGCATCTTTCCCTTCATTAATCTGTGGTTTCTTTCTTACCATATGTAGTATACTGGAATTGCTAATATAACTTTTCGGATGTTGTTCTTGGGTGTGTTTGCTAATTATTTTTCTGTCAAGCTTTAAGGCTACTGGAATGGAGCCCATTTCCTCTTGAATTTTTGCCCAATTCTTTAGCTACTACCATATTGTCTTGGAGTAGTTGCATTCAAAGAATATTTGCTCAAAAAATTCTGCACTTGGATATAATTCACAATTCATGTTCTTTGGCATTGAGAATAGCAGATCTTTGGACTGAAGCTTTTCGCAATTAGGAATCTATAAATATATGACATATTTAGGTATATGATTCTGCATCCAAATATCCTGGGTCCATGCTTCCTTTTTTTTAGATTATTTCTGATCAGAAAGTTATAAGCTTTTGATATTAATCTACCATGTTCTCCATATTTTGAGAATATTTCTAGCTTTTTTTATTGTATATGTTTTCTTAATTAAAATGTCTCTAGTTGATATTAGACTTCCAAAAGGGGGAATCATCCTTGGATACCGAGCCCACCAAGAAAGGTGAGCTTTCACTCTTTGTTTCAAAAGGCCTTGGGGCTAATATCTTTTGGTTTGGGACACTCCCCAAAGAAAATGCTTACATGCACTTTCAATTGTATTTATCATTGATATAGGTAGAAGGAAAGCCAAAAACCAATATCATTCTATCTCTTGTAATACTATGCACAAGATTTCTAATCTTTCCATAATTGATAAAATTTTTTTGGCCCATTGATGAAAAGCCGAAGTAATTTTTGCTAATAATATTGAGAATTGTATAATGATGAGTCATACTTGAAGATAAATGAACCCCATGAAAAATAAAAGGAAGTTGTCCTTTCTTAAAATCAGACATCTCAAATATATCCTCCTTTATGGTGTTTCTCACTCCTCCAAAGAAGATGTTTGATTTGGAGAAGTTAATATTTAATTCAGAAGTTACCGTAAACTCCTTCAAAGTTTCTAGAATAATGCTTATCAAGGAAGTATCTCCTCTTGAAAATATTATAACTTCATCTATGTACATTAAATAAGAGATTATTAATGAAAACTATTTTGTGTCTATTGATCTGGATAAATGCCTCAACAAGTATTCCATACATAAGGTGGAAAGATAGGGAGTGAGAGGATCCCCTTGCCTTAAGCCCCTCTTCTCTTTGAAAAATCCATATAGTGTCCATTGATATCCAATGAGAAGGATATTATAGATATACATTCATATACAATATCAATGAATCTCATCAAAAAGTGAAGGACTATTAGAATTTTTTTCAAGAAGGCCTATTCCACCATATCAAATGCTTTTTGAAGATCTATCTTGAGAAAGCATCTCGGTGACATTCTCCTTCTAGCATTTATCCTTATCAAGCTATGAGCTAAAAGGAAGTTATCTGAAAATGACCAATCTTATACATAAGCTCATTAAGCTGGATTTATTAGCACTCCTAACACCCCTTTCAGTCTTGAGGCTATTATTTTTGAGATAATCTTGTAGATTACATTGCAACAAGATATTCATCTATAGTCCTTAACCAAAGAGACATGAGAGGACTTAGGTATCAAAACAATATATATGTGATTTATTAACTTAAGCATCCTTTCGAAATAGAACAAACTATGTACAGGATTCACCACCTAGTTCCAATATGCTTTCATGAGTGCTTAAAGAATTCAGTTGTGTGACCATTAGGCCTGGGAGATTTTGAATCCCCCATACTGAATAAGGCCTTATTAATTTCTTTTGCCAAGAAATCCAAGGAAAGTGAATCATGGTCACTTTCCTAAAGTTTCCTCTCGTTTGTAATAGTATCTTTGCATATACTTTTGGTCTTTTCCTAATTCTAGAAGAGCCCAATAAGTCTTCATAGTAAGCAAGAAATGATTTTATAATTTCTTTTTGTGATGTAGTATATTCGCCATTTTCTTTCATTATCATCGCAATTTTACTTCTTTGTAGCTTAATATTTTTCAAAGCATGAAAGAATTTAGTATATCAATAACTTTATTTTAAATAACTAATCTTAGCTTTTTATCTAAGAAAAGATATTTTTCCTTCTTCTAGTTTTCTAATCTTTTTCTTTAAACTACCTGCCTCCTCTTTAAGATTACTAGAGGGATCTTATAGAATCTAGTTTTGAAGATTATGGAGGGCATTTCTGGTGATAATCATCCTTTCACTTATTTTCCTAAAATACTTCTCATTTAGCATTTTTAGTAGCTCTTTCATTAGTTTCAGCTTCTTGACCAGCTAGAATATCTTGGAGCCTTAAATGTTTTTTTTTTCCAAGTATTAAGTAACAAAGAATCAGACTTTTTGTGCGAGAGCCACATGTTACAAAATTTGAAAGAAACTTTTGTTCCACTTGCTCCCATTCCGTAGTCATGAGTAGCATGAAATGGCCTGAAAGGATTTCTAGGGGGAGGAATCAAGCATCGCTATCTAAACATAAATTTACCCACTCATGATTAATCATAACTATGTTTAGTTTACTTGATGTTCTTCCATTTTTCCAAGTAATTACATGAGGAATATTCTAGGCTTAGGGATGAGCAACACTTTATGAAGTCTTGGCTCTCATAATTTGTCACCACTTTTCTTCCCACTATCTAAACTAGAAAAGGGAGAATTAAAGTCTCCAATCACAACCCACAAGGATATCTCAGTCATTCCTTCCATAATTAGACACTCCCATATTAAACTTCTTGTGACAATTGAGTGATGACCATATATGACTAAGAGTCTTAAGTTCACTCTTTTCACCTTATCTAAGACTCATAGATATTTATATGTTAACACGTGAAAAAAATCATGTTTATCTCTACTGTCTAATTGTCCCATAAAACCATAATTTTTTCATTTCAATGACATGATAATATGTATATAGAATCTAGTCTCTTGTATTTTTTTTTTCATTTACCATGCTGCTTTATCCGGATTGAGTTTTGCTTCAATGATCTCAAAAACATCAATGCGGTAGGTATTGATCAATCTTAGCACTTCCTTCTATTCAAGGGGGTAATTGAAGCCCATTAAGTTTCAACTAGTTGTCTTCATTGTATCCATTTATCCTAATTCTTCATTGGATCTTATGAGACTTTATAGAATATCCATCATAACAAATATCATAATCATAACACACCACAATCATGAAATTCCCCTAGTTTTCCCCCAAAACAGGAATATATGCTTCTCTTGACTCTACATATGTAGTGGATGACCAATGTCATTTTACTTGTGCCAATTAGGTTTTATGAATGTATGGGGAAATTTGGGAAATTCACCCATATTAATATTTTGGCTATATCTTTCGGACTATAATGAAAACCCCCGAGGGAAACTTAATATATAAGGGTCTGCCAAATACTAGGTATGAACCAAATTTTAACACCTCCTTCATATCTTCGGTTGTTTAAAACTTAAACAAAATTCATCCGCTTGGATGTTATATGATTTGGGCATTTATCTTCCATTGTTCATCCATAAATTTCTAACAAGCCCAAGGTTTTTCGTTATGAAGTACCATGCTAGATAGTTTTTCCAAAGCTCTATTCCTTGTTATAAATCCTCATTTTTAGAGTAAGCATTTCCATAATGGTTTGAGGAAAGATAGGATAACTTTGTCATGTTCACCAAAGTCCTATAATTTCTAGAAAATAGACTACTCCAATGAACTTTATTTTTCCTGAAAGTCCTTGGATGTTTGTGTGGAGAGGCAGTTTCCTAGCCCTCTTCCTTAGTGTTTTTAACAGTTTCAGGTCTAGAGTTCACATATATATCCAAGTTTACATTAATCCTTCTCAAATTTGCCCTTCCATTACATTTATTTTCAGAACCTTCATCTGTATTAAGAAATGGTTGGGAAGTAAGCTCTTACCCTTCCATTACCTTATTATTCAAAGCCATTTTTTTACAAATACTATCCATAGATTGCACATTAGACCCTTCATCTTGACATTTTCCAAAAGAAAATATGTTAGACCCCCCATCATAATATTTCGTATTAGCAGTGTACCTAGTAGAAGATTTATTTGAATGGTTTCTTTTAAAATCATCACTAGATTTGCCCGAAACATGATAATAAACATAGAGAGTTCTTTGGATATTATCATCATCATAGATGAATTATGTAGCTTTGGAGTCATTTTCTGATAATACTATAAACCTTGTTCTTCGATTCAGCTTCAAGAATTATTCACTTTGCTCAAGTATTCAATGACATGTGCCTCTACATCGAGGATGCTTTCGGATAGGGTTAGGTTTTTCTGGGGTGTGATTTCTTTGAATAAATCAGGCTGTCTCATAGTTCCCATCCTTGTATCTACATTGTACAAAAAATAAATAATAGTTTCTAAATATAGAAACTATCCTTGCTTGGTCAACCTTCCAAGTTATAATTCTTCAAATTTGGAGAGAGGTTTTAGAGGTTTTTGAGAGAATTTCATGGAAGAGAGAGAGAGTGGAGAAAGTGAGAAACTAGCAATTTTTGTTTTTTGGCTTTTTTCTTTTAGTCTATGTGATTTATTGATAAATTCTTTTTTCTTCCGTCAAATTTCACGTGTTTTATGCTTGAAAGTGATTCTCATCCTTCTCATACAATTTCATATCATGCCTTCAAAGAAAAATGAAAAACAACAATTGAAAAAAATACAAACCGTATTTTCACATTTATATATTAGTAACTAAATGAGTATGGAATGGAAACTGAAAGTTAAGTTTTCAGTCAAAAGTTTAAACTTAGTGAACTTCATTTTAGATAACTTCTTTTGTTTTTGTGTAATTTCTCTAGTAGAATAACCTTTTCCACAAGAATGTTTAGAATTAAATATTATCTTATATTAATATACCTTGACATGAAATGTTGAGCTCTTGAACATGTTGATCACACTTAGACTTTTACATTGAATGACAAGGATATCCAATTGTATATCTAAGTTTACAATAAGTTTGTTTTATCTAAAAAGTTTATTTGTAGGCTTTAGTAGTATCATCATACTCTAGTCTCTAATTCAATATTAGATAATGTTATACCCTTATGGAGTTGGGAATATTATAATACAATTTTATCTTCAAAGTTTATTTACGTTAATGGAAGTTTGACTTATTTGAATCTTGATTAGATATTATATATGAATTAACTTACTTTAAGAATGTTTTTTCTCTTTCCGGGACACAAATAATTGGGATGTATTCGAAAGATATCTTAGGATATTATTCATAGTAGTCGAGTAATACATATTTTGTTTTGAGAGACAATAACTAACAATATTAATAATATGAGTAATAACATGTCTTATACAAATTATGGCATACATAAGATTTGTAATAATTAATTATATTTATTCTTCTTATTAGCTATTAGAAAATGCTCAATATTCAATTTAAAATAATTGATTAAGAGGGCCGAATCAAATTTAGCCTTATTAATAAAGTATCTCTTTAGAATATGTTCTATGTAGCATTCTTGAGATTATCAGATATGTCTGAAATGACTATCTCGGATGATACTTGTCCATAAAATCTATCTAACTAGATCTAAGTCTTTCATTACAAATATTTTTCTCAACTATCTTTTTATCTTCTTGATATGAACTCTTTCACGGCTAATGATTAAAATATTATTGACTTACAATAGCAATATGACTTATTAATTGGTCTGGCATCTAATGAAAACATTGCCTTTATAAGAAGTATTCTAATAAAAACTACAACATGAGATAAATTTATCATGTTGTAGTTCCATGGCTTGCTTAAGCTAATGCAAATTATTTTTGAGTGTGCAAACTAAACATTCCATTTCTTTTATTTTGAACCCCACAAGTTGTTTTATATATAGAATCTCAGAAAGGTTGTTATGAAATGAAGTCGTGTTAATATTGAGTTGTTTAATTTCTAAGTACAAGTTAGTAGTTAGACTCAGAACAACTTGAATAGAAGTCATATTCATGACAAAAGAGATAGTCTCTTCTTAATCATCATATTTATCCTAACTAAAATATGTCCTGACTAATCAAGCCTTATATCTCAACCGTGATGCATCGTCATTAGTTTTAGGGTAAATATTCACATGTTCTTTAGTGTGTGTTTTTTTATTATAGCAAAATATAATAAATCATAATTCTTATTTATATGCATTGACTTTATTTCTTCATGAATAGCTTGTAGTCATTTCTATCTTATTTCATGAGAAATGACATTTGGAAAGGACTTTGGATCATAAGGATCCTTGAGTAATATATATTCTCTTGGAATTTCATGTGAAAAATTGATAGGATATAAAAGACCTCAATTGAGGTTGAGTCAAAATCTATAACAACCACCATGGTTTGCCTAATTCTAGTTGGAACGCACTCTCTCTTTCATTTGTGATTCATGAGACCCCATCTCTCCTTTTAATTATTCATCATCTCTCCTTTGATTTGGCTGATATCAAATAGGAAGAGGAGCCATGTTAACACAAATTATAATCTTTTTAATACTACTATGATCTTCATGTTGACTAATGATATCCATGTGCTGGTCCTCAAGAAAGACTTCATCTCTACTTTGAATAATCTTTTAGTTTATCATATCTCATTAATTATACGTGAATCATAACCAAAGCTAAGAAAGTTGTGTGGTCTCATAGTATTATGTAACTTTAATCTTTAATCTCTTGGTATATAAAAAACTATTTTATTGTCAAAGACTATCACATAATCATAAGATATGTATTTCATAGGCCAAATCTTGTTTGGAACATCACCATCCAAGATGATAACAAGACACATATTGATCAGTTCCACATTCATACACATACCTTTCCCTAAAAGTCATTAAAACATACATGAAGAAGCATACACTATACATACTTCTCAATGGATCAATTCATCATTTGAAATAAATAGTGACAAGATCTAGAATAATTATCGATGGACATTATGAAATAATAGATACCTTTGAATTTCATATTATACATGGAGTATATTTCAATATGAATTAGAAAGAGCATGCTCAATCACCTTAAAAGATGGTGAGAATGAATTACAACTTTATGCCTCTTCCAAGCTATGTTTTTGGAGCACATTAAAAGATAGAATTCTTGAGTAATGAGAAATACTTGTCTTCTAGCAAGAAGTTGACATGTGCAAGTCACTGATCTTAGAGATTAATATTATCTTTCTCATACAATACATTCACTTGATTTCTACAACTTCTTGCCTAAGAGACATGAAACATGCTTACCTTCATACTTCTTGTAATAACTAGTGAATTATTAATCAAATTTCATTGGACTCTACCAAAATGGCTCAAAATCTATTTGTCTAACATATCTATGGAGATCGGGTTCTGATGAATATTTGAGACATGTAAATCATTTCTTTTGATAGCAAATGATTTTGGTCTTTATCTCAAAGCATATCTCCCATACATATAATCGTCTAGGTCTTACCATTGCTCATATTGATTATATCATAGTAACAATGTGTATATGATAAAAAACAATCAATATGAGGGGTAACATAAAAAATACTAAATCAATCATTCAGTCACCCTCATAGCTCACCAAGTGGGTAGAGTTAGCATCATCAAAAACTACATTACCACTAGAAACAACATTGGTTCTATCTTTCTCTATACTATCTCATCCATTATCTACTTCCTAAATTTTCTCTCATGAAAGATAGTCTCTGTTAATGTGTTATATTGTATTGTAGTAATAATACTCTATTTCCTTCATACTTTTTGACCTCTACTTGGAAGAATTTCTTCTAAGTGTCTGGAAGTTATGCTATCATGTTTCTCATGCTTTTTTTAACTTGTCACCTTGAATAATCATCACGACCCCAAGGTGGGAGCAAGTTTATCCTCATCCCCGTACTCATGGGTGTATCCCTTTAGGCTTGAACTTATGCCCCCAAGGAAGCACGATTTCAACATTCCCACCAATTGGATTACACAAAACATGGGTATCATGTCTCTAATGCCTCTTTGGAATGAGGAGTTAAAGGAAAACTATATCCTTTTTTTTTTATTCTTCTCACATTCTCACTTAAATACTTGGATTGTGGCATGTTTTTAATCGAGCCATACAAATCCTTGATTGCTAATAGGTCTAATATCTTTCTCTTTCATAATGAGTAATTAATAGAGTTTAACTTAATTATTTTTTAAGGAACTCTTAATCTTTCATATTAACGAAGATACAATTCAACTATTACTAATAAAAAGTCGCCACAAATGAACAACCAAGTTGTGATACCACTAGTTGGGTTTGGAAGTAATGATTTCTAAAAGAAACTAATATTGGTAATTTAGACTAATTATGTTAGTTTTGAAATAGTCTTAATGATTACCCAAAAAAATCATCAAATCAAAGATAATACACAATATATATTCAATAGAATTTCAATACTACTATGTGTGCAAATATTAAGCACACAAAAACAAATAATATTTTGGGTTTATTTAACAGTTGGCATTTATTTTTCTCATACTATGTGAGAGGAGATAAATAGATAGATAGAATAAGATCGATAGTTAACAAGAGGGAGGGAAGAGAGAGACAGAGATAAATGGATAGATAAATAGATAGATATAACAAATACAAGAATATAAGTCGAGAGATCATCGTATTAAATTGGAGCCAAAGAAAATTTTTCTAAAATTAACATTTATTTTATTTTGGATAAATACTTGATAACAATATCATAGTTCAATTAAGAGATTAGATGAATGATCTAATACTAAGGATACAAATTTAATTCCTAAAGATATCAGAATTTTGATATGTTTTTTCAATGTTCTTGTTAGATCACCTATCATGTTGTTGTAACTGGAGACTGGAGTATTATCTGCTCTAACCCAGAGACCTTTGGGCTCATATATGAGCTAAAATATAATATGAATTAGATTTAAGAGGGAGAGGGACAAAAAAAACTTGAATAAATAATGTTAAATTAAATGGAAGATATAATATAATATGTTTGGAAGATATAGTATAATATGGTGTGATAAAAAAGGAAATTATATTATAATTATAATATAATACATATTTTTAGTTAATAATAACAAGATTCTACAAAATATGATATTTATATGATGTGGCATTATGCTAGAGATGAGTATATTATAGATTTAGATAATGATAAAAATTTTCGATATATTCGCCGATATATCTCCTATATATACATAAATTCCAAGTATCGATATGTCTATTAAAACTGATATATCTATCCTTAATTGGTGCTCATATACAAATACACACCGATATATCTTTGATATATCCGATATATATATAAAATTCAAGTACCAATATATATGTAGAAACTGATATTTTAATCATTGGATTTAGATAATAAAAAAATAGAATTAAAATGATCAAAAAACATGCATTAGTTGGGACCTGGTGCTTGTGGAAATTTAATGAATGGTTTCTATTGTTTAGATAAACATAATTTTTAATAAAAATAAATGCTGATCAGCTGATGTTTATCCACTCTTAATATTGAATAATGGTTGATTATCGGATTATGAAAGTGATTATATTTATCCCAATAGTGTGTTCCTTAACTTTTAGTTACCTTAAACAGGTGATATCTGTTGCGTCATGCGTGCGTGCGTTGCGTACGTTGCGTGCGTGGGTGCGTGGGTGCGTGCGTGTATGTTGAATGGCAGGAGAGCTCAACTAAATCTACTTTTGGCATTCCTTGGATTTTAACACGTTGATAATGTCTGATCCGAAATAACTTTTTTTATCAAAAAATAATAAAAAACAAATGTTTTAATTGCGCTTTTTAAATTATTAGTGTTCAAAGTTCAATTATTCGCTGAATTTGGATTGGTCCAATAAAAAAGGCGAAAATAACAAAATAATAATTCATTAACTTTTCCAAATAAAAAAAATAGTATTAAATAATGGTCATAATTAATTGCATAATAATAATATTAATTTTCGCTTGTCAACCATGAACCATAACAATAACTATACATTTATTTGGCCAAAGAACTCAAAAATAATTTGCATCGATCACAATTTAAAAAAAAACATTAATTTTATTATTTCACAAATAAAACATTGATATATTAAATTGGAGATGGACTAATTATATTTTATAAATTATTAAAATAACATTATATATTCATAAAATTATTTTTTTGATGCTAATATTATTTAAATACCATAATATTTTAATAAAATTTCAAGGACTAATATATTTATATTTATTAAGATATTAATAAATAGTTAGTACTTTTTCTAAAAAACAAAATAAAAAAAGTTGACTTTATATTTTAATTTTAAAAAACTTGTTGACGGGATACACCAATTAGTCAAGCTAGTAGTAGGAGGAGCTCGAGCTAGGGGCCATAGGCTAGCTAGAGCTGAAAACTTGGGCCAGATCTGATGGGCCATGTGGACATCAAGGCCCACTGGAATAGCGAAGGGGCGGAAAACCATCGCAAAGCTATAGCTACCTAGAGCTTACAAAAATCAGTGTTTTTCTCTTCCATTAATAGGTTGACTGCACCTGCGTCTCTCTTCTCCTCCTCCTTGAGAGCAGTTACCCTGTTACTGTCGAAGCCCAACGCCGTTTTTTGTTGCCTCTGACACTCCCACATGGTGGTAGCGTATGTAGGACCCACCTCCCCCACCCGCAGGGTTTGCCTGCTGGATACATTGGATGTCTCTCAGGTATAGTGCACTGTCTCTAGAACCTAATGCTCATTCTCCTTGGTGTATGCATATGAATTCTTACGAGTGTACGAATGTTTGCGTGCAAAATCCAAACAGGGTGCTACCACCTCTCTGCCCTCCTTCCCTGCTTCTGCGTGTATTAGAAGCACGAGAGAAGAATTGCTTCACCTTTCTCTGGAATTTCTGTTTTTCCTGTGGCGGAAGATGAGCGAAACATTGTTACAGGAGTTGCTTTGTAGCAGTGGCATGGCATCCATGGACTTGAAAAAGTATTCCTTCATTGATTTGCATGATCCGTTCCCCGCAGAGGGAGTTTCTTTATATGCTAGCCCGAGCACGAACTTTTTGAATGATCTTCATTGGCCTGATTGTTTTAATATTGTGAGTTCTGATAATGGAAGGAGCAATGGGGTACCATCTCTCATGGGCGAATATAGCGTTTGTGTGGGCACAAGAGAAAATCATAAGAAGAGGAAAGGCATTACTCAGGTTTCTCTCAAAAACCCAATCGTTGTTCTTCTATTGTTCTTGTTTTTGAATTGAAACCATTTCTGGGCTTGCTCAGGTTGCTGATATAGAAGATGATTCTGCGGAGAAGAAAATGAAAGGATGCATGGAGGAAGGTTTGAATTCCGTTAGGAGAAGAAACACTGCTTGTAGCGGTTCCAGTTGTAGCAGCAAGAATGAGAAAGAAGCTTCTTCCGTTGCTTTGACCAATCATAGGTGGAAGGCGATGGATGAGCGAAAATCAGATTACATTCATGTTCGAGCACGTCGTGGTCAGGCGACGGACAGCCATAGCCTAGCTGAACGGGTGAGCGGAAACATCAATTTCTTCATTCTTTCTCCATCGAGTTAGTTGGGAGTTCAATTTTTGTGTGCTGCGTGTAGGCGAGGAGGGAAAAAATCAGTGAAAGAATGAAGCATTTGCAAGATTTAGTACCAGGTTGCCGCAAAGTTTCAGGGAAGGCTGGGATGCTTGATGAAATTATAAATTATGTCAAGTCTCTTCAGCAGCAAGTAGAAGTAATTTCACGTTTTCTTGCTCTTCATTTTTTGCCAACGGTAAACGTACACAATTCACACTGAAGTAATCAGTTCTTAGTTTTTTCTTCTGCGGATGAACAGTTCCTATCAATGAAACTGGCCACTTTAAATCCTGCGCTCGATTTCGACACAGACAATTTACTTCCCAAAGAGGTAAACAATGGTCTACTTTCTTTCCTTCTTCTTCGTTGATTCTTGCTTGCATGCTGATTTTGGTTTCTCTTTCCACCCACACAGGCGTTTCCTGCATCTTCACTCGAATTCTCAGTAACAAGTAATCCGATAACTCCTTATCTTCCATTCAATCCACAAGAGCAACAGCTAACAATTGATGCTCCACGATTTGTTCCTGATGCATTTCGTGATTCATCTTGCTTCCCTGTAATCTCTCTCTCCCTCCCTCCCTCTCTCTCTCTCTCTCTCTCTACGGTCTATTGATCCAACACATGTTATTATTCTCTTGTTGAATCTCAATTATTATGCAGCAATCTCAGCCTTTTCTAAAATGGGATGCTGATCTACATAGTGTTTGTGGGGTGGCATTTGATCAAAGGGAGATTTTGAATTGTTGATCAATCATGTCCATGTCTATAATATGATGGGTAAGTTGGTCATAAATTGTTTGTAATTTTTTTTATGACTTAGCAACCTAAGAATGATATTTGATGATTTTGAACGATGTCAAATGATTTCATCAGGACAGTTGGTCTTGGATTCAGGACTCATCAGTTGTAATTTATTTAATTTTCAGTGATAAGATTATCATGATATTAATTTTTTTTTAACCACATACTAACAGTATGGTAGCCTGGCTAGTAAGGGGGAAAGCCTTCTCAATCATTAGGACATGAGTTTGATCCCAATATATGTTGAATATGCTTCCCTAGGGGTGTCTTTGATATCTACTCTAATCATATTATAGAGATATGGGCCTTACCTGCTCTGACCATGAGGCCCATAGGCCCATATATAGGGAGTTGAATGGATAAAAAAAATTCTTAGATCACATGTTGAGCAAGAGATTTGTGTATTGGATAATGCATTTTTTTAGCAAACAAGTATATGTGAAATAACACACACCCACACACACACACACACACACACACACATATATATATATATATTCTTAAACCACATATGTAGTCAAGACTCAGATATATGTGAAATGTACACATGGAATAAAATCCCAACAATGTGTACAAATAAAATACACACACACACACACACATACTTACATATGTCATTTGAATATGCATATATGTATTTTTTTTTTTGTACATATGAATGTATTATATGCATATATATGCTTATGAATGTATGTATGTACTTATGAACTATGAAGAGAGACACTCAAATGTGTAGCCACTCCACTAGTGTGGGCGCATGTGTTTTGTGGGTGTGTGATAGTTCAAATGAGAAGTCTAGAATTGGTTTATCCGAACTTGTTTTTGATATCTACTTATCATTATATGTTTACAAGTAAGATTAATTTGATGTTGTTTGTTTCAGCTGCTTGAGGTTATATCAAAAGAAAAGTAGCATTTGGAATTCTTACATGACGAAGCCCAAGTATCATAGTGCATATATTGAATGTATCGATTCAAAATGGCTTTCATTATTACCCTCGTCCCTTCTAATTGCTTGTGGGTATTTGCTCTTCCAACATATGCTAAATAATAATAATAATAATAATAATAATAATAATAATAATAATAATAATAATAATAATAATAATAATAATATCATGAACACATTGTAAGTTTCTTGTCATGTATTTTGTGTAAAGACTCAAATTATCAACTCTTAATTTAAAAGTTTAAGTGTGAAATTGAGTTCATGACTTTCTTACAAAATAGCTAGTTATCAAATATAAGTTTTCACATATGTACCATACTGGCTTAGTTGAACCTCAAAACATGCATTCACACACACACACACACACACAGAGATATATATATTCATATACACACGCACATACATGTGTGTGTGTGTGTGAATATATACATATATTTGTCCATGAATAAGCGTCCATCACTTCTATGAGATAGTTCTTGTGGAATTGATTGTTTCTCTATGGAATAAAATCATGACAATTAGCTGAGTTACATATAAACTAGTATGGATGATCATGATTATTAATAAAAAAAATCATAATTTTTATTGAACAAGCAATTAAATAAAGCCTTTGTTTTTTAAAAATTACATATAAAGGTCAACCCTACTTGTAGGTTCCTATATATAAAGTGCATCATTTCTAGGTTAGGAACATAGGGTTACCATTTTTTTATTTGATTTCCTAATGAACTATAACAAAAAATAAAAAAAAAAGTGACAAGCACCGCCACCAAATCTAAAGCTACTTTTACTAGGTTTATCCTTGCCTGCAAGAGGTGGTTTGAAAGCTATGTGTCAGTTTGCTAGATTGCTAATGTAGACAATCTCAAAAAAAAAAAAAAAAAAAGGAAATAAATTGTTTGGTGTACGCAATGCACCAACAACTGTGATTTGCTCCAGTCCAAGCAAAATTCAGGTGGCAGAGAACTTTTGTTAGGCCCTACGGTTCACATTATTTTGTCTCCACATAAGCTGATGATAACATGACACATTACTATGACATGTTATCATTAAAAAAAATAATAAATAAAATAGAAGGAAAACTATGAGACTTATCATGAAAAATGTTACTGAAAACAAATAGAGGAGGCATGTTATTGTTCATGAGAGATAAAGCGATTGCATTTATTACAACAAGGTTAGTGTTGGTAGTAAAAGTTGTTGTGGAGATAGGGTTTATTTCAACATGACAATTAAATACTTTAATAAAATACCCGACAATAACTATAAAATAAACAATAAAGAAGTATATCAGATTTACAAAGATTAGTCATTTATGCCTACATACTCCAAAACTAAATTAATATTATCAAAAAGAGAGAGAATAAGGATTTACAAATTAATTTTATAGTAAAAAATTAATTGTGAGAGAAGTTAATTTTAACCTTGGGAAGAGGCTTTTTTTTTTTTTTTAATCTCTTAAAGCCTCCCAATTCTACATATTTTCGATGTGGGATTGGGAGACTAATTTATTTAAATAGTCACCTACAAGAGTTTCTTATGAATAAATGTGTTTACTTTGATATATCATATTGGACATCAATCTCGGAGAAAATATGTCATCAAAAATCAATGCCATGACAACCAAGAGTTATGGTACTTGTCGTGACAAATGAGAACCTTGTTGTATACCTAGATATGGCATTTAAGACAATAACAAAGACTCCACATCAATTATGCTTGTGATTGCTAAATGCGTGGAAATGAATAAGACTTAAATAATATCTCATTTCTCTAGGAAAAAGTATCTAGTACCTTCCAAAGTTCTAGACACTTCCATAGAAATGTTTAAAAGAAAAGATTATCTCATTTGTAATCCACCAAGTTATGAACTTCCTTCTTCAATAAAAAATTATTTTTTTTCTAGTGTTTTCTTGAGTTGTCTAAGCTTCTAAACTATTTGTAGAAGCTGAGTATCACTTGCAAGACAAGCAAGAAGCTAACTTAGCAACATTCGAATGGTGAATTGTGTTAAGTGTTGCATTGAATATTAGTAGAAAAACTTAGTCTGTGACATACGGCTCTATGAAATTAGTCGTGACTTTGGTATAAGTGAGGTACTTGGTTTTTATGGTAGAAAGTTAATTTCACAACCATTATAATTTTATAAGCTAAATATGGCTATGATACCATGATAATATCACAACCTTTTAGATTGTATCACACAATAGAAAGATTATACTAATGAGACATTAGAATGATGGCATACAAGATTTTTCTAATTATTATTTAGATAAAGTTTTAGCTAAGAATGAATGTCAAAATTATGAAATATTTATAGATTTACCTCATATGTTAAATACATTCAAAAATATATTGAATTCATAATTGTTCACCAAAATTCTTTAAAATACTAAAAATTATGAAATTAACACATATTCACTCTATTTTCACACATAAACATCATTTTCAACCATCAAAATATACTAGAATATTCTAAAATTAAAATACCAAATAAACGCACACACTAAAATGATTACTTATTCCCAAATAATTATATCCATCACTAAAAAAAGAAAGAGAAACATACTCCTTAAAGGGACAATGATGGTACACTAAGATGATTACTTATTCATGGCATATAATGGGTAGATCATCATAATATGAGAAAGAAACACAACAATGGTACAAGTCATGCCAATGTTGAAGGTGGTTGGTATGATTTTTATTTAGGATCATACTTCTTAAAGGGAAGCCTATCAATTCATGCTCAAAGGGAGACATAGGAATGGATGACCATTCTGAATCTCTCCTCAATGTAGATATTCCATCAAATGTCTTCTATAACATGCTATATAGAGCTTCCTATCTTCATCCCATAAACCATAATGCAACCTCAAAGCTTCCTATCGCATGATAAAAATCTTTTTTGTTGGCACTACATTATCATAATTTATCCATCCACAAGTACTCTCTAGATATGATATCATTCTCATTCTTGATGTTTCTATTCTTTATTATTCTTTTTTAATCCTCCATAGTCATTTGATACATACTTCCAAAGAATTTAGTTCTTTCTGTCAATTCAACTTTCAAGAATTTCATTCATTTTTTGAAGAATTTGTAAATTTGGTCTTCAAACTTCTCAATCTCTTCTACTACTCTTGTGCATATGGAATTGATTTCCATTTTTAGTTTTTCCTTGGTTTGCTCTATGTTTCACTGCATGTTTTTCAAATTATGAAAAATATATATAAACATACCACTATATGCAGTTAATAAATGCTCAATGTGGGCTATTTTCTCTTCTCGTGTTCCTCCCATTTTTTTCATCTTTTGTGTGTCACACTTAGTGATTGATGAGTCATCTTCCCAAATTTCCACTAGTACTTCCCATTCAAGCATCGACTTCTTCCTTTTCCATCTCCTTCAATTTTCCTCTTAATGCTCGACTATCATGAGAGATACTATCAGACACATTACATCCACATGTTCATTCATGAGAACTCTTTTAGCTAAGAACAATAAATTAAAAAAGAAATGATGAATTAGTTAGCTAAAAAATTATCTCTCAAGGAATCCCAAAATTGATTTCTTCAAAATCTTTCTTACATCAAAGTGATGCCCAACAAAAATAATGTATAGCAATATCACTGTCTGTTGAATAATAGTAGAGATATGGAGAGTGGGTAACAAAAATGAGTATATAATATATAATTATACTTTACTCATCTCAATGAGTTTTTTTCTCATCAAATATTTATACACATTGTCGATGTCACCCTCCATGTGTTTTTACATTCCATTAATAATTTAGTGATAGCTGAAAAATTAATGTCTTTGAGGAAATATTTGAAATTCACACTATGTTTTATCTCCCGAGAATCCAAATAATTCATTAATGATTTTTCTATCAAATCAAACTCAAATTCCTCTGACACAGTACATCTTCCCCTACATATCCTCCAAATTTGCATAAAAGTCATTTACAACCGATATATTTTTTCATTCTTTATGCATACAAATATCATCTAATTCTACTTCTTAATAATATTTCTAAAAGGAGAAATGAACTCGTTGAATCCTTTCTTTCTAATAAATATTTTTTTTGTAAAGCATAGATTCCATATATCTTTACCTAATTTTTATTATGAAAGTCACTCTAAGTGCAATAATTTCCAAAATGAAAGTCACTCTAAGTGTTATGTCTCTATCTCTTCCTTTTCTCATTATAGCTCTTCTCCATGATATTTTTCATTGACAATCTTCTTCCTTCCATCACTAATTCAACAAGAAAATAAGAATTTTGGTGGTTCATCATGGTGTTAGTGGGACTAAAGCGAAAGCTATATTCTCAAAGTCATTGCATTTCATCAAAGTTATAGTTTTCACATATAACCTCTATAATTATCTTCCTTTTATTGTACAAAATTCATAACTCTGAAAAGAAACCATGGTCTTTCATTTATCTTTTATGATATTTTTTCTTTCTGTAATATCAAAGTCACGCCTCTGAAAAACTACTATAACCTTGTCATGTGGATTCTGATGAGCTTTTTTTTTAGAACACTAAAATCATGGCTATGAAAATCTACCATAGCTTTGGGTAAAAAAAACTAAATAATAGTTGATTTGAACCTGATATTCTTTTGCATGTAATAGGGAGTGTAAGTGTAAATATGCACATGTAATTTTTATTCTCAAGCATCATAATTCATCACACAACTCAAAAAATATTTCTTGGGTTGCCTCCCAAATAGTTCTACGTTTAACTTCCATAGCTAGTCCTTTAAAACTTCTTTCTATCCTTTTGAAATCTTTGTTGTCCAAGTGAGTTTTTCAGTAGGTTATTTTAATTCATTCTTCTTTGTACTTTCAGTATCATTTGTAGATGACAGATGAATGATTATATCTATTCCTTCATTTACATAATTGAGTTTCCCTCCATCTATCTATTCTTCTTAACCTTGGGATTACAAAAAATCTTGAATTTTTCAATTGCACATATACACAACTCATCAATCTTCTTCATCCAGCCACCAAAGCTTCGTAGTCCATTTCTACTTCTTCATCTTGAATAGTTGTGGCTATATATTCAAATTATTTATCAAGATTTTATATCACCATTTTTTATATTTTAGTTGTGAAGATTGTATCTTTCCTTTCATCTTCTACTTGGACCTTTGAGGCTCTAATTTCTAGGTCATTTTCTAAAGTTTTATCTATAACTATTTCGACCTTCACTATAGGGATTTCAATTACAATATTTTTTTCAGACTTAAACTAATTTGTGACTTCTTCTCTCTCACTATGTGTTCTCATCCTTTCCTCTTCATGAGCATTGATCCTCCTCAAGTCTCTCATCAATTCCTCAAGTTTTATCATCCATTAGGATACTAAAAATAGTTGAGACCTATATTTTGTCATCTCCTTATGTCTTTCACACCCCCTATTCTCGTGATTCTTTTCCTATTAATAATAGGGTTGATAATGATTATTATAAGATTTAAAATAAAAGTCACTTCTTTAAGCATAACAAGTCTCGTCATAATTATAGTTTGAGACATTCTCGCTCATTGATATTATTTTCCCAAAATATCCTTCATATGATTCAAAATCTTTTCATAGCTCTTTAAGAAAACTTGCCTGGAAAAGCCTTTGTAAGAGTGATTATATATTCATATTTGATATATGGGTGGTTAGAAAGAAAGAAAAGAAAAAAAACAAAATATATGTAAGCAAATCTAAAAGGTAACTATTCTTATTTAAGTAAGGTAATACGACTTCGTCATTAGATCCGAAATTATTTATCAAATATAACACTTTATAGTTTACTAAAAAAAATTATTCATTTACATTAATAATTATTTTAACTCATATTGATTAACTAAACTAAATAATCTGTAGTAGTAATGTCAAAACTTATTGCAACTTTGTTACTCTACCTAATTTAATCAATTAGGCAATATCATAAAATCTCATTAATAAGAGTACCTTATCAATTGAGATCCATAAGTGTATGGGTCATACAAGTATAATCGATTTTTATTCAGATATTGATCTCATAAGAATTATATTGATTGTTCATCTATTCACCAAGCAATCTATTTTTAGTATAACGGATACTCATATTATAAACAATCCTAGGTGCGGTGTTCATTTATCTAATTTATGTGATGCTGTTAATTTGTTTGATATATATATATCATGGTGGACAAACAATGTAGGTTAAGATGTTGTTCAATGACCACTTATCATAATGGAATACAAGATGGTTATTGCCATTAAGTACTTCCCAATAGTGATATCCTTGTAGTAATCTCCTCAGTATGTTACCACTAAGACTAAAAAAAATCTCCATGAGGATTATTCATATAATCATAAATTTTTGGAAACTTCATCAATTACCCTTGACAATTGCTTCATATGCACACTCTTATTAACTAGCCTCATTATCTTAAAGACAAAAGATTGGCATTGTTTGTAAATGGTTTTACTTCTGACTTTATAAGTGTCATACTTATTGGCTACCTTTTTTTATATAGACTAAATCACTCTTTTTAATAGAGAGTGTAATTAGATTTAGTCTATGATACTATAAGTGCACAGGTCATTCAAGTAATAAAAAATGATTGTAAGTCTAGATATCATTCTCATGGAGATTGGTAAGAATTGATTTGAATTTCTAACTACCCAAACTACTAAAGATTCATACTATTTGAACTATTAAAAAGGATGTATCAATTGCAAACTAAGAGATAATAAAAATCACATACTAAAACTTTAAACAAAACATCAAGGAAAATTCATAAAAATAAATCGGATTGGATTGATTCTCTTGCAGAAGCTGATACTAACACAAGAGGTTATAGTGTAGCTAATTCCATTAGACTTATCTATTATTTAGAAGTCTGGGATCTAAATGGTTACTCATAATTTGAGTTGCTTATGAGAATTGGGTATTTTTCTTTCTCAATACTTCAAACCCATTTTTGATGACTAGATGTATCTTACTTCCCAAGACATAGGTGTTGCAAATCTCTACAAATGGTTTGTGCCTATTCCTTAAAATTTTTGAAAGTATCTCTTCCCTTGAATAGATCCAAGCCAACATGAAGATATAGATCACTTGAAAGATTAAGGTGATGTCTCTAGTTATTCATCTAGAGAATCACTTCATTTTTTCATCTCTAAGCAACATAGAGACTTATCTACATTAACTGGCAAAGTTTTCTTGTTTCCCACTATTAACCTCACATATCCTATTAATAGGTTATTAACCAACCCTCGAGATCTCACCTTCTCTATGTCACTAAGAGTGCCTCTCATACATAAAGGCAAGATACAATGGGTTAAGGGTGGTGGGTTCTAGCATGTGAAACAAGTAACTTAGATGCAACCATTCCTTTAGATCTAACTTTTTAATTAAGGAACTCTCATTAATTCCCACATAAAAGAAATTTTTCGATAATTAAATTATTTCAGCAAAGATTTTGCATGGATTGCAACTACATATAGACAACATATGGTGAAGAACAAGGTGATTGCACCTTGCCGAATCATAAGATTTGTGTGATTTGTTCTTGTTAGAATACAATACAACCATTACATCATAAAAAAAATAAGCAATCCTTGTTCAAATTCATGCTTCTAACAAGTAAAATTCTAGGTTCAAATAAAATGAATCAAAGAAAAGCTATTCTACTCTAGATCTATGCTAAAAGAAGAAATAAAAATTAAGCGAAGCCATCTTCTACCAATTGTCTAGGTTGCCTTTCGAACCTATTTATAAAATAAGAATTTTTTTAATAGTATATGCTAGTCCTAGCTTCTAGTGTTTTTTTTTTTTGTAAAAATCCAGAATAATCAACCTAACATTGAATTCTTTGCCGTGACTTTCACATCTCGTTTTCTCTCATTTCACTGTCACGACCAACTTCTGATGTCATGACCAAATATTGATGTCATGATCAAGTCTGTTGTCATGACTAAATATTGATATCATGACCAAGTCTATTTTCATGATTAAATTTTACTGTCATGACCAAATATTAATGGCATGATCAAGTATGTTGTTACGACTAAATTCTATTATTATGACCAAGTCAGTTTTTACGACCAAATGTTGATTTCATGACTAACTATGCTTTGTCAACCGAATTCATTGTCACGACCAAGCCTACTATCACAAACAAGATTTCATCTTGAGATTTTTTACTAGAAATCTTCTTTATTGCACTAGTTGTCTTCTTGTCATGACCTTATCTTGATCATCCTTTCTTGGCACCTAAAAGTCATGACCAATTTTATCTTTTCTCTTTTCTCTTTTCTGATAGTTGCGACATCATTCACTGGTTATGACTTAATTTTAGTTCTTCTAATTTTTATCGTAATAGAGTTTATTTTATCACTACATAATTGACTTAACTAATTTCCAAGATTTTTGCTGTTGTTTTCCTTCTTCTAGCTAAAACCCCACAAAACTATGAGAAGTATAGTTTTCTAACCTTTAGCTATGAAATTCATCTCCTAAACATGAAAATATACCAAAAAAATGGACTAAAATATCGATGAATTTCTGGCTCATTGCTTATATAATTAACATATACTTCTTTTGAGATTCAAAATGGGAATCATTGAATAAAAGGAACTCAAGGGTTTTCATCACCTTGTGAATCACCAAACACTCATGCATATATTAAGGATTTTTTCTCATCATTCTTCTAGGTAACATTGTAACTCTCATATTAAAGGTGAACCTTTTAGGATAATGTTCTATATAATATTCATTTTAATCAAGAACAAATCCTTCTTAGATCTTAACAATAGATTGACATGAAAAAATATTTATACTTTTGGCTTTGTAAGCACTATTCTCATTATGATTAACATATTCAAACTTTATCATTCAACATATAGGTTCATCTCATATATCATAGTTGGAAGAGCTGTCACCAGCTTCCCATTATATACACGAATGAGTCTCATGAATTATTTGTCATTATCTACCATGATAACCTCACATTTATCTACTATTAGTCAAAACCCTAATTTAAATTCTATTTTGTCAACATTCATGAGTATTCAAAATATAAAATATAACTAAATCATAATTATTTTTAATCATCCAAACTAGTTATATCACATAATCCAAATAACACAAATATTAGATTATGTTAATTTCATGTAAATTATTGAATTAATCTCTAAAGAGTGCTACGAAAATTCCTAGGATTTATAGTTGTGTTTTTTCTTGTTTCACAAGGAGAAGGATAAGAAATGTGAGATCCCTTGAAAATTCTCTAATTTTCGCATTTATACTCAAATGGTTTTCTATTTTTCTAAGTAGAATGTCATGATTTTTCGATAAAAGTTGCTATTTCGATCTTCATCTCTTTAGTTTGAGGTAGCTACTCTAGAAAATGGTCATGACTATATTAAATATTTTGATCTATGTGTAATACAAGGTCTTGGTGCTGATAATGACCATGACTTTAGCTTAATATCTTTATTATACAAAGTTATAGTGCTGTGAAATGGTCATGGGTTTGTACCTTTATCATTTATTGGCCATTGATGGCCATGACACTATGAAGTTACTATTGGGTGAAGATGAGTTCCAATATTATTATATAGTCATGGTATTATGTGGAGACCATGATTTTGGCCATTTTCCTTTCTTGATATGTATATAAGTGGAACATGTTGTGGCACATGTATTTAGCTTGTAGATACAAGTCATGACTAAGCCTTTTTTTGAGGATAAAAATTATAGCCTTAGAAATAGTCATACCCGACTAATATCCACTATAATATTTAGTGACCCAAAACCCATAACTTTAACCTAAGTAATTGTAGCTTTTTAATTTTCTATAGCTCAAAAGTTATGGCTTATATAATATTTATAAAAAAAGTTTCATCTCTAACTTGAAACTATCGAGTCATATAAAAATAAAGTCAGCTCTTTGAAATTTGCTGCAACCTTGAGCACCAATGTATTATTTGATTATTGTGATAGAGAATTAAAGATGTAGTAGTTAGAATTTTTTGAACTAAGTATGACGATAGCTCCATGATAATATCGCAACTATTGTGAATATGTGACATCATAGAAAAATTCTATTAATGAGAGCGTAGGATTTTCATATAAAAGAGTTTGAAAATGATCAGTTAAATAGCGTTGTGGCAAAGAATTGATACCAAAACTATGAATCACATATAGATTTATCTCATCTACTAAACTTTCCAAAAACTTGCTGATTTCACAATTATTCATCAGAGTTCTCCAAAACACCAAAAAATGTGAAATCAACACATATTTGCTTCATTTTTTACATATGCACATAATTCTTAATCATCAAAATATATTAGATATTTGGTAAATAAAACATCAAACATTCAATTTCCAAAATTATTGCCATTTCTAGCATCATAGTTATATTTTGATTAGGACAGACTAATGCTAATGTCATGACCATATGATGCTCATGAATGGTCATTCCCTATATAGTGGCGATTCTTAGCACCATAGCTATAATATGAATGAGAAATAAATTTCAAAGCTAAGGTCATTTTTAGTATTGCAACTTTATATTAAAGTGATGTTAAGCTCAAGGCATAGATATTATCCAACACCATAACTTTGTGTTATAGAAAAATTGGGATATATTTTAGAGTCAATGATACTTCCTAGAGTTATGACCTCAAGCTCAAGAGATAAAAACCAAAGTTGTTGCTTTTTTTCAAAAGATGTGATTTATTACTTAAAGTAATGAAAAAAAATCAATGTATAAAAGAGGGAAGAGAGAAAAATTAGAGAGTTTGTATTTCTTCCATGTACCAAGCATAATCCAAAGCTCATCAACCAAACCCTATAAAGTAATTTTTGCACTCCCTAGGAATGATTTTTGCCCTCTTTATGGGTTCTACAAATAAACAATGAATGTAATATATAAGCTTAACATTATAATTGTGAGAAGGGACTCTCAAACCCTCTCACTTTAAAGTAGATTCAATAATTTATATCAAAATAGTATGTGATCTAAGGTTTTCTGTAATTTTTTTTGTGCAATATATAAATGGTTTTAAAATTAATGAATAAGTTTTGATTTATATTGTATTTTAGAAATTGATAGATGAGTGCTTAAATAGAACTTGAATGATGAATTTTACTATTTGTGAGTTTGTGTGAGCTATCATAATAGATGCTAACAAGTAAATAATGATCTCACTCACATATATGTTAAGAAGGAATTGATATTCCTTCTAACTATGATGTGCTAGATAAACATATATGTAAAAACTTAAAATTTAGGCATATTAATCATTGTGATTATGATGCTTATGAAGTTAAAAGTATAAATAATTTTACATGATAATTTATTTTGTATGTCTTAGAATAACCAGTTATTTATTGAGGTATATGTTATATAGAATATTCTCCTAAAATCTTTAGTGTGTGAGTTCCATCATTACTAAAGAGGTTGGTGATAGGTAATCCTTAAGATATGTGCAAGTATATTGTGACTCATAAGGTGGAGATAACACTTGGAATTACTTTCATTCATATAGTTCCTAGTTCATACAGGTAAAACTCGAGAAAAGTATATGCTAATTGTATGATTATGATACTTACGAAGCTAAATGTGCAAATGCTTAGAAACCACATTAATTCTTGGTCTTTATGATACCGAGGACTAAAGAATAAAAGTGTACATATAAATCAACCATCAAGGGTAGTTGATGAGTTACGTTAAAGGCATGGGCTTGTGAATGACTCTCGAATTGAGATGATTTATTCTCTTGGTGATAAAGTACTAAAAAGAGAACTATAAGGGGACCATCATTGGGATGAGCTCATGGTGATAACCACCTTAGTTGCAATAAGTTTTTGGTGTTGGGGCTAAAGATTATTTAGTTTGATTAGTCAACATGAGTTCATAATTATCCTTGACTAAAAATAATTTTTTTAGTAGTTTAGAAAGTGTTAATCTAGAAAAATCTTTCTAAATCTATTGACTAATCTTGTTATCTTGTTTGAAAGGTGGATAGTTATATTTGGTATTTTATAACCATCTTTCTCTTTGTTTTTTTAGTACCCATTTTTGAGCCAAAACTCTAGAACTAAGCTAATCCCCTTTGAACCTAGAAATCAAAAGAACTAAAAGATAAAATTTCAAATAAAATACTAATAAAGTTCAAATGGAGAGAACTAGTAATAATAGTGATTCTAATATAGTAATGAGAAAGCTATCTAATAACTCATCCATCACCCTACATTGAGAGATTATTGGTGGTACATGATGAGCGGCAGTTAGTTAGATTATTTAGATGCAATCAGTAGAAGAAAACTATATTGAGTTGAAACCTAGTGTTATAGTCATGATTCAACATCACCAATATAATGAAAGGGTATTAGAGGATCCTAATGAATATGTCATGATATTGTTAGAGCTATGTGACATGATAAAAATGATTTGAGTTAACCTTGATGCAATAAGGTTATGTCTATTTTTATTATCATTAAGTATGTAGTTGGTTCTAGTGATTCTTTCATGGCTCTGTTGAGAATTGGGGTGAACTAGTGAAGGTATTTCTCACTAAGTTGTTTTCATCTCATATTATTTCTTTGTTACCGAACAAGATTAACCAGTTTTACCAAGCAGAGCAAGAGACACTATATGATATTTGTGATCATTTTAAGTTGTTGAGAAGGTTCCCTCAATATGAGTTTGATTTGTGGTTTCAAATCCAAAATTTTTATAATGGGCTTTATATGAATTAGCATATGGTTGATGTGGCTATGGGTGGTTTGACTATGAATAAATTATTAGGGAAAACATATTACTTGTTTGAGGAGCTAACAAAGAATAACTACCAATCTCTGCTAGATTAATCCTTTGGAAGAAGATAAGATTAAGTATTAGAGTCAAATCAATTCACTACAATAGAAGTAAAAAAAAAGGCACTCCTAAGGATGCTTGACACCTAGGAAAAAAAGAGAATAGGATCAGTAAAGCTCATTGTGTTGCATCCATACAAAATAGTGAACTTGGTTATCATTAATCAAAGAAAACAAGCTAATGAAATTCATAGAAAATGATATGTATTTTGAACCAATAATAATATCATGTTGTATTACCATTAAAATATAAGAAATCATGAGAATTTTTTGTATGGAAGCCATAGGAGTGGATTGTAGAATATTAGGCAAGCTCTGAGAATTTTGTGGAATAATTTGGTGAACTATAACAATCAAGAATGATCAAGCTTAAAATATCAACAATCACAAAGAAAAGAGAAGTTATCATTGCAAGAAAATATAAACATCATCTTAATAAAATTGATAAAGAGAGTTGATAACCAAACTAATCGGAAAGAGAAGCATGAAGTGAGATAATATCACATGAGTTTGGAAATGAGGAATATAGAGATTTAAATTAGACAACTATCATTATTGATGATGGGGAAAGAAATTAATGAACTACCAAGTAAAACTGAGATATTCCGAAGAATTATTCATTTAAATTATTTTGTAGTGGAAATATACTTAAAGGATAATACATCAAGCAAGAGTATTCTATAACTTTTATAGTGACATTCCCAAACATCATAGCTCCACTAAAATTTTCTGAGGAGTCATGACTCCCACTAAAGATATTTTCCAAGAAGTCATAGCGCTTACTAAAGATATATTAAAAAATGAAGGCTATGATTATGAGACACCTAATAATGTTGTGACTCTAAAGGAGTTCAAGCTCAAATATCACTCCCATATGCATATGCAATAAGCTAAGATATTAAGGAGGAAATAGAAGTTGCTTCATGCTTGAGGGTATGAAGATGATTAAACAAATCAAATTATAGCTAAGGATACGTTTCTAATAAATCTTCCATTTTACAATATTTTAGAAAATGAATAATTGTTGAAAATTTTGAAATGTTTCTCAATATATTCTAGAAACTTGAAATGGATATACTATTTGACAAACATATAGCCTAAATTTTGAACTATGTGAAATTTATGAAAGATATCATAAATATGCCCAAGAAGTATAGTATAATAATTCAAAGAATACTTCTAATGAAATTGAAGGAGCTTGAAAGTTTGATTATACCATGTACCATTGAGGACTATATATTTTGGAAAGTATTATCTGATTTGGGATCAAGTATCAACTTGATATCCTTGTCGATCATGTGAAGATTGAATCATAAAAAAATTACTCCATCTTTCTCACTCAAAATAGTTGATCAGACTATCAAGTTCAAAGATGGAATTATAGAAGTTGTTTTGGTTAAATATGATATCTTTATTTTATTTTATTTTTTTTTTTGCAAATTTTGTTGTATTCGCTATGGTGAAAGATAATTAAGCACTATTAATTTTTGAATGGCTATTTTTGGCCCCTAGACAAGCCATTATCAATATCAATAAATATAGGAGTTTACTCTTAACATTAGCGAGGAGTAGGTAAAGTTTAATCTTTACAAAAGCTGGTGGAGTCCATATAATGATGAGATTGGTTGTTGTATAGTAAACAATCTTTTTCATACTATAATGAATAAAAAAGTAAATTGACTATGGAATGATTTTATAGAAGACAACTTGCTAGTTGAAAATGAGAGAGATGATATGGAAGAACAAATTTGGAGCTATGGAAGTGATGAAAATGAGGATGATAATGAGGAAGAACTATTTAGTGTTTTGAAACTAAGGAAAATAACTACTATGAGATTATGGCATTATCAATGCCACAACTTTGTAGGAATCTCATATAAACAACTTTATGGAAGCTGAGTGAATAAATGAGAAAGACAAGGTTGTGGCATGAATTATAGATGATCTAATCAAAGACAAAGTTGTGGATATGTACAATACCATAACTTTTGGGCATAAAAATTAATTGTCCAAAGAAAACTTAAAGAAAAAGCTAAAAGTATGTATAATATAGGAATTTTGGTGTTATAGATTGGAATTGGCCAAAATCACGACTATGCATATCACTACAACTTTGTGATTACAAAAAAAAAGACAAAGTAAAGTTAAACTACAAAGTCATAATTGTTCTTAGCACCATGACTTTAGGGATATAGGAAGAAAAAGATAGTCTAACACTGAAGGAGAAGCTTCAAAATTCACCAAAGTTATGATATCCAAAGAAAAAAAGACCAAAAAAACAAGTGTAGCTAAAGTAAGACTATGGGAAGAAACAAAAAAGGATATAAAATAGTATGCTGAGAAGTTAGCTTGGACAATATAGATTTTCGATGTAGGAAAAGAGGTATTAATGATCTAGCTATGAATGTTGAATGTAATGCTACTCGGGCGGCAATCTAATAAATTTTATTTTTTGTATGTGCGATTTAATAAATACCATATGTCTGTCACATAAATGATTGTAAACACCAAACTTCTCATGAGTATAGTCGTCAAACTCAAACCCTACTATGGCTATCAATATGTCCATTAGAAGTTTCTCCCCTATTATAAGACACTATAACACTTAAACCTAGTTATAAAAAAATATTTTTCTTTGAGATGAAGTGAATTTTTTTCTTGAGGGGGGAGTTATTGCTCAAGGATAAGTATTGTAACTTTGTTACTCTACCTAATTTAATTAGTTATGTAATATCTCAAAAAGATCATTAATGAGAGTATCAAGTACATGGGTCTTATAAATTATATAACAGGCTTTTGTATAAATATCAATCTTATAAAAATTATATTAGTAATTTGGCTATTCAATCAACAAAAAGCAACTCATTTTTAGTATAATAGATACTTAGATTTTATATAAACTTAGGTCCAAGGTTCATTTATCTAATTTATGTGATTCCATTTATTCATTTAATATATATATATATATATGATGTTAAACACATAATAAAAGTTTGGATATTGGAAAATTACTCCTTGCTCTAATAACATACAAGGTGGTTATTATCATTTAGCCCTTCCCAATTGTGGTGCACTCATAGTTGTCCATTTGAAATGTCACAACTAAAATAATAATTCATCCATGCATGAGGATCTATCACAACCTCATACCTTTTTTGTAATTTCATCAACTACCTTTGATGGTTACTTCATATGTATACTCTTATTTACTGATCTCTATTGTCTTAAAGACTAATGATTGATATTAGTTGTAAGTACCATACTTACAAAATTAATGTATACTTTCTTTGAGTTTTATCAGTAGGGACTATATGAGTAAGATGAACTCACAAAAATTTTCACTACCTTATGAGTAACCATGTATTTGTGCATGTCATAAGGATTGCTTGCCACCATCCTCCTCAATAATAATTCAACTCTCACACTAAATATGAGTTTTTTGGGAGATGTTCTATATAAAATTCATCTCAATCGAGAATAAATCCCTCGGGGGTGTATACAATATATTAGCATGTAAAAGAAATCATACTTTCATCTTCATAAGTATTATACTCATTATGATTAACATATCAAACTTTAAAATTCAATGTATCAATTCATCTCGTGCATCATAATTGGAAGAAATGTTACCATCTTCCTATCATAGATATGAGTAAGTCTTGTGGCTTAGCTCTCATCGTCCACCTTGAAAACCTCATAAAATCCTCTATCAGTTGAAAATATAATTTAAATTCTAATTAGTCTTCATTCATCATTATTCATGATATAACAAATAATCAAATCATAATAGCATCAATCATCAAAACTAATTACATCAAATAATCCAATTAATACAAAACCTAAACCACTCTAATTTCATATAAATTCCCAAATTAATCCCTAGAGAATGGGGGTTTGAAAGTCATACCCCTCGACTCTAGGGATTGACATAGTTTATGCATCGCTTTCTTTCTTGTGGAACCCATATGGAGTATATAATTCACCCTTAGGGTTTATAGTTTTTGTGTATTTGCTTATTTTAGAGGGAGGAGGAGAAGATATATGAGATACCTTGAAAATTCTCTAACATCCACTTTTATACTCCGATGGATTTTTCTTTCCCTGAGTAAAAAAATCATGACTTTTAAATGAAAGTCACAACTTTGACTTTCATCTCTTCATCTTGAGGTCGTGTCTCTAAAAAATGACTGTGAATCAACTTAACATCTTGATTTCTCTGTTATGTAAAGTCACGACACCATGAAATGATCATGACTTCATACCTGCATTATTTGTAGACCATAGATGGTAATGGCACTATGAAGAAGTTGTGGGGTGAAGACTACTTCCAACATTATTACATAGTCATGGTACTGTGTGTGAGCCATGACATTGACCATTTTTTTCTTGATATGTATGTTACTTTGGCCCTTGGAACAAGCCATGGTGCTTACACTTGGCTTGTGTATAGAAGTCATAGCTATGTCTTCCTTTTAAGACAAGATTCATAGCCTTGAAAATGATCATAATCAAGTAATATCTTTTGTAATATTTAGTAACTCAAAAATCATGGCTTTGAATAATTATCGTGGCTTTGGTCTGAGTACTTTTGACTCTTAAATTTTTTGTTGCTCTCACTTGAGACTATTTAGACATATAAAGATATAAGTTATAGCTCTATAAAATTAGCTACGACCTCAAGCACTTGTGTGGTACTTGGTGGTTATGATAGAGAATTAATATCATAGCTATTATAATTTTATGTGCTAAGAATGTTGTGACTCAATAATAATATCATAGCCATTAATTATGTGTCACATAGTGAAAAGATTATACTAATGAGAGAATATGATTGTGGCATACAAAATTTTGCCAATGACCAATTAGATAGAGTTTTGGCCAAATATGGATGCCAAAATTATGAAAGTTTTTATATATTTACCATATTTGCTAAATATCTCTAAAACCTCATTTATTTCACAACTATTCACTAAAGTTCTCCAAAATATAAAAAATTATGAAATCAACACATATTCACTCTATTTCTATATATACACATCATTCTCGACCACCACAATATACTAGTTACTTCGATAAATTGAATATCAAACAATGAATAATAGTTTTAGTGTAAAAAATTTTTTGGTATTTAAATTATCAAATATTTTTGAGTATTTTAATATTTTTAGAAGGTGTGTATATGTGAGAATATAACATAAATGGATTAATCTCAAAACTTTGGAGCTTTCATAGATTTGATAAATAGTCATAAATTGATAGATTTTTGATTATTTTTGGCTAATTCATAGATTACATAGAATCATATAATTTTGGCATATATTCTTGACTGAACCTCTACCTAATTGGTCATGACAATCTTTGTATGCCACAACTATACAATCTTGTTAGCACAATCCTTTGACTATGAGACATATTATTTATGGATATAATATTATTAGGGAGTTGCAGCCATACTTATCTCATAATAATTAAATGATTATAAAAATAATTTTATGTCATAGTAATCAAGTATCCCATTGGTGCTAAAAATCTTGATGATTTCCAAGTACCACAACATAATCTTTAATCTGACTTTATAGCCTCAAGTCAAAGTTATAGTCATTTTACATAACTATGCCTTTTGATTATAGGAAGCTTCAAATCCAAAACAAATTAGGCCAAAGTAATAGCAATTATTCAGCATCATAATTTTTGGACATGAAATATTATAAATGATATTTACTCGAGTATAATCATTTCCTAAGGTTGTGACTCTTGTCCTCAAAAGAATGCAAAATTATGACTTTTATATATCAAGATAATTACTAGTGTCGTGGCCTTTACACAATGTCGTACCCATATGATATATGAAAGAAGTCAAGTCTAACACCACAGCCACTCCTAAAGCTAAGGCTAATTGAGACTCATGAAAGACCATTATTTCTGTCATGGCCATTTCTAGCATAATGACTACACGATGCACATGAGAGGCGATTCCTAATATCATGATCATTTATTAATTTCATGACAATATGATGAGTAAGAGAGATCATCTCCACCATCATGGACACTCCCAATATCATTGTCATATGATTCTCATGGGAGGCAAATCCATAAGCCACTAACATTTCTAGTGTCATTGCCATATGATGAATGAGAGAGTAAATATTAATACCATGATCATTTATCAGTGTCACAACTTTGTGTTTATTAGACATTAGGCCTAGACCATGGATATTGCCTAGTATCATGACTTTGTGTAATTAAAAGATTATAATATTTCTAGAGCCACAACTACTTCTTAGAGTAATTACCTCATGCACTCAAGCTCAAGAGATAAAGATCAACATTGTAACTTTCTTCCAAAATTCATGAATTTCTTGTTAAAGTAATATAGAAATATTGGAGTATAAAAGAGGGAAGATAGAGAAATTTAAAAGCTTCTTTTTCTTCCATGCACCAAGTAGAATTCAAAGCATAATAATCAAACCCTTGGGAAAAGTTTTACACTCCCTAGTGGATCCACAAGCAAGCAAGAGATGCAAGAAATAAGTTAAACACTTGAGTTAGGTAGTGTGCCTCTAAAACCTAGATTTGAGAATCTATATTAAAATAGCATATGGTCTAGGGTTTGTATAATTTTGTTTGTGTGATGTATACATGGTTTTTTTAATTAATGAATACATTTTGATTTATGTTTTATTATAGAAATTTATATTAAAATAACATGAGGCTCACTTACATATATAATAGGAAGAAAGTGATAGCTCTTCTAATTATAATATTTGAGATAAATATATATGTTTAAACTCAAAATTTGGGTAACAAGAACTATTGTGAATATGGTGTTTATGAATCTGAAAGCATGAATAATTTTTAGGATATATGGAGTTCACCTTTAGAACATATATGTATGTTAAAACATATAATTTTTATGTTTAAACATATAATTTTAAGAACATATATGTTTGTTAATTATTGTGAATATGGTGTTTATGAAGCTGGAAGCATGAATGGTTTTACATGTCAATTCATTATATATATCTGACAAGAACTAGTTCTTGATTGAAATGGATATTTTATGGAATATTTTAATGAGTTCACCTTTAATGTGTGAGTCACATTATCACTAAGGAGGATAGTAACATATAATTTAAGGGATGTGAATAAGTATATTATGACTCATAAGGTTGTAATAGTCTTTTGAGTTACTTTAATTCATACGATTCTTACTAGTAAAACATGATGGAAGTATATATTAATAAAATTATAATCAATAAAATTATGCAGTATCATAATTTTATGCAGCATCATAATTTTATGCAGCATCATAGAGTCACAATAACTAGTAGCAATAGAGGCCCAAGAATGAGATGAGCAAGCTATCTAACAACCAACCATCACTTCACATGAGAAAATCATTCGTTGCCTTTTATGATGAACCACTACTTTGTGATTTAGAAGCAACTAGTAGAAGCCAACTATTTTGAGTTGGAGTTAAGTTGAATAATGATGGTTCAACAATATCACTATTGTGGGAGATATTAGAGGATCTAAAATGGCATATCTCAATATTTCTAGAGTTATATAATATAGTTAAATTGAATGGAATTAGTTTGGATGCCATTAGGTTATGTCTATTTTTTTTTCTTTGAGATAAGAGGCATAGAGTTGGTTCTAGTACTTATCTCAAGGTTTAATTGAAAGTTAGGAGTTAGGAAGCACTTGTGAAAATTTTCCTTATAAAGTGTGTTCCTCCTCAATCAAATCATCTCATAGTTATGGAGTAAAATAAGCTAATTCTATTAAGATGAGATTGAACCTTTGTATAATACTTAAAACAAGTTTAATGTGCTATTGAGGAGATGCCCTCAACATAGGTTTGAGTTGTGGTTCCAAGCTCAAATCTTCTACAATAGACTAAATTATATGATGAGACATACCATTGATATAGCTTCGTGTGAGTTAATTATGAATAAATCACTAGAAGAGACATATTATTTATTTGAAGAGTTAGTGAAGAACAATAACCAAACTCTAAATAATGGTATCTTTGAAAGAAAATTAGCTAGAGTGTTTTGATTTGGATAGAGTTACCATGATGAAGGTAAAGATGAAGCTATGTTATAAAATATTGGAAGTCCAAGAGGAGAGGAGAAGAAGCCAAGTGTTCCAACTTAATATTAATACACACACACACAACCATTAAAATATGGAAAAATCATGATAAGTTTTCATATGGAGGGTCTAGAAATGGGCAGTAGAATGTGGGAAAAGTTCCAAAAAAAATTTGAGAATGATTCTGTGTATAATATTCAAGGAGGATTGAGTTCATATTATACACATTCAATACCTAAAGAAAAGCCTTTCATCATTAATAAATTGATAAAATTATTTAAACAATATGGAACGAAAAAATATATTTCAAAAGGACCATATGGAAAAGCTTGAGGTGAAGTTAGAGAAAATGAACATGGCAATAAGAAGTATAAAAATCAAATCACATAATTAGCTCTATTAATGAAGGGTAAGTGTGTTAATGAATTACTGAGTAATACTGAGACAAACACAAAAATGTCCTTATGAATAATACTTAGAATTAACAAAATTGAGGGATAACAAATAGAGAATGTTAAAATAGAATATACAAAAAACTGAATGCTCAAAGTCATGATATTTTTCAAATTTATGGATCATGCCTTGGAATTTTTAAAAGGCATAGCCCCGATGCTATAATATTTTTCAAAGTCATGGTGCCTCAAAGAATAGAATGCTCAACTCAACAACCTAGTTATGACTAAAAAATATGTATCAGAAGAGCGAATAGAGATTATCCTAAGTATTAGAAAGATAAATGTGACATAAAATGATGCTAAAAATATTTTTTTCCAAACCTACCTTTTCAACAACATTTTTGGATGGGAAAATTGGTCAAACAATTTGAAAAGTTTATCAGCATTTTGCATAAGTTTGAAGTCAATATCTCATTTCTTGAAAAATTATTTTTAATGCCTAATTATATAAAATTCATGAAGAATGTCATGAATAGAAAGAGAAAGTTGGGGACATTTGACATGGTGAATATGAGGGTGAAATATAGCATAATTATTCAACAAAAACTCTCGATGAAGTTGAAAGATCTAGAAGGTTTAATGATACCATGCATAATTAGAAAGAACATATTTTGAAAATCATTATGTGATTTGGAATCGAGTATCAACTTAATGCATTTGTCAATAGAACATAGATGAAGCCTTGGTGAGATCACTACAACCTCTCTCTCTCTCTCTCTCTCTCACTAGAAATGGTCGATTGATTGATGAAGTGCCCAATGGGTATTTTTGAAGATATATTAGTTAAGATTGGGATATATATTTTTCTTGTAGATATTATGGCTTTGGATATGGAGGAACACTGACATACTCTATTGATTTTTGGAAGGTCACGTTTAGCCACTAGATAAGCACTCATTGATGTCAATAAGGAAGAGTTCATGCTTCTCATAGGCAAGGAGTAAGTGAAATTCAACTTTTATAAAGGTATGCAGAGTCCAAACAATAACAAGAAAGATTGTTAGGGGATAGATTACCTTCTTTGCACTAGTCACTACAAGGTAATAAAATATGAACTTTAGATAAAAGATTTTGTAGAAGATTGTTAGTCCAATAAAAATTAGAAGGATGAGGTAGAAGAGAAATTATGAAGCTATGAAATTAAAACTGAGACTAAGAAGAATGATTGCTACAAAGTCATGACATTTTTCAAAGTCAGAACTTCAGAATTGTCCAAAGAAGAGTGCTCTGAAAAGGTAGAAAAGGAAAGAAAAATGCCTAAATTCATTTCACAATTGCATGGAAAAAATAATATAGAAGATTTGGAGATAATACTAGTAGCAAAAGCAAAGGTAGAATCTCAACTGGTGGCTAATTAAATGATAGAGGAAAACATAGTTTCAACAATATTTAATCCACACCATAAGTTAGTACAAATCTTTTGGCTACTAACTTGACCTTAAACTAATCAACCTTACATTAATGTCCATTATTTCCCTATTACCACTTTGGGTGACTAAATGTCTAGAAGAGAGTATCTTGGATCTTACAACTAACAAGATAAGATAAAAACTAGAATATATAGTATTAAAATGAAATAAATAAAGTATATGTAAAAACTAGTGTTGGATAGAGAAAATCCTTCATTCAAATCATATAACAATCAGAAGATCCAAATTGACACATTGAACTAAATCATGTAACATAGAAAATGGTTTACCTACAAAATGTTGTGGATACTATATCACATATGCATCTTTAAATTGGATTATCAAATATCTCAAAAGTATTCTCCTCTTGTGTAAACACACACTCGTGTTTTGTATAACACTCTCAATAGAGGCATCCTCAAGACTAACACTAACATGAGCCTCAATAAAATATGATCCAATGAGGTACTAGGAAATGTTTTACTACGCTCCTTAATACCAATTGTGTTGGTAATATTAGGTGTGGGAGCAGATTCAATTGTAGCACTTTAAGGGGTAACAATTTGACAAAGAGAAATTTTATAGTTATGATATCTATAGTTGCATCTTCTTGGATTGAACCCTTGAAAAAAATTATTCTCAATTAACATTACATTCACTCTCATAATGATTATCATGATCTATGTTTAGTAACACGTGTATTCTTTTTAAGTATTAGAGTAATCAAAGAAATTGCACTTGATGACAAGAGTGATCATCTTCTCATTACTAAAATAGATATCTTTAAAAGAACAAGTAGATCCAAAAATGTTGAGTAAAAAGTAGAAATGTTTCTTTCACGAATATATAAAGTGATATGTGATATGATCTAAATGAATAAAAAAGATATTCAATTGATTAAAAATTAGTAGTTTATACTGATTCTTTCTAAGGGTGTATAGGAATAACTCTATGTATTATAAGTATCCTAGTCAATTCAACAAAAAATATATATTCATTTCCATGACTCTATTTTGCACATGAGCATCAGCACAATATGACTGGTGAATTATCTCAAATTTCTCTAAGAAATAAGAAAACTTATGTAAAGTGTACTCTAAAATATTTTCACTTCTTAACATTTTAATAATATTCTCTTATCAAGTTAGATGCAAGCTCTAGTAATCTTGTTTAACAGATATATTTCATAGTCAATAGAAGTCACCCTTCATGCTAAATTCTATAATCTTAAAGTTATCTAATGATAAATAACTAAGCTAATAATGTATAACAAATGAGTCAATGGTAATCAAGCATCCATAAAGGCTTTTAAGGGTAGATAAAAATAGATATAATATATCTCGCTCAATCCCTATGAAAGTCATATGCATTATATGATGATCATATATAGAAATATCAAAAGGAGAATCACAATGTTACAATTCAATTATTTAATAAAATAATAGACAAAATAAATTATGAGAAATTTATATACAATAAGAATACATATCAAAAGAATAGACTTAATATTGACTTTAATCATCTCTTAGCTTGTACAATAATGTCATTTGTCGCAAAAAAAAAATAGAGATTCTAGATTTCACAAAAAGAAAAATAGAATATGATTACCTATGGCATGATTGTTAGACCTTAGTCTATCAACTAAGAGTCTAGAGTGAAATAGAGAGAAGGAGTAGTTGAGGTAGAAGTATCTTAATTTGCTAGAGCTAGTAACCCTCTAAAAAAACATGGAATACTCTTCCTGATTAAGCATAATGACACTAGTGGGTGTGTATGTTGAAGATTCAACCGAAGTAGATTCGATATTCTATTGTATACCCTTTTAATCATGAAATGCCCTTTGCAACTTAGGATGAAAAGTCTAATACCTATTTTGATTATGTCCCAACTCAAGAGAGGAATAATTAGTTGCTCTTTTATCTTGAGTATGAAAAGTCACAATTAGTTTCATTTTCTATAAGCCCCCCTCTTGGCTCTCTCACTACCATAATATGGAGAAGCACTATAGGGGTCTAGCTATACATCCCAACCCTACTTGACATTGATGTAGTAGTTGATACTTGAATCACACTCAGATAAAAATCAAAGAAAAGTAGAAATAGTCACTTACTAAGAATATATATTTGTAAAATAGTATACAACTCCCCTAATGAATACAAGTATAATATACAATGAATCTAATCACCCAATCTACTAAGCATAACCAAATCTATCAATACATATATCATTTCATCAATCCTCTCACATAGTTAAGACCAAGACATATTTCGAGTAGCCTAATCTTGACCATTCTATTTATATGTCAATAACTAATAGTTCTATCAAATAAGCAAAAGATGTTGTAAAAATAAATTGAGGGTCTTAAATCCCAAATCTTCTTACATATATGTTAAGAATCAAATATAGTAGCTATATTTAAATCAATTTACTACCACAAATAAATAAGTAACTATCTATCAATCATCAACTACTATTTAAATCAATCTCAAGTGAATCATCTACTATGTATCTCACATATCCTTGACCCAAAACTAAATTATCATGGGCGTGCCCCATGGTGAATAAGTATTTATTTTCAACTTCCATTGGGTTATTCTTTTTATACTACATTTATTTTCACGATTTAGTTTTGTTAAAAAAACATAACCAAGTAGCCACCCCACAAAATACTTGTTATACATAGTTTCACCCACAACTTCATGGTTAAACCTCAGAACAACACACTCAATGCACCACAATTCCACTCACTACACCATGACCACACTAACTGCACTATGGTTGCACCACTATACTACTTACAAACTACACCTTGGTTGCACTCACTATAGCATCCATTACACTCACACACAACCACATACCCTCAATGCACCATTGCATTGTCACCATGATCCATCACCCACTACACCACTACACCATCATAGATACACCCACTACAATATTGCATAGTCATCATGGTTACTTGCCACCTACACAAATGTGTTAAAATATGCCCATTACACCATCACACATCCACTACACTATCACACTCCAACATCATTATTGAAAGTGTGCCGCCATGCATGCTACCATCACACACCCACTATTTAACTCATTGATAATAATAGTAAGTTGGCATTGATGTTTAGTGTAATGCTAATAATAGATTGACATTATTAGTTTTCCCTCTCTATTGCTCTATATTTGGTATGTAAACTACCAAATATTCTTATATATTTGGGATAATAATAGATGATGTGTAAATAAAAAAATGATTCATAATTAAATCGATTTTATGACTTTGGACTTTTTGTGAATTTTGATGAATAATAGTGAAATTAATATGTTTAGGAGTCAATTGGTAACTTGGCTATGTGTGGTTGATCCAACCGTTTTAATATCCATTTTTGTCCAAAACTCTACATATTTAGTCATAGAAATATTTTTACGTCATGACTATACCAACTTGGTAGGATAATTTTTCAATTAGGTAAAAGAATATTTTTAGCTGAGATATTATTTTGGAGTCATAGTCATATTCATAATAATTAAATAGTTGTGATATTAATTTAATGTTAGAGTAACTAAGTATCCTACTAGTACTAAATGTTGAGGTCACTTCTCAATGTCATGGCATCTTTATTAATACTATGTATACTCAAGTCAGAGTGGTTACATTTTTTCAAAGTCTCAACTTTTAGGCTACAAAACATTACATAGTCATAAATATTCATGACAAAGCCATGGTAATTATATAATGTCATGAATTTTGGGTACATAATGTTACTAAGGGTATTAGTCAAGCATGATCACTTCCTAATGCTATGACTCTTACCCTTAGGAGAAAAGAATGCCACAGCTATTTAATATATAAGAAAAAGCAAAGTCGGAGTCATATCCATACCTTGGTCATTCCTAGCATTTTGATCATTTGATACAAAAAGAAAGATTAAAGCTAAAGTCATGGTCATTCCTAGTATAATGACCATATGATACAAAGATAAAGATTAAAGATAAAGTCATGGTCATTCCCAAAAACTATGCCTATTCGATGAAAAAAAAAGACTAAAGCGTAAAGCTACAGTCATGGCATAAAGTTATGATTTTGTGTTATAGAGATAAAATGCATAAGTCATGGACACTTATCAATGTCGCAACTTTGTATCATAGAAAGATTAGGAAGCATTCCAAAGTGACAACTTTTTCCCATAGCTGCAAGCTCAAGCTCAAGAGATTAAGGTCAAAGTCATGCCATTGTAGAGGTATCAAGTGGGTCAGGCAGCTCAAGCCCAGCACGAGACATGCCCCAACTGAGTCATGCCTAGCCTAGCATATCATGGTTTAGAATAGTGCCTGGCCCATGTCGTGTTGACTAGAGGCATGGCTATTGTCATTTTGGGCTAGGGGGTGCCAAGTCAAGGACAACCTGACTGCCTGGCCAGAAGGCACAGTCTAATGGCATGACCCAAAATTGTGCCCCGGAACTCAGGCTAGGTACCGAGTTTTAGGGGTCGAGCTCTAGTGAAGGGTGAACCATCATTTTTCGGGCTCAGCTTGGCTTGTGCCTCTGAGTCAGGCTCGGCCCTCATCCAATTCCAAATCCTATTAGAACCATCGAGCTAAATTAACCCAACGGTCAAAAAAAATTTACTGAGATGCATCCAACCATTGGATGCACATGCACCCTAAATGACTAAGGTAGAAAATCCAATGACTATCGAGTTTTTGCCCTATTAATTCATTACAATATTAAAAAAATTCAAAAAAATGATTTTAAAAAATCATTTATTTATCTATATATATATCTCCCCCACTTCTCAATCTCACACCTCACATTCTCTCTCTTTTTCTTTAATCTTAATTCTTAATTATCTAAAGTCTAAGTCGACTCTTTCTCAGTCTCATTTGGGCGTTCCGCTTTTGGGACTAGGGTGTAGACTACATTGTAGACATCGGATTCAGATATTGGACATCAGCTTCTACAATCAGAATTCGAGAATCAGCATTCCATAAATGGTCAAATACCAAATGGGTATTATTTTTAAAATTTTATTTAATTTTAAAATATGAATTTTTATTAATAATTTAATAATAAATATTATTTAATTTAAAAAATAGAATTTAGAATATAATTAATAAACTAATAAAAACTCAAATGACAAATAGTGAATTAATCACAAGAACGAGAATAATATTAACATAAATATAAATACTTTTAATATGAATAATGAAAATCCAATGAAAAGGTCAAAGGCCAGGGCTGCTAAAACCTTATTTTCTCCCATGGTCTCTACCCAAATATCAAAAAAATAAAAACTAGAAGAAATTTTATAGTTTGAACTCACTTTAACACTATACAAAATAAAAATATTAGGAGTATCAATGAAGTGCATGTAGGACTGGGTACTTGAAGTGACATGTCAAACAATGCACAAAAAAAATATGATATATTAGTTTTTAGGCAAACCCAACTGAGTGGTAGTCTTTGAGGTTAGATCTAGTTCCCTCCCTAACCCAACAAGTTAGGGAGGGAAGGCATGGTCAAATTGATCACCACGATGGATATTCCAATTAGATTTTGGAGGATCTAAGGGTAGTTAGTATCGTAGTATTCCTAAGTCTGTATCTAGTAATGATATACTAAAATATTATAATATAGAAAAATAAATAATAACTAATAAATTCAGAAAATATAGTAGTGTGGTGTCCATGATGTCCTATATTTAAAGTAGTCTCGACGATGCATCTTATGCATGTCTCACCACCCACTGTGTAGATTTTTAATGGATACTAATTAAAAATATATTAAGATTTTTCAGAAATTCTCCATCCTCATGGTAGACTGGCCATATATTAGTGTATGATGAGAATCTTTATAGAATATAATATTCAAAATAAAATATATAGTATCAATTTCAATAATGTATCTAATAATGGGAGTAGTCATTAACATGTTTGTTAGGACCATTAGAGATGAGCCATTATAAAAGATGTTTCATATTAAATACATATGTCATATTATTAACCTCATAGTACACGTGGGAATGAAGGTTGTTTCCTCGGCTTTAGAAAAAAATTGTAACTCGCTAAAATATCTTCGGATGCCTAGCAAATAATAGGAGTTTATTAGTCTCTATTCGTCAATATGTCTAAAGTAGAAGAAATTCTAAATGGATGTGGGATACCATTAGAATTACACTTACCTAATGTTGGAGTCATGTGTTGGATATGAACATGTGATATCTGACTACATCAATAGTACAAATGATGAATTTATTATTGATGATAATGACTGGGATACAAAAATTTTATTTATGAAATTTCTGAATAAGTAAATGGCTCACTCGAGTAGATAATAAGAAGAAATTGATAGCCCTTTCAATCACAAAGTATGTGACAAATCTATATGTTATAACTCAAAATTGATGTTTGTTAATTATTATAAGTATAGTACTTACGAAGCTAACAGAACAAATAATTTTATATGTTACTTCATTGTACATGTCTTAGAAGAATTGATCTTCTATTTATATAGATATTTTATAGAATATTATCCTAAGGGTTTAAGCTTTAGTCTGCAAGTTATATCATGACTGTTGAGGATGGTAACATGTAACCCATAGGACATGCACAAATCCTTTGAGTTGCTTTCACTTGTATGGTTTCTACTAGTGAGAATTGAGAAAAGCACATGCTAATTATATGAGTATTACACTTATAAAGCTAAAAGTATACATATTTATAAACTACATCAGTTCTTGGTTTATATAATACCTAAGGTAATAGAATAAAAATATACATATGAAGCAATCATCAAACATATTTGACGAGTTGCGTAAAAGGTATGAACTTATGGATTACCCTCAAGTAAAAATATTTTGTAATCTCAGTGGTTAAGTACTGAGGAGGCAGCTATAAGGAGACCATCATTGGGATTGACTCAAAGGTGATAACCATCTTGCGTGCTATTAGAGAAAAGGAACAATATAATAACAATCCAACCATCATTATGTATCCAAACTAAATATTGAATTATTTGAATATGTATTTATTGTATATTTTTTACTCTATATAATTTAATCAGTTAGATAACATCCTAAAAACTTATTAATGAGAGTATCTCATCAATGGAGATTTATAAATATATAGGGCATACAAGTAGTATAATAAATTTTTATATGGATATCGATTACATAAGAATTATATCAGTAGTTCAACTATCTAATAAGTGATAACTCAATTTAAATAAATTGGATACTCAAATTGTTGGATAATCTTAGATATATAGTTCATGTATTTAAATTATGTGATGCCGTTAAATTGGTTGACATATATTATGTTGGATATAGAATGATGGTTGTAGTATTTTGCAATAACCCCTTGTTCCAACAATATAAAAGGTGATTATCACTATTAAATCCTTCTCAATGATGGTCCTCTCATAGTTATCCACATGGTACATTACCATCGAGACAATAATTCATCCTTACATGAGATTCGTTCATAATCTCATAGCTTTTAGACACTTTCGTCAACTACTATTAATGATTGCTTCATATGCACACTCTTATTCACTTACCTCCATTATCATAAAAACTAATGATTGCCATAGTTTCTAAGTATTTATACTTTTAGCTTTGTAAGCACGATACTCACATAATTAATGTGCACATCTTTTTAGTTTTGCCTATAGAAACCATAATAGTAAAAATAACTTACAAAGGATATCACCACCTTTTGAATCACCACACACTTGCACATATCCTAAGGCTTGCCTAACATCATTCTCATTGATAATGATGTGACTCTCATACTAAGGTGAACCTCTTGTGAAAATATTTTATAAAATATATATTCCAATCAAGAAGCATTTCCTCTAAGACATATACAATTGATTGATATGTAAAAGCATTCATACTTTCGGCTTCGTAAGTATTATATTCATAATGATTTACATACATAAACTTTGAGATTCAACATATATGTTTATCTCTTGCATCATAATTGAAATAATTGTTATCATCTTTCTATCATTACATGAGTGAGCCTCGTAGTTTATCTATCATCACCCACCATGATATTTTTTGACAAACTCACCATTAGTTGTGTTAGGTAATTGCGCTTCCACGGGTAGTGAGATTAAGAAACAAAAAACAACAGAAATACAGAAACAAGCAATATATATATCCCAAACCAACAGCATCCACGACAGAATCAAAAAATGAGAATTCAACACAGGAAATAACGTGGTTCGCTAGTCGCTCAGTACAACTAGATACCTCCACCAGAAAATGCTTATGCATTACAGATTAAAACCAAAACAGAACGTCTTACAGTATGCAGCACACAGCAGTCGCGAAATCGCGCAGAGAGAGGAGAGGGATGATGAACAGTTCAACCGGGTCAAAAAAAGCTGCCCGAAAAATAAATACAAATCATTTTATATGAAAAATAAACATCCTGTTCATTTAACCGAAGCGGGTCGGATCATGGAACGGGCCAAGCTCTGCTCCAAAAATTTCGGCCTGCTGACTAGACAGCGGGACCTCCGTTATTGTGCTACTGCTGCATCCCCGGCCTCTTAATATTTCCTTTCCTGCACTTACATGAAAATATTAAAACAGATTATTAAGGTAAAAAACAATTTACATATACAGCAATCTCCACCTTAATTTGTTTTGCATGCAGATAGAGAGACACTCTCTATAAACAGTTAGTCCAAAAAAGACTACATCTGATTTGATATGTTCAGTAAGTCAAGACAGTGTCTTAACTTATTCAGAGTAATAGGTTTGGTAAACATGTCACTGGATTATCAGAAGTTGCAATCTTCTTTACTTGTATCCTCTTCTTAGATCGAAGGAAATGATATCACACATCAATGTGCTTTGTCCTCTCGTGGTGCACTTGGTCTTTTGCTAAACAAATAGCACTGAGGTTGTCACAGAAGACTGTTGCAACCTCTTCATAAAGACCAAGATCCTTGAGAAGACCTTTTAGCCATATCCCTTCCTTCGCAGCTTCAGTCCGAGTCATATACTCTGCTTCAGTAGAAGATAAAGTAACAGAAGATTGCAGTGTGGCTTTCCAGCTAACTACAGAACCACATACTGTGAAGACATAACCAATCATAGACCGTCTACTATCAACATCTCCTGCATAGTCAGAATCAGAATATCCTACCAGCAAGAGTTCAGATTCATTACCAAATATCAGACCAACATCAGAAGTCCCCTTGAGGTACCTAAGTATCCTCTTAACAGCTTTCAAGTGCTCTTGAACAGGGTTTCTCATAAACCTACTCAGTGCACTTACTGCATGAGTAATATCAGGTCGGGTGCACACCATAAGATACATGAGGCTCCCGACAGCACTAGAATAAGGAACCTTAGACATTTATTCCTTGTCAGATTCAGATTGAGGACAACATTCTAATGTCAGATGGAGGTTAGAAGAAAATGGTGTGGACAGAGGCTTACAAGAAGCCATTCCAAATCTAGATAGAAGTTTCTGAATATATTGTTTCTGTGAAAGAAACAATTTTCTTTTAATTCTATCTCTGAATATTTCCATACCTAAAATTTGTTTTGCTCCTCCAAGATCTTTCATATCAAATTCAGAACTAAGGAGATCTTTCAGTTTCTGAATATCAGATTTATTTCTGGCAGCAATAAGCATATCATCTACATACAATAGCAAGTAGATATATGACTCATCCTTGTGCCTTTTGAAATAAACACATCAGTCATGGTCACACCTACTGTATTCATGACTAGTCATGAAACAGTCAAATCTCTTGTACCACTGACGGGGAGACTGCTTAAGTCCATAAAGGGACTTCAGAAGCTTGCACACATGGGTTTCCTTGCCTGATACCTCAAAACCCTCAGGCTAGCTCATGAAGATCTCTTCATCGAGATCTCTATGAAGAAAAGTAGTTTTGACATCTAGTTGCTCAAGTTCAAGATTCTGATGTGCTACTAATGCTAGAAGCACTCTTATTGAGGTATGTCTAACTACAGGAGAGAATATCTCATTGTAGTCAACACCCTCTTTCTGACTGGACCCTCTTGCAACTAGACGTGCCTTAAACTTTAAACCACTAGTAATTTAGGCATCTTCTTTCTTCTTGAAAATCCATCTGCAAGACACTATTTTTCTTCCCTTTGGTTTAGGTACAATGATCCATGTACCATTCTTATGAAGAGATTCAATTTCTTCATTCATGGAAACCAACCATGACTCAGACTCAGGACAATTAACAGCATTCCTGAAGGAGGATGGTTCAGGAATGTCAATCTCTTCGGTAACTTGTAGGGAAAATCCTACAAATTCATTAAAGCCGAATCTCAAAGGAGGATGTACATTCACCCTCCTTTGTCTATCCCTTGCAATACATAAGGGAATAGACTTTTCAGGTGCAGTTTCAGGATCAGGTTCAATAACAGATTTAGCATCATTTTCATGATTAGCTATCGTTTGTTTAGAAACAACATGCATCCTTCCTAGAGCTACAGATTCAGATTTTAGCTCCACCTTAAGTTCAGCTTGAGGTACATCAGGTAACTGAATAGGACTAGGTACTTGTTTCAGAATGACACTCTCGTCGAAGGAAATACTCCTAGAGAGTATAACTCTTTTTTTAGATGGTAACCAGATACGGAATTCTTTGACTCCATCACCATAACCAACAAATATTCCTTTGCGTGCTCGAGGTTCAAGCTTACCATTATTTACATGATAGTAGGCAATACACCCGAACACCTTCAGATTGGAATAATCTATAGGTTTACCAGTCCACACTTCAAATGGAATTTTAAAGTTAATTCCACTATGTGGCGATCTATTAATCAGATGGCATACTGTATTAACAGCTTCAGCCCAAAACTCTTTGCCTAAGCCTGATTGAGAGAGCATACATCTAGTTCTCTCCAGAAGAGTTTGGTTTATTCTTTCAGCAATTCCATTCTACTGAGGAGTGTCCCTAATAGTTTTGTGTCTCACAATACCTTTGTCCTTACAGAATTCCTCAAATTCAAACGAACAGAATTCTAGACCATTATCTGTTCGTAACAGTTTAAGCTTCTTTTGTGTTTGATTTTCTACTAAGCTAACCCACTGCTTAAACTTTATAAAAGTCTCGGATTTATGTTTCATCATGAATACCCAGGACATCCTGGAGTAATCATCAACTAAACATAAATAAAATCGGGCACCCCCAAGAGATGTGACTCTAGAAGGGCCCCAACAGTCAGCATAGATATAATCCAAAATACTGTTTGTGCAGTGTATGGCTTTACCAAACTTAGTTCTATGTTTCTTACCAAAAACACAATGATCACAGAAATTTAATTTACTGACTCTATGACCAACAAGAAGATTAAGATCAGAGAGAATTTTCATACCTTTCTCTCCCATATGTGTGAGCCGCATATGCCACAGTCTGGTAAGTTCAGCTTTGTCTTCGGATGCTGGCTCTCCTGATGTGATAGCAATAGCCCCGGTTACTGTGGAACCTATCAATGTGTATAGCATTCCAGTTTTCTGCCCATTCAGTACAACATCATCTCCTCGGTGAACATTCAGTGTTCCCTCTCTACCACTGAATGAATATCCCTGATCATCCAGAACACCAAGAGAAATGAGATTCATTGTCATCTCAGGGACATATCTCACATTTGAAAGTGAGATAATTCGGTCATCCCAAGTTCTCAGTCTGATAGTGCTGATTCCAACCACCTTACATGGTTGGCTATTTCCCACCACAGCATGGCCAGCTTCCTTCTTGTCATATTTGCTGAACCACTCCAAGTGAGTGCTTATATGGAAGGAAGCACCAGTATCCAGAATCTAAGAATCTGATCTTGCGATTGTTGTGGAGATTACCAACACAAGGTCTTCTCCATCATCTAGATCATCAAAAGTCACAGCAGCAGCAGGTGGGGGGTTAGGTTGACCTTGCTGTTTCAACCTTGCTCTCTTCTTCGGGCACTCAGTTTTCCAATGCCCTTTTTGTTTACAGTAGTGACAAATGTCACTCTCATTTGACCTCTTCTGAATCTTATTTCCCTTCTTCTTGAATGGAACAGGTTGTGGCCTCCTGTTTGTCACCACAAATCTAGCAGGATGTTGTTCAAGTCTTTCAACCGCAGCCTTCTGCCTCATCTCTCTGGAGTGTAGGGCAGCCCGAACATCGTTTAGTGTGATCTCCTCCTTTCCCACAATGAGAGAATCAACAAAATTTTCATAGGAAGGAAGCAGAGAAACCAAGAGTAGAAGTGCAGCATCCTCATCATCCATCTTAGCTTTCATTTTTTTCATCATATTCCTTTGCATCTTCAGAGGTATGTGGCTTGGACCCCCCACTAGGCACGACTTAAAAGAATACCACAACTTCATAGTAGCCTTTCTCTTCATTGTTATTTTCAATTTTTTCTTCAAGTCATGGTTCATATACTTCATCATCTTCTCAATCTTATTCGAGCCTATACTTTTCTACAAAATTTCTTAAATTGAAGACTATCTTCTATCTCATTATAATGCATATGAGACTATTTATAGTCATTATCTAGATTTTATAGCCCTTTGTAGAGGTTGAATTTTGCTTAATCTTCCCCCATGCAAAGTATAAATTAGCTTTTCTTTACATAAATCATTGATTTTCTAGTGGATAAAAATAACCAATCAATTATCAAATGGGCATACTTATCTTCCTCCGTATCAATAGTAGATCAAAATCAACAAGAAAAATAAACTTATCAACCTTCACCAACATATCTTTAATAACCATTTAGAAATTTGATTGAGTGATTAACCATTTAAAGTGAGAGGGTGGTTAGTTTTATTTACCAAGGTTTAACCTATGTACTATGGACAATGGCATCAAATTTACACTTGATCCCAAGTTGCATAGCAACTTCTAGAAATTTTTTCTCTAATAATGTATGGAATCATAAAGTTAGCTTTCATGGAAGTTTATATTAAATACTAATGTTATACTTCTTGGTTATATTAAATAATAATATTTCAAATCATTACATATGTTATACTTTATTAATTCTATGTATCTTGGTATTTATAATAATACTTTGGAAAATAAAATGTTCAAGGTCTAATTTTTAAAACACATTGAAGAACTTTCCAAATTTCTCATCCATCTTTTCTTTTTAAAAATATTATGGAAAATAAAGATTGAGAAGGAAATATTTACCATTAGCATAGTCTTTTTATTGCATATCCTTCTAATCATTTTTTAGGGAAATATGTTTATTCTCTTCCTTCTCTATTTCTTTATTTATCTCAAATGGGGGCAAGAGTTACGGCATTGGGTTTTGTGGATGCCATGATTTTAGAAAATACTATGGCATTTTATGTTGTGGCTTTGGAAAATATCATAGCATATTATGTTGTGGCTTTGGAAAATATCATAGCATATTATGCTATTGCTTTGGAAGATATCATGGAATTGTGTGTAGCATTACTCGGTTACACCATGATTTTAGGAAAAGTAATAAGTTCTTTAGTCACGGTTCATTCTTATAAGATAGCTCCCTTATTTTGATTCTATTTTACCATGTTGAATCTCAAACTCTTTTAGTGTAATAGATAGATACTTCTTTGGATTTGTCTTGGTATTATTACTTGGTAATCCATTCATGCTTTTCTCTCTCATTGAGATTGTTATTTGTCCAAATTGATTCTCAATAATCTTTATTATCACATTCATATATTCTAGTCTCTTTTCAATCAATTCAATTTGATTTTCTTGAAGATCATTTTTTTCTACATCCTCAAAAAGCAAGACAAATATATTCTCTTCAAGTGATGACTCTTTACTTTCTTTGTGTGAATGTAATTGGAGCTTGATGCTTTTTATATTTGATGTCCCATTGAGTTATTCCCTAAAATTATTCAAAAATTTAGCCAATGTTTAATTGCACATCCACAGGTATTTCATTTGATAAGTTTTCATGATTTCTTATGTTTGAAAGGTAGTGTGTGGGAGTATTATTATTAGGTCAAAATAGGTACTCATTGCTCTACAAAACATTAGCTTCTTCCACTTGATGCATAGAGTTGAAATTAACTATATCATGCTATTGCAAAATAGAAACTTCTCACACACTTATTTACTTATTATTTTGGGATTCAAACTCTTAGAAAAATACACCTATTTTCACTTTCATAGTGTTTAATTTATCCAACTCTAATAATCCAACATGTTTCCTTTCAAATACTCAATCATTTAGAGCTTGATAGTTATTCTTTGTTACCTATTCAAACAAAAAATATAATTTTACGAGTGACTTGTTTATATTGGAACCATCCGAGACCCCACCATTTATGCATCGAGTCATATTATCTAGATCATTATAGAAAATTTATGTTTAGAACTATAACTCAAATTCATATTGAGACAATCTCTTCAAAAACTTTTTAAATTGATCCCGAGTATCATATAGCATATTTTGTTCATCTTGGCAAAATTAGCTTACTTTATCCCTTAGTTGAGAGTTGATTTGAGGTGGAAAGAACTTGGTGAAAAATGTTTGCACGAGTTAATCCCAACTCTCAATTAAATTTTGAGATAAATATTAGAACCAACTCCAAGCTTTATCTCTCAAAATAAAAGAAAATAGTCATAAAATTATAGCATCTGAAATAAGTGTCTGTTTGATAAAACTGAAAAAATTAAGTATAGAAAAATAAGTGCTGAAAAATTAATATTGAATTTTATAAGTGTTGAATTTGTATTGAAAAACTATTTGATAAATTACTATTAATTGAATTCTGAATATATATATATATATATATATATATATATATTGTTTGATAACTATAAATGCCGAATATTGAAAATAATATATTTTACATATTTACCTTTATTATCATTATATTACATATTATCCAACATAAATATAATTTCTAATGAAATTTTTTTTTCACTATAATTATTAATTATAAAAAAAATAAAATCCATAAAAACATATCCATAAATAAATCATAAATACAAAAAAGAAATAAAAATATTTAAAAAATAATCAATAAAATCTAAACTATATCCAAATTTTTAATATAAAAACAAAAATTAATGAATAACTAGTTGATTTGTTATTTCCTCTCTTAAATTAATCATAAAAGAGAGTTAGTGTTAAGGTTTGTGGTGGCATCATGACGGAGAAAAGAGATGGAGAATACATATTCACAAACTGAATTGTAGTATGAATGAGAAAACAAAAAAGAAAGGATAAAATGGATAAAATGGTAATTTTAAAAAAAATTGTTGAAAATTTTCAACCTTCAACATTAAGTAAGTCTCTATCTACTTAATATGTTTAATGTTTTTTCACTTAAAATTTTAAATTTTCAACTCCAAACATTTTTTTATCAAACATATTTAAAATTTCAAACCATTAAAAATTTACATTTTAAGTACTTTATCAAATAGCCCCTAACTCTATGCATCTTCACCATGTTGAATAGTTCTAAAAAATTTGTGATGTGACTATTCAGATCTTATAAATTTTTTCAATTATACTAATGTTATTGGATCATAGCTATCAGATATATCTTCAACTCAAAATAATTTGTTCACACATATTTCACTTAAATCCAAGAATAGTTATCCATATTGCTCATTTCCTTTTATATGTTTTCTCTCAACTCTCTATCTCATAAGTACACTTGTTGTTTTCTTAATTTATAGGTATAGAGGGTATAACTTAATCCTAGCAAATTTGCTCATGTGATTTGTGATGGCTATGAAATGGAAAAAATGGAATATATAACACAAAACACATATACAATATAAATACTAAGGAATAATCACATTCAGATAACTAGAAATATAACTATCCTTTTACACGGATAGTTATGTCAAGGCAAGTTATTAAATCAAACTATAACAAAATAATCCCTAATAATGGTGTCAAAAACATATAACTCCTTTGGATGGTGATAAAGCTATCATTAATTGATACAATTCCTAAACCTTGTTGGGTGAAGATGTCTCATCCAACATAGTTCATATATTAATCACATAGGAATTATGTAGAAACGTTGTTCGATCAACTAATAACGAACTAACTACTACTCAAGTTGAATAGTTGTACTCAAAGTTTGAAATGATACTTAGACTCTAGGGTTTACTCACATCCTTGTATATGATGATATTTCTATAGTATTTCATCAATGTCATATTTTGTTGTTATATGAATTATAGATTGATGTGATAATTCCTATGTGTCTTCTTGGCATATAAGTTGATCATCATCCTTGGAATGCCACTACCATTAATTAATTTTTCATAGTTGTCTTGTCAATATTTCAACACTAAAATGGTGTATCATTCTATGCAAGAGTCATTCTCACATCTATATTTTTCAGGCATTATGTCAATTGTACTAAATGATTTTTTCGAATATACACATCTATTCTTTAACTTCTAATTATCTTAAAGATGCAAATTAATGTGATATTAAATGCTTTTGTACTTTCAATTCATCAGCATCATACTTACAATAAATAATATATATCTTTACATGATTCTCACATATGAAAGTCATGCAAAAGAGAAAAACTTATATGGTCGTCACCACTTTATTAGCCTCCTCAACTTGCTTGTGTCCCATGACATACCTTTGATCATCTATTACGACCAATACATGACTACCAAAAAGTACACAAAAGATTGGTATTAATCATGTTCGTAATTTTAGTTGCATAAGTTTCATACTTGTAATGATTAAAATTATCTCAACTTTAGATTTTCATACATTGATTTATCTCATGTGTTAAGATTATAAGAGTTATCACTTCATTAATTCTATACCACTTGAGTTTATCTCATGACTTATATGTCATGAAATTATATCATATGGCTTGCATGTCACCGTTCATCATGGTCGACACACATAAACCTATATATTCATGAAAATCATAATTTTTATATTAAATTTACATCCATCTCTCCTTCAACATTCAAATACAAATATAAAAAAAAACATAACTATGTTAATTTATTAATCTATCTCAACACGATACGTTCATCAATCATATATATCAATTTATCCTTCCACTTGGAAGAAATTTGCATGAAGTATATTGAAAAATATCTTTTGGACTCGAGGATTTCCAATAAATACTCAAGTAGAAATCTGAATATTTTTAATGCCCAATGAAATCACTCATATCTAATTCATCCTCGGGGATAAATATGTTTTTATGGGATAAATGATAGCAAATGTGATGACTCAAGTTATTTTTCTTAATTTATTTAGGTGGTGTTTATTTTTATCACTTAATGCTGATTATGACATTTTTTTGACCTTAATACTTAATGGTACTTAATAGCATTAAGTATTAAGTTATTTATTTATTTTTTTTTTAATATTTTATCTCTATTAAGGGTGTGAGGAGATTTTCGATTCAAAGATAATAGGGAGAAGCTTTTTCTAAATAGAAAAACCCAAATTTTTTAGATCTTTCCTTTAAAAAAAAAAAATTTAAGTGATAAGTCAGTTTAAAAAAAACACACAAAAATAGCTTAACACTGAAAGTAATTTGATTTCAGCATTCTGCTGAAACAACAAACACGACCTTAGTCTTATGGATTTTTTGGATAGGGTTACTTAGGTATTTTATTTCTCTTAATTATGTTCCTGGATTTTAAAAAGGGGATGGTAATGCTTGATAAGAAAATAATAGAAAAAAAAATATTTAAATAATTTTATTAAAAAATTTAAATAACATTTTTTTTACTGAAATAATAATTTTTAATTTTTTATTAATTTTGGGCATTGTTTAATAATGATCAAAATTATCAATATTATTAAAAATAAAAATTAACATCAATTTAAAAAATCTGAATCAAAATTTTCATCAATAAAAATTAATATTAATTTTAAAAAGTAAGTTCCTGTGCTCTCTTTTGTGCTGCGGAGCGAACAGGTGGTCGGCGACTCAATTCTGCTGCGAGTGCGATTCGCGAACGAAGACGATCGGTGGTGTACCATGTCGTACGATGAAGTAGAGATAGAAGACATGGAGTGGAATGAGGAACTCAAGGCATTCACGTATCCGTGCCCCTGTGGCGATCTATTCCAGATCACGAAGGATGATCTCCGCCTCGGCGAGGAAATCGCGCGGTGCCCTAGCTGCTCTCTCTATATAACCGTTATCTACAACCTCGACGATTTCGCCGGAGATGGCCATGAAAAGGGCAAGAACCAAATGCCGTTTCCAGAGCGCCTGCCCATCGCTGTCCCATAATGAGAAACCTAGGGTTTCTTTTTGTTTGCTCGTGTGTAATGAATGATATATCACTTTGTTGTGATCGGTGGATGGATATGTTGAATTACTAATTTCCATGCTCAATCTTTGTTCTATACGTTTTAGTGTCGCTGCTGTTTATCTTGATTCAGATAGAAAAACATGCTGCTGCTGATATCAAGGCGATGGCGATCTCCATTCCAGCCCTATTTTGGTTCTAGTAAGTAGAGATTTTTAGCAGATCACTCCATCTTAGTGACAAATCACCTGGCACGGGCCACTAACTTTGAACAATCACCAAGCAACAAGTTACTCTTTTCCATCGCTTGGATGCTAACCTACCAACTGCCCAAGCTGCAAAGGACCATCAGACCAGCCAACATGGCTAGTGGCTCCATTCCTCGAACCCTAAAACTCATAAACCTTGGTAGCTGGTTCAGCACGGATTCTTTTCTAGGTCTTGTTAGTACTTTTCAAGCTTTTCCGTGTCTCGTTATCGATTGTTACATGTCAATCAATCTTATATGACCCTCAGCTGCAATACCTCCTCATGCTCCATCTGGTTCTGGCGTTGATCATCTTCCAATCTCCTTTCATGGAAAGCGTCATCAAAGCTTGTTGGCTCATGCATCAAGTTTGTGTAAAATGACACCATAGATCTGCTTCATACTGATTGGTGTGTTGCAGATAACTTCCCATGGCCCAAAGCTTCATTAGACTATATGGTAAGAAGTACCATTCTACTTGTTGCTTCCTTCAGATCTTTTGGTTCTTAGTGTGTGTTGCCATATGTTTTTCTTGCTCCATTTGAGTTTAAATGTGCATCTTAAGTTCATATTGAATCCTCTAGCCATGTTTTTTGTTCGTGTTCTTATAACAATGTCAATTGGGAAAACCTTAAATGTTGGACATGAATGGCCTAGCAAGCTTAAATAATATATATATTTTTTTGTTATGATTTGTTTTTTCTTATAAGCCATTATTAATTGGATCTCGTAACATAGTTAACTGTCATTAATATTTTTCAAATAGTATATATTTATTTTATTATCATAAAAAGTTTCTGATCAATTCAAATCACCATGGGCAAAACCGGCAAAGAATGTAATTTGATTTTTTGATGTCAATTTGCAAATATTTCTAATTATTAGCTTTTATGGTATAGTGACATTTTCTAATTATTCATGAGGTTAAATTTAAGAAGTATATTTCAAGGGGTGTGATTTTTATTTATTATTTATAAATATATAATGGGGAAAATTTATGTTTGGTATCCAAAATTAAAAATAATTACATCTTGGAATCCAAAAAATTTTGTTCTATGGTTTAGTGTATCAAATTTTAAAAAATTGTTATTTTTTATAATATTTCAATTCGCCAATACAATTTTACTCATTTACTTATTCATGTAAACTTTAAAAAAAGTCTTCTTGTGTTTATAAAAAAGGGTGAATTATGTTTTGGGGTGTTCCTCCAAGAAAAATTTAAGAATTTGAAACTTATTTTTTTAAATTTGAAAAAATATTACCATAATCTAAAAATATTAAAATTTGGGATACTTTATTATAATTAATATAAAAATATCATTCATTAAATCATTAATTAGTCACACTAATTAATTTATTCTCCTAACTCATTAGCCCTCACCCTCTCCCACAGGCATTTGCATTTCCCCCCTCAGCCATCTCCTCGAGCCCCTCGCCCTCTCCCATCTCCTACAGCTCAAAGCCGAGATCAAGGAGCTCGTTGGGTGAGTCTTTGGACTGTAGGAGATGGGTGAGGGCAAGGGGCTCGAGGAGATGGCAGAGGGCGAAATGCAAATGCCTTAGGGAGAGGGCAAGAGCCGTTGGGCTAGGGGAAAGAATTAATTAGTGTGACTGATTAGTGATTTAATGAAGTCCATTTTATGATAAACATAATAGAGTAACTCAATTCTTAATTTTTTTAGAGTTTGGTGCGATATTTTAAAATTTAAAAAGTTAAGTTTTAAATTCTTAAATTTTTCAGGGAGCATCCCAAAACATAATTCCACCCTATAATAAAGATTGCAATTTGAATTAAGTAGGGATCCAACTCTAAAAATTCAAGAAAAAGTCATGGGTCCAATTAAGTATCGATACCTCCTCCATTTTTTCATAATCAAATTATTTTTTGTTTTTATTTCCTTATTTTATATTATACATAACATTATATAATACACACAAAGTATATAATGTATAGGCAAGAGAGAGGGAGAGAGATATAAACATTAAGATAGAGAGAGAAAGAGGGAGGGAGAGATGGAAATATAGAGAGAGGGAGGGAGGGAGAGATGGAAACATGAAGAGAGAGAGAGAAATTGAAACATGAAGAGAGAGAGAGAGAGAGAGATGGAAACATGAAGAGAGAGAGAGAGTGGGGGAAAGAGAGAGATGAATAAGAATTAGTAATATAAAATTGAACAAAAAATTCATTTAAAAAAAATTATATAATAAATTAGTAAAAAAGAGATAATAAAAAATCAACATATAGGTATTTTTGGCATGTAAAAAATTAAAAATCAACGTATTTACTTATTAGTAATTTTCACAGTTTTCCTAAACAATTTTTCTATATTGTATTTAAATATTTTTTTAAAAATATGTATTTTTATTCATGTAATTATGCCACATCATGGGATCAAATCTCAAAGACTACTGTTCTGTCATTTCTTCTCTCTTGGGCAAGAAAGAATGGAATTTGTGAATAAGGAAGGCAAGCAGCATAACGACCAGTGCTCAACCCTAATTGTGGTTCGATCTGATTCCTCGCTTATTTACTGGTTTGATTCAGACAATCCCCATTCACAACGCTTCAATCGTTGCGAAATGTTGCCAGAAAAGATAGAAATTACAAGCTATAACAGAACCAAGTCCCTCTAAATGTTGTTCCAATTCAATATTTTCTTCACAGTGTTCTTTTTCTTGTTTACATGCTTATTTGTGACCGAGAAATTCTGAATTTCTCTGTAGCCTGCGTTATCGGTGGGAAATGTGGGGCAGCTGGCAGTGGATCTGTTGGTATCATCGATGGTAGCGGAGAGGATTGGTTATTTCGATGATACCTACGTTCTTCCATGCGTTGGTAATGATGCGTACGAACCAACTCACGGCCACCTTGTTTTACCGCTCGAAGGTATTGATCCGGGGAGATTGCTTTCTAACTGCTGTAATTTATCTGCAGTCGTTAAGGTTGTGTTTTCTATATGCAGTTTATAATTCAGAGTCAAATGCGGTGACACTCATCCAACAACGATCACCAGTTATTAAGGTTGTAGTTTCTACTTGTATATGCAAGTAATTTCAGTGGCTAATAGTCAGCGTAAATTGGTCTTTCTAAAAAGAGCATTGATCTTGCTGTTGGTATCTTGTGCGTTATATATTGACAATTCTTGTGTCCTGTCACTCAAGGCAGACTTCTGATTTTTTTTTTTTTTTGAGAGTTGGCTTTTTGAACAGGGAATGATGATTGATTTCTGTAAGAACCTGGCTGATTTTGCTGTGTCGAGGGGCATGAAACATATTGTGGTGCTTTCTGGCTTGGAATTTAGAAAGTGGCAAAAAATTGACTTGTCAAGGTATTGAGTATCATTTGTTTATCATGAGTTTTTAGGTAATATAAAGTTTTGTGCTAGCCTTATGTATTTTCTTGATGTATAATGGGAATTGTGGTAGTATGCGGTATTTAAAGAATGAAGTGTTACTTTCACTAGTTTAATGTTAAAACCAAAAAATCAAAGTAATACTCATTTTCCAATAAATATGAATGTGAATTAGTATTATATTTCAATATTGGCAGGAGTTTCAAGTTGCTTGTGAAATGGCATAAATGTGAATTGATCTAATTTTTGTTTTTTAGCAAGAATAGAGTTAAGAACAAAATGGGCTTGAAAAGTGACTCAAATCATAATTGTTGATATTGTTAGGGTTTTGGGGTAAATACGACAAAAATAGGAGAGAGAGAGAGAGAGAGAGAGAGAACGAGAGAGAATAAGCAAAAGAAAAAATAATGTATATTATTTATTAATTCAAAATTGAATAATATAGCATTATATATAAACTCAAGTTAGGATAACTTCAATATATGTTGCTCCCATATAGACAAAATAAAAAAATATATAATTATAAATAAAACTAAGTCTCAACACAATCATTTGAGGTGATGTGTATGGTTTTTTAAGTGTTTTTGTGAAAATATTTGTAATATACTTGTTGGCTTACACATAAGTAATATGTATCAAATCATTTTAGATCTTTTTTTATATAGAATAATAATTAATTTTGTTATGTATTATCTGCTCATAAAATATTAAATTGCTATCTATTTATCTAGATGCTTGATAATCACCGTAAGTTGTGCATCATATTATTATAAGATTAGACAAAATATCAAAAACAAATATCTTCTATGAAATAAAAATTATATCTCTTAAATAAGTTATCTAGATATCTCAAGTTTGTTGTTTCAAAATTGATTTATAAGAATAATTTTAGTTAAGATATATTTGACTAATTATATATGATAATTAAAATATTATTAATATATATTATTAATATTATATATTATATACACATGAGAAATAATAACTAAAAGTAACTAAAAATAATGATATAATGGTGGTTTTATCTTGATTATAATTGAAATATATTATAATGATTTATATAATTGGTTTGTTTAAATCTTTTAGATATAAATATGGCTATAAGTTGCCTAATTTATTCCAAGTCAAGTTTTCATTGTGATACTCTCACTTATCTTATTATTGACATAATGGAGATTTTGAATTAACATCTCGTGTATAACTAGAAATGATTATAATTAATTAATTCAACTTAGTTTGTTTTTATTTTTGAAGACTAAGTCCTCAGATAAAGGATTGGAAATTCAATAGTTATTAAGAGAGAAAAGAATAAAAATATTTAATATCAAAATAAAAATAAGAGAATAATTTTGATAATAAATTCTGGGTAGGATCCATCATTATTTTATTTTAAAGAGTAATCAGAATGATCAAATTTATACTCTAATTTGGTTAATTGTTGTTGTTGATGAGTTGCTTGTGTGAAATTGTGGACATTCAAACTTTTGTGTGTGTGTGTGTGTGTGCAGGTTGAGATTATCAAGTTTTAAAACCTTGATCTATTTTTAGGAACTCATTTTATATTTTGTGAGATATTCATGCTTATCTTTGTGATTCACACTATCATATAATATGAACCTCATAGGGTGAGACACTAAGATATATCTCACTATTATTCTTAAAATAATAGTGCTAGTAGTATTAGGTATATGAGTCAAATTAGTTGTGATCGCACGAGGACTAACAATTGATAAAAGAACAATCTTATCATTATTGTGCAAATGGGGCTGATTAGGGCTTTGGTAGTTAATTTCAAGAGGAGAGAAAAAAAATATCAAATAGAAAATATAGTATTTACTATATATATATATATATATATATATATATGATTTGGGATAATTCGCATTTCAGAAGCTCTCTAAACTGAGTATTTGTGATGTGTATTCTCTCATGCTAGGGTATACAATTACAAATACCCAGTTTGGAGGAAATGGAAATAATTTGTGGTTCTAAAAATTTTCATAAATATGTTTATAATTTGTTTGTTGGCAAATATATAAGTAGTGATTATTAAATTATCATAGACATTTTCTTAAATAAAGTAATAATTAATATTAATATATTTCATTTATTCATGGAATATTAGGGTGATTATAAGGTGTTGAGTTACTTAATTGACATAGTGTCATTAGTCTCTGAACTAGTCGTAAAATTTTCTCTAAGAATTGATTAATTTATTGAATCTCACTAATAATTGATATATTAAGTCTGTATTTTATTTTTATATTAGATCTCTAAATAATTATATCTCTTATTTGTTTAAGAGATGTGATTATCTTTAAAAAATATATAAATATATTTGATAAATCTTCTTTATGTGATTGTTTGGTCTTAATTGGAATTAGAAAATGTTTTTTCATAAGCATTACATCATAGAATGTTTGACAATGACTAATTAAAGTGTCAAATAGGTTGGGCAACCTTGCACGACTTTTGGCCAGGGGACTGGTAACGCCCACCCCCCACGCGTGTCTGCGTGAACCGACACGGGACGAACTTGTGTCGGCGTGCCGTGCCATGGCACGAGCCGTGCCGGGCCAGGCACGGCACGACACGAGCTGTTCCTAACCCGGGCACGGTTTAAAAACGTGTCGGGCCGGCCCAGGCATGGCCGAACCGTGCCGTGCCTCGTGCTGGGCCGGGCCGGCCCAGCACGGTTGACATCTCTAACTATAATGCAATTAAAGTTTTTAATTCTAGTAAAAAAAATTTATATTTGTAATAAAATTATTAAATTTTATAATAAAAATTAGATATAAATAATAAAAGTATACAATTTTTGTATAAATTAATATTACTATTAAAATTTCTATTAAGTAAATATAATTTAAATTATTAAGCATTAATATTAATTAAATATAATTTTAATTTGATGATAAATTTTGTAGTTTTGAAGTAAATTAGTACTTGTATCAAGTAAATAAAAATTTAATTATGAAGTAAATATAATATAAAGTAAATATTATATAATATTAATTTAGTAGTAAGTAAATAAAGCTTAAATTATCAAGTATAATAAGAAATTATACATCATATATATTGAGCTCGTCAAGCTTGTGAGCTCGGTTCGAGCTCGTCAAACATGAACTAAGCTGAGCTTGAGCTAGACTTTTAAAATTTTTAATAAGTTCGAGCTCGGCTCAAGTTCGTTAATTTTTAAACGAGCCGAGCCTGAACTTTTAAAAGTTCAGCTCGGTTCGGCTCGGTTACACCCCTAGACATTGCACATCGTCAAGCAAACGATTTTATGTTTTATGGCTATTATTTTATAAATTTTGTTTAATTTTTTTTATTTTTATTTTAATTAATAATTTAATATAAAATAAAATTTAATTTAAAATATATAATTAGAATATAATTAATAAACTAATAAAAATTATAAATGACATATAGTAATTTTAATAATGATAACAAAATTAAATTTTATTGTAAACATAGATTATTATTCTCTCATCTCGGTCTCGAAAAGGTCCAAGGTTGTCAAAACATATTTTTTTCTCGTGATTTTGAATCAAACATTTAAAAAATAAAAAATTAAAAAAATTTAATAGTTTAAATTTACTTTAATATTATATAAAATAAAAATATTATGTGTATCGATGAAGAATTGGTACAATATAAATATTATAAAAAAATATTAACTTGTAGAAATACATGTAGGACAGGGCAATGGGAACCTAAAGGCCTGTAGAAGACATGAGGGATGACATGACCAACTTGATAATCATAATGAATCTTTTGATTAGATTTTTGTAGAATCTAATGATAATCAGTATTATGTATCATGCCGACTTACTTTCAGCTTATAAATCGTAGAATTTCTAAGTCTATATCTAGGAATGACATACGAAAATATTATGTTAAAAAAAGAAATAATGATTAATAAATTTAAGGAATATAGTGTTGTGGTGTCCATGAGATCTGATATTTGAACTAGTAATGTTGATGCATCTTATGCATGTCTCACTATTCACTATATAGATTCTAAATAAATACTAAATAAAAAAATATAAAAATTTTTAGATATTTTTTATTCTCATGATGACCTAGTTATTTATGAGTGAATGATGAGAATCTTTAGATAATATAATATTTAAAATAAAATATATAATGTCACATTCGATAATATATCAAATAATGGAGTAGCTATTAACATTCTTGTTAGGAATATTAGAGACGAGTCATTAGAATATATTTTCTACGTTATATATATATGTCATGTCATTTACCTCATAGTATAAGCGGGTATAAAGGTTATTTCTCCCATTCTAGAAAAAAAATATGTAACTTGTTATAATTTTTTAGTACGTCTCGTTGACAACATGAGTTTGGTAGCTCTGTTTATTTGCTGGTCTAAAGAATAAATTTCAATTGAATATGAAAAACTATTGAAATTATATATACCTTATATTGGAGTCACGTGTTGAATACAAATATGTGATATCTAACTACATAAATGAGATGAATGATGAACTTATTATTAATAGTATTAACTGTGATACAAGAATTTTATTTATGAAATTCTAAAAAAAAAATTTATGACATGAAGAAAATATGTTTATCAGTTTATATTCACATGATTTATTTTGTACTCAGGTATATATACAATATTAGTAGTATATCTAAGAAGTTTAGAGATGATCCGATATTTAGTGACATGACTCTTGAGATGGAAACTAAGAACTTAAAATATTAGTTTACCATTTTATCTTTTTATTATTTGGTATCGATATGAACCTTAGTGTTAATGTGGAAGGAGTAAAGAATATTTTGACATATATAACTTCATGCATGAACTAGGAACACTAACATGAAAGGTTCATTCTCGAGAAATTAACTAGGTTATTTACATATTATAATACTAGGTATGGTAGTAATAGTAATCAAGCCTAAATATGTACATAGTTATCATATTTGGAGATGATAACTTTTCTATTCAATTGGCAATTAAGAAACACAAGGTGGATCGTCGAATAGGAGTGAACTTTCTCGGTACTTAGATATCGATTACTACTTAAATTTATCATATACTGATAACAAGAATTTTTAAATTTTATAATTATAAAAATTATATGAGTTCACCATCTTGTATTGTCTAAGATTATACGAGATTGACTGACTTCTTTGGTATTGACATAGCATAAAAATTTATTTATTTATAGTGAATGTGATTTTAAATTAGAGATTGAGATTATGATCAGATATTATTGAAGCATTAGCATGCATAAAAGATTGAGAGAAATCGAGTTTTGACATCAAGGATTATATTATAACAGTAACAATAGTAGAGGAATTGATAGCAGATTATTATTCATTGGATTTTGATGATGAATGAAATTGATCTAGGAGCATCAAATGGGTTGGGCAGCTCATACCGATGCACACCCCAACTTGGCACGGCACGGTCCAGACGTGCCATTGCTCATGCTGGGTTGGCTGATGGCACCGTTCGTGATGTGCGGTTGAGAGGTATATCGGGCCTCATGCTAGGCTAGGAATGGCCCTGTATGTTGGCCCAAGGGCACGGGAATTTGGTACTACCTGAATTGTGTCTCGCCCCTTCCCCCTCGCCCCCCACCTCAATAATCGACACCCGATGCCTCAATCCTAAGCCCTGAATTTCTGTTAGTGCCTAACTTGACCAGACCCATTGAACTCATTTCCACTTCGCCAGCCCAGGGCTGAGGGTTCTAGAAGCTGAAGCTTCTGGAACTTGTGAATGTTTGGGTTGGTTTGACGGTCGAACCAACCCAAATGGTCCAAAAAAATTAAAATTTTGGTTGTTTGATTTTGCCCTCAATGGCTAGGAATCATAATCCAATGACCTTAAGGATTCTTTCCAAATTTTAAAAAAAAAATTAAAAAATTCAAAAAAAAATTATTTTGAAAAATAATTTTTAAATTATATTAAGTTCTGATATTAAGAGTCTTGATATTTTATAGTAATGGAAATCATATGAGTCTACTTATCCCGTGCTATCTAAGATGACAAATGATTTACTGTCTCTTTCACTGTCAACTATAGCATTAACATTTATTTTTTTTTAATGAATATGATTTTAGATAGGAGATTCAGATTATGGTTAAATATTGTTGAGGTATCAGCATGCTTGAAGAATTGAGAAAATTCAAGCTTGGACATCTAGGTTCGTGCTGGGACAACAATAAAAGTAGAGGAATTGGTTGTCGATGATTCGTGGAATATTAATGTTGATGATAATTGATGACTGATATGAGATTGACATTGATGATTGAGCTGAGTGCATGAGCCTACTTTATTGTATATGACCTATTACTATTGATACACTGATGTTGATATAATCATTAATCATATACTGACGAGATTTATATTTATCATTTTTATTTATTATTTTTAGATTTTCTTTGTTTATTTTTTTTTCGCTATTTTATTTTGATACTTGATTCATATGTTTTTTTGATTTGTATTGAATTGTATTAATGTTTTAGTTTTATTAATTCATATATTGTTAGTTTTAAAATTTTAGTTGATTTGTATTAGATTGATCATTCCTCATTAGATGCTTTTGGGATATCATCAAACTTTATAGGATTAATCATTGTAGTATTAATTTTTGAGCTTGTATTATTAATTTGTATTTGTATTACTTTACAAAATGATTAAAATTTATAATATTTATTTTATATTATTTTTGGAAATTATGAATTGTGACTTTGATTATAATAATTATATTTTTTTATTGTATTTATTAATTTAATTAATTAATTTTGTATTAAAATTTATAATATTTAGAATTAGAGATGACCCAATTTTGATTGGGCCCGAAATGACACATCACGACATGAAATCCTCAAGGCTCAACATGAACCGGCCCGAATCCAGCAAACTCGAGCCGGTCAAGTTGTGTTGTGCCTAAATTTTTTGAGTCATGTCGTGACAGGCATGACATGATCACCCTAGTGAGCCACCAAAAATGGGTCGTGCTGGCTTGACACAACTAGTTTGACATGTTTAGGTTGAGATATGCTCAAAAGAGGTGTTGTATGATATACCATGAGTTATGATAAACTTTTCATTATCTAGTATATATACTATTTTATTAAATCTACTCATTTTTCTACGATCTTATGTATCTGTCATATTATAATGATGTTTTTTTAGGTGGGGATATTTTAGACTATATTCTTTTGATATTATTAGTTTAAACTTGTTTATATTCACTACATTTTTTGCTTATCAATTCACTATAAATTATCGGGTAGCTAATTTGAATGTGAATACCTATGCCACAATTAATTGCTTCTTTTTTTAAGGGTCTAGAATTTATGATTTTGTTGTACCCAATGGTGGGAAAAGGGGCATACGAAGATTTAATATTTGTTTTTTCTATTTGATGTATGTTTTGTTTGAATTAGAGTTTTGTTATAATTTAATTTTTGTGAGTTACTTCAATGAAGTAATATTGGTATGACATTGTTTTCTATTCTTCTAGCATTTTGATAGATGGTTATTATACTAGATATATAACATTTTTGAGGATTAAGTAAGATAGATTCTATTCGTTTTTATTGACTCACAAGAGTTCTTTCAGTTGTTTGCACATTATTGATTCATTCTCAATTAAGATACTTATCATTGGATAAATTAAAGATAATTTCATATCTAACAATCATGCGCGTATTAGGAGGGATCTATTCTATTTGATTCACTTAGGTGACTCGGGATCATATTAGATGATCATTTATGATATTTATTATTTTTATTAATTTTTGACTTGAAGTATATAATTATTAATATTTAAAAAAATTTATTAGATTTTTTATTTTATAAAATTTAATAAAAAAATAAAAACTCAATTTAAATATAATATTAAAATGTTGAGAAGTGATAAATATATTAGAAGATATTTATTAATTTTTTATGAGGAAAATGATTAATTTATTGGATATTTTGTGTTGATACTTCTATACAAAAAGATATAATTGAGAGAAAACTTAGATATCTTATTGAGATGACTATAATATTTCTATTTCATATTAGTGTATCTAGACTTTTTTAAAATAGTGCTGATCATTAACTTCATATTCATTTGAATGTAATCATTTATTCTTTTAAATTATATTACATACAAGCAGCAAGCTTGTATGCCTAGGATGGAAACAATTTCACATTTTACCTATTTTTGTGTACTTTTTTTTTGTTTAGGGTCTCTTTCTAGGCATGAGATGATGATTACTTTTACCATCAATTAGATCTTTATTTGGTATTCTAGTATTTAGAAAGAATAATGACTTAGACTTTTTGATTGCTTGATGGAAGGAACCAATGATATGCTATACTCAGTATCTTTTATATTAAGTATTTTTTTTTATTTAATTATTTTAGAATTATATATTCTAGTTTCTTATTATTATTAAATAGTCATAATTCAAAATATTCTGTTTGAGATCCTTAGTAATTTAGAATGATGATAAATTATGTTGGATGAAGTGAATCATAACAACTAATTGTATGTGACATCATCGTGTTCTTGGTTTGTTCCAAATAAGGCTTTACGAATATCATTTGATTTAGCTTGAAATAATGACTTATGTTTCAATTATACCATGGAATGAATCAATGATGTGTTTTATTTATTTTCCTGTATCTTGAGTATTTTTTTTATTCTTATTCTGATATTATATATTCTAATTTTTTATTTTCATTTGTTAGCATGTCATCACAATTTAGTATAATTATATCTAATAATATGAAAGATCTCATCTCAAAACTAGATTATAAGCCAGTAGTGGGATATAGATTGATGAGTGTGACAATAGGTTTTTGACACTCTTATAATATTGACTAGTGGAATACATTCTTTCTTGTGGTCAAAATAATTATTATTAGGTTGTTATTTTCTATAGTAGTATCACACATGAATATTTTTCTTTAATATCAAGTGCTAGCTCCTATCACATTGGGTGGAGTAAGCCACATGGGCCTTTGGAAGTTAGATTTCCTTCATCCTAGTAGGATAGATGGTTGCTAGTGGGGAATGAACTCATAATATTTATGTTGTGTATTCAGTACCACATCATCCAAACTATCATATTATTAGTACATCACACATGTAGATTGTGTATCAACTAGATATAAGAAAGTAAAATTTGTATTTTGGCGCATAAAACTCAATATTTGTGTTTTGTTGCACTAAAATTTTCATAATTTAAAAAAAAAATATAATTCTAAAATAATTAAATTTTTGTGTACTAAAATTAAACAACTTGATTTGCCCTTGTAAATTTGAAAAAAAAATTATTTTAATTAATTTGGAAATTATTGTTATAAACGAAGAAATTACATTTCTATGTTCAAAAATTATAATTTATCAAAAGTTAGTTTTAGAAATATAATTAATACTATAAGTTGGGGGAGATGGGATTTGAACCCATGTCCTCCACATTGCCAAAATGGCAAGCAACCACGTCGTCATTGATTAATATCAAAATTTTATATATGCATATAAATATAAATGAAAAAATATATATATATATATATAAGTATACATAAATATATGTAGATATATAAACATATATATATGTTTGTCTATATATATATATACACGCATACATATAAACACATAGACACACACACACACACAGACATTTATATATGTGTGTGTGTGTGTTTATATTTTTATATATGTACATATAATTCACACACATATGTATATATGTGTGTGTGTCTATGTGTGTGTGTGTGTGTGTTTATATATATATACATATCAACATGCATGCACACACTTATGCTTGTGTGTGTGTATGTTTATATGTATATATATATAGAAATATAAATATATTTATAGAATTATGTATAATTATATGTCTATATATATATATATATGTTTATATATGTATATATATACATGTCTTTGGATTTATATGTATGTTTATATATCTATATATATTTATGTATACTATTTTATGTGTTTTTATTTATATTTGTGTGTGTGTGTGTGTGTGTGTATAAGTATTTTGATTTGTTCTATAAATGATATTAATCTTGTGATCCCATGGTTGTTTGTTGTTTGGCAATGTGGAGAGCATAGATTCGAATCTCATCTCTCCATTAATAGTTATTAATTACATTTTTTAAATTGACTTATGAGAAATTATAATTTTTGAACTTGGAAATGTGGTTTTTTTATTAGCAAAAGTAGTTTTCAAATTAATTAAATTAAATTTTATTTTTTAAATTTTGGAAGGAAAAATTGGGTTAATTAATTTTAGTATACTTGAACTTAAATATTTTAGAGTTTGGTATGACAAAATATAAATATTTTGTATTTGATACACCAAAACATAAATATCTCTATAAAAAATATATTCTTTCATGATAATTTAGAATACAAATTGTTTATGTCATAATTATTATGAATTACTATACTTGGGAGCATATATATGATGTGCTAATAGTGAATGGTTATTTATTTTTATGGCCTAAAATAGTCTCATTGGATATATTAGTCAAATTATTTTTACAGATGTGAATTAGAAGATGAATATATGATGTCAGTTGTATACGTCAATAATGCTTTGATTACATGCAATGATCAGTTAGATATCACAATTGAAATCTTTCCTACAAACTAAATTAAAAAAAAAATGATTTGAGATGTTCGAGATATTTTATTGGTGTTGAGGTTAGATACTTAGGAGTTATTATATTTTTTAAATGGGATATATTTTTAAAATTATATTTAATCTCAATATATTGTGATATGTAGTTATTGTCTCACTTAGATGTAGACTTACTTATAAATATTATTTTGTTAATAGACAACATTAGATATCTGATTATCATAAAAAATAAAATTATTTCATATTGCATAGTATATGGTACTAAGCACATAGTATATGGTTAGTTTTTTTTGTTTTTTAGTAGATAATCTTATTTCTAAAAAAATTAAAAGATCGACAGTTATTTGAAGATTTACTGCAAATATATAGTACATAGTATATGGTTATAACGTCAATTATTTGTGAGCTCCAGTGAACAAGGTGCTTCTTTGAGGAGCTTTGCATACCAATTTAGAGACTAATAATATTTTAGTATGATAGCAGACAATTCAGCATATTACTATCAACTTGGTGTTCATCTTGCAGATACACTATATTGAGGTTTTTTGTCATTTTATTTGAAAAAAAAAATCCAAGATGACTTGATCACTATATCCTATGTACCTAGTTTTGTCTTTTAATTTATTTTTTGTTGTTTATTTGTTTTTTTTTTATTTTTTGGGAAAATTTGATTTGTGGATTGTCACCAATCATATATGTATAATTTATATTGTATCATGAATGAAGATTTTTATTCTTATTAAAATTTATTTCTTTCATTATTTTTTTCTTTCTTGGTGCCAAAAACCTAATTGTAATTCAAACAAGTATTGTATTATAATAATTGGTTTAGAAAGATAATATTGGATGGGATTTCAATTTGCTTGTGATTTAACTTGATAGTGATTTGGTCTAATATTTGGTCTTAAATTGGCAAGAATGGAATTAACAACGAAATGGCTTTGTAGATTAACTCAAATCATAATTTGTGACTTTGTCATGATTTTGGTGTTAAAAAGGCAGGAAGAGTGAGGAGAAAGAGAGAGAAGAAGAAAGCGAAAGCAAATATCTTATATTTATTTTATTAATTTAAAATTAGATAACATATCACTTTATATATCAAGTAATGACAAATCTAGTGCTCTCATACAGACAAAATTAAAAAAAAAAAAGAATATAATGCAATTATACAAACTAAACTTTACTTTTTCTTAAAGCTACTGTGTACATGTTATAAAGGCGTAGCTTGGAAGAGAAAATAATTGTTGTTCTCTAAACATATTTATGAAAATTTGTGCAATTTGATTACTAGAAGGCACATAACTAGCAATTTGATAATTAATTTTGATATATTTTGTTTATTCATGAAATATTAAATTGATATTAATATGTTGGACTAATTGACAATCACAATAATGTGTATTTGACCTCGAATTAGATAGGCTTGATTTCTCTAAGAATTAATTGACCTATTGAAATTCATTAATAATTGATATTATAGTTTTGTATTTTATTTGTATATTTGATCTGGAAAAATAATTATTTATTTATTTTTTCTGGAGATAAGTTTATTTTCAAAAAATAAAAAATAAAAAATTAAAAATTTAGTAATGAATCTTTTCTTTATAATTATATGAGCTTGGATAGAATTTGAATTTGCCTATACCCAGTTATACCCTTGATATCTAATCAAAATCTAATATTTTGGAGCTATCTTTCACATATCTGATAATTTGAACAACCATGTCAATATGAATTTATTTGGGAGAATAAAGAAAATTATTAACAATCATAACAACATAAGTAATATGTGGTCTAGCTAATATTAGATATTTAAATTTTAATATATTTCTCTTTTATCTAGAAGAATTAACTAGAATGGTTGGTGTATGTTGGCAAAGTCTGTACTCAAAAAAAGTAGTGACTTGACTAGTATGCATTTGGGAGCAATAAATGGGTCGGGTTGTCTTGGCATAGCTCATGACATAACTTGTTTTTGATATGTCTATGTGCATTTCATCATCATGCAAAAAATTAGATAAAATATTTAAAGTAAATCTTTTTGAAATAAAAATAAAATCTATAAAATAAACAACCTTAATATAAGAAAATTTATAAAATATCTCAAATTTTGTTTTTAAGCTTAATTTGTAAGAATATTTTTAGTTGACATATACTTAAGTATTTATTATTATGACTAGCATTAATATATATAATTAATATCACATATTATGTACCTGTAAGAAACAATAATATTTAGGGATAATTGATGAGGTTAGTCTTTTGAATATCATATTTAGAGATTTTTATCAAGTATTAATTATTATATTTGAAGATGATAATTTTTTTATTTAATTAATTAGGAAAGATTAATGATGTAGTTTGTCAAATATTTCTTTTTATTTGTCTATCTGTCTATCTAACTATCTATCTATCTATTTGTTTATCTAACTATCTATCTATCTATTTGTCTGTTGTCTTTCTAACTGTATTTCTTTTTATTTGTCTATCTGGTTGTCTATCTGTCTCTCTATCTGTCTATCTATATGTCTGTGAATCCATTTGTCTATATGTATGTCTATCTATCTAACTATCTATCTATTTGTCTATGTGTCTATCTATCTGTTTGTATAACTGTATGACAATCTTTCTATCTATCTGTCTATCTATTTGCTTTCATATTGGCCTATTTATTGGTATGTCTATTAGTTAATCTATCTTTCTAATTAAATGTCTGTCTATATATTTGTCTATCATTCTTCCTATATGATTGTCTTTCTGTCTGTCTATCTATCTTTCTATCTATCTATTTGTCTACATGTCTCTTGATATGTCTGTCTATGTATCTATCTGTCTCTCTATCTGTCTGTCTGTCTATCTATCTGTCTCTCTATCTGTCTGTCTGTCTATTTATCTGTCTTTCTATCTATATATCTATATGTTTGTCTATCTATTTGTCAAACTATATGTCTATCTATTTATTTGTCTATCTATTTGTGTATCTATCTGTCTATTTATATGTCTATCATAGTGGCTATCTGTCTGTCTATGTCTATCTTTCATTTATATTTCTTTTGTTATATAAAATAACATATGATTTTTTTTAATTTTTTTAGTGTCTAATATTGCATTCAAGCTTTTTTCTTTTGTTGATGAGAATGTGATTCAAAATATAAGAATAAAATTATAATTAAATATTATAAAATTTTTATTATGCTTAAATAATTTCTAAGATATACAAATAGTTCTCCAATCATTATAACTAGAAGATAAACTATATGATGATACTGTAAATTAATAGATGGCGATTGTGATCCAAAATTCGAGGTATTAGTTAACAAGCTTGAATTTTCTTTTTTTTTTCATATTCAAAGAATTTATAATTTGTAATTTATATTATGTTATTATAAATTAATTTTATAATACCATAAAATATATTATTATATTATATTTTATATTGTATTTTTAAATTTATAGATGGTTTGAATGTATTTTATTTTTATGTTATTATATTTTATTTTATATTGTAATTTTAAATAAAAAAAATTTTAGAATGTATTATATTATTATATTATTATATTATTATATTATTATATTATTATATTATTATATTATTATATTATTATATTATTATATTATTATATTATTATATTATTATATTATTATATTATTATATTATTATATTATTATATTATAGTTTTAAATTTATAATATTTTTAAATATTATTTAAGTTAGCTAGCCTAGAAACCTTGGACTTGTATTATATGAGAGCAAGCTAGCTTGGGTTTGGTCTGGTCGTCTAGGATAGGTTTGGGTTTGCCCCCAGACTAGCTTGGGTTCAATGCATGTTGAGCCAGGTACAACTTGTTTGCCACCTCTGCAATCAATTATACTGACAGCGTATGTATTCTCTAGCATTGTTATAGTTAGATATTTTATTTTTCATGTGACTATCATGTATATATTAGAATCAATTGATGAGTTAATATTTATTAATAAGTGTACACCTAAATTAAGTAGTGAGTTAACATGTGCACATCTCAACATTTCATGATTAGATAAAATATTCATTGGATATCTCCTGTGAGAAATAAAATTCATATATTTTGAGTAATTTTATCTTCTCCAATAAATATCTTATATATCCTAAATCTTTAATCAAAAATTTAATATATGAAAATAAATTTATTTGGCATATAATCAATTGATCATTTTATATAATCAAAATATTTTTGACATATATTAATTAATATCATATGCTAGGATATTATTTTCTTAGTTTAAATATAAATAATATGATATATATTTTCTTAGTTTAAATATAGCAAGTGTATGTGGAAATACGCATTATACTAATGGTCGTTGCCTAAAAGTCTTCTTGAAATCCATCATTAAGAAAGGTATTTCTTATATCTTGTTGATATCAGTCTATTTGTGAGATGCAACAATAAAAAATAATAACTTTTATTTTGGCCACAGTTAAAAAAGTATCATAGTAGTTAATTTTATAAGTTTGTGTAAAATGTAAATTTGTCTCTCTCTCTCTCTCTCCTCTAATAAGGCTTATATCTTATTTCTAGTGGAATACTTATATTAGACTCATCTCTCCATCGCAACACTCTAGGAGGTATCATTATGATCCTCAAAGTCGGCTATACTAGTAGTATAATCAACTTAGATCAATGGGATGATTATGATATGAGATGCGACCTAAGATAACATAAAATAGTATTTGGTTGATTATGATTTATGAAGCTAGTAGTCAATACTGCTCCTCAAAAAAATATATAGGCACACTCATGACTATTTCAAGTAGAAATTCATTTTTTTCTCTTTGTTATCCCATTTTGTATATTAGTGTTAGTTCTAGTTATATGATTAATGATCATGTACTTCTCAAAATACCAAGAAAACTAATTAAAATTGTATTCTAAATAATTAATTTTTCAACCTCTTAATGTAATAATATCGAAGTTGAGTTTTTTTTTTTCATAAAATTTTATTTAAAAAAATTGAGATATTTCTCTAAATAATGATAATCATTTTGAATTATTAATAAACATAAATAAATATCTCAAATTATTATATATGATCATCTTGTAAGATGCTCATAAACAAATTATTCATTTGTCTTGTTTGTTGCTCATGTATAGCGACAACATAAGAAAAAAATAATAATACCGTATCTTTCTTGTTATATAAAATAGCTGATAAAATATAAATAATGATAAAATTCGGTTACAACATATGCAACATGTCTTAGAAAAAAATACAATATCGTGGTTTAAGCTAACAATGCCCAAGGAAAAAGGGTTGAAAATTGGAATTACTCTTCTACAGTAAGTAGTGTATTGTATAGCTTATGAACCCCATGACGTACTCAATGAGCACACTAATGAAGCTAAATCCTAAGCTTTCTTGTATGTGTTGTAATAACCATACGTGCTAGCTATGGTCGAGTCGATTAGCTTTCATACATGGACTTGATCTGAAGTAGCTCATTCAAAGGCATTGCACATATCATTGGCTCATTAATCAACTCTTTTTCAAAATAGATCATAATTTACTCATTTTTTTTACTTTTCACTAATCTATCATTATAACAATTCCAACTCACTCTTTATTTTTCACTTTTAGCTATTTTAGCTAGTCAAACACAAAAAATTTCTATCAAACTCACTCTCTATTTCCTAATTTACTCAAATAGCTCAACAAATGTGAAGAGACATTTGAGTTCTCTAAATTTTCTCTCCATTTCTATATATATATATATATATATATATATATATGTTTTGACTTAAAAAAATGAAAGTTTGGTGTAAAATAAAGAGTCTGGTTGGAGTGTATTTTAAAAAATTGCTAGCTAAAATAGTGGATTTAATATTTAAATATTTTTTGAGTAGCTATTTTGTTAAGTGTGGTTGGAGATGATATTAGGGAGCTAGTGCTAATTATCCTCTTCCCTTCCAACAAGAGCGAAACACAAGAAAAAGAATGTCTGTGTGTGTGTGTGTGGATATATGTTCAAGTTGAGCAATAGATGAGCTGCGTAGTAGATTGTTGTAGAAATAGTGGATTGCAGATACATTACTTATCTAGCGAGAAGGCCAATGGAAGTGACGAGGCGTGCGAGCAAATGGGATGGAAAAGACTGGAGGAATATGACCCTTGCCAGAGATGTTGGAAGTATCTCACTTCTTTAGTGAAAAGTGACCCTGCTGCTGCTCAGGAAAAGAATGACACTTTTGGGGACGAGGTTGATGAAGAGGAATATTACTACCCGAGCCTGCCCTTTTCTGCCCTTTTTGCCTGTTTCAAGGTTCTCTCTCCTCCTCCTCCTCTCTTTTCGTTCCCCTGCCCCATGAGATTTCCACGGAGTGTTGTCTGGTGTCGAAAGCAGGAAAGGGGAATGAGGGTCACCTGCGTGCTGTGCTATTGCTCCGAAGGGGACAACACATCTGATGCCACGCATCTGGCAGAGGCTGCTTGCAGACTTTTGGGCCTCAATCCTGCTCTTTTCCATCGTATGCCTATTATCTCAATCCTCCACCGTTACTTTCTGTCTCTCATCTCTCTCCTCTCTCTCTCTCTCTCTCTCCTGTAGCGAACGATGATGGCCACAAGTGGAGAATCCCTTTTTCATGGAACAGTCTCTATGGGCCCCCGCCTCCAGACAGCTCCATGTTTTAGCTTGGTCTATTCGATAATGGAGGTAACACTTGCTTTTGCAAATTTTGAGCAATGCACAACTCATTTCTAGACCAAACAATTTGCTCACACATGCTCAGATGTGTGTGCGTGCGCGCGCGCGCTCGTGAAATTATTTTTACAAAATATTTTTAAAAGTACTGCCATGATATGGTATTTTCTCAATTAAATGTAAGATAAGATTAAAATATAAATAGGGGTAAAACATTGTGCAAAATATGAAAATAATTATCAGATGACACGTCATTGAGTATGCCTTCTAGACTCTTGTATCAATCACTTTTTCTATTCGGTACATGTAAATATATACGACATAATAAATATGATAATTTAAATATTTTATTATTTTTGAAAATAATTATTATTGTTTCATGATTTTGTTTTTTTTATCTAGATCTTTATTTGATATATATATATATATATTTATATATTCAATTATTTGATAAAAAAATTTAATTCAATGAAAACATAAAAAATTTGAATGCTTATCATGGAATACTTGCCTGATGATATAATTATTTTATATACTCTAATTATCATGGAATTTTTTTTTAAAAATGTGGTATTATTTATGCTAAATAATATCTCAACATCATTAAATTATATGAATGAGGACATGTTGAATTAGAGCAATAATTATAATTTTTTTAATTTATAATTACATCTAAAAAAAATAAAATAGATAATTTTATTAAAATAAATCATAGAAATAAAGTTCAAAATAATTAATATAATTTCTTCATGAGATTAAATATTCTTTTATTTATCTCATTATCATTACTGTGACAGTGAAATGAAGAATCATACATCTCAGATCTAGTATTTTATGACAATAAAATACAAAAATAAAATTTTCTTATTAGAAAATAAAAAAATCACCACTTATATTTGGTCAACAAAATAATCATCATATATCTTTTAAGCATACTCAGATAAAATTATATTTTATAACATATTATAATATATTATAATTATTTTATGACAACTTAAGGCATGCAGACTATGCCACCCAGATAAAATTATAATAATAATTTAATTGCATACCCAGATAAAAGATAGTTTAATTTATTATAACATATTATAATAATAAATTATAATAATAATTTAAAATAATGATTTTTAAAAAAATAGTAGCAAATAATATTATATTTCTATCTTTTACAATTTAAAAAAGAAATCCAGAAATTACTATGATTAAACAATTAAATAAATTAAACCTTTCATGAAATTTTAATAATTACCAATTGCATTTAGACGTACATACTCACTTATTTAAAATCTCTGAATTTTTAAATAAAGAATGCACATAATAGATACTTATGTAAACTATTAAAATAGTATTATTTTCTTTATTACTTTTTAAATAATATAGATTTTAATAAAAGTAATATTATTAATATAAATTATATCTGAATTAAATATATTACTCGTATTTAATATTAGTTAATAATTTATGTTTATTATTTAAATATATTATCAATATAAATATAAACAATATTACTTGTAATAATTTGGACCAGATTCGTCCCCAAGCCACAGCTTCGAGTCGGACAGCGACCGAACCGAATGTGCGCCAAACAGGCTTTTTTAAAATGAAAACATGCAGTCTAGAGTCTCGACCAATGCCGAACTGACCCAATTTATAGTTCATAATTTATAACTATAAACAATAATATAAATTATAATATATAGTTAATTTATTATAATTATAAACATGAATCAAGTGGCCTATCACAGCCTTTTTTATACATTAACAATATTATTTTTTTAGCTTTATATTAAAAAATATTATAGAAATAAAAACACATCTTTTCTGACAAAAAATAAATATTTTCTGACTTTTAAGGGTAATAATTTCTAGATAATAACATCTCATTACCTATTAATTATAATTGAATCCTTATTATTGCGTACGATAGCTATATAATAAATAATTATATAGATGCTAAAATAGAGATAAATAATAATTAATAAAAACTTTATGGTAATCCTTCACCACATAATTAATTATTATATAAAAATTACGATTTAAATAAAAATTAAATAAATATTATCCATTATTTTCAAAGAGTATGGGTTGACCAATGACTCTATGTTTCATAAACAAATATCATTAATTTAGAGGCATTTTAATATAGTTGAAAAAAAATTAGAGAAATCAACTAAGATAAATATTGTGCATTAAATTAAAGTCTAATCCATATTGGTGATGAGATTATTAAATTTAGAGCAAATTTAGGTTTAACGATCTTCATTTTAATATAGTTTATAATATTTCTTAAACTAATTCATGGTATATTATGAAATATATATATTATGAAATGACTAATTTAATAAAAAATTATAAATTTTAAAAATAAATAATAACTAGTTAACATTGAAAATATTATGAAATATATTAAATAAGGATGAAATTTCTTTTGCATATATCATCCACTCTGATAAATATAAAATAAACTAAATAAAAAAAATATTAAAATTTTATAAGATCTAATATTATATGATTATCTTATCATATATGAGTTTTCAAAAGTATTCGAAAATATAAACTATAAAATAAAATTTATAGTGCAACATTTAATAATATTTTAAATATTGATGTTAGAATAAGTACATTCATAATAACTATTAGATGTGATCCCCTGGTTGAAATTTTTATTGTTAGACGTATCATATAATAAATTTAATAATACACACCCATTTAAAAATATTCTCTTTAAAATAAACTAATAGATTCAAATATTATAAATTTAATAAACCCCCCACTAGATATCATATACCATTATAATTCAACATTACTATTAAATTCATTTGTTAGGTAACATATTATAATTAACTTTATTAAAAATAAAATTGATAAAATAATAATTAATAAATCATAAAAAAAATATTTAATGTTTTTTTTTAAAATTCATTAAAAAAAAAGTTATAATACCTAGAACTTAGATTTGTCTTTATAGACTCACGTATCCTACATTGCTATAGGAACAATATTAGAATATATATATATATATATATATATATATATAATCAATAAAAAACATATAATTTAGTTATATGATTAATGTTGAATGAGTAAAAATAGTATAAAATAAAATTAGCTGTATAAAATTAACGAATAAATAAAAAAAGTTAGTTCGACATTATAAAAATAAAATATAATATTTATAATGAGACTCAAAGTACAACTACGGACATCGTACTTAAAGATTATAACTTTATTATTCAGTAAGTTAATAATAAACAATAAGAGAATTTATTAAATATGCATATGATATCAAGATAATTAGATATTAATTAGTATTTCATTCTATCAAAAAAATTAATATATAAAGCATTGATATATAAACAAACAAATATTATAGAAATTTAATCATAAAAAAATAAAAATAAAAAAGATACACAAAAAGTCTTTTAATATTTTATAATAACAAAAACATAAGATTATGCCAAATAGAATAGTTTTAAAAAATTATTATATTTCAATTTGTATTGCAATTTTAAATTAATTAGCTTTTTAAAATTTTACTTATTTTATAAATAATTTCACACACACACACACACACACACACATGTATGTATGTATTTATAACTATATTTCAAGTGATCATTTTATATCTACTACTTTTTCTACACAATCTCTTAATTTTATTATAGTAAATTTCAAAATATATAATGCATATGATAATTACAATATTGTTAGATTTCAAATTTGTACCCTCTAGATCTCACTTCCTCATGACAAATGTGTTTTTCTTGCAAAAGAAAGACTTCTAATTAGCAATAATATTACTTTTTTATGCAAGACATGTTCTTTAAGAATTTTAGACCAAGTAAAAAGAAATAGTGTTAACTCCATTAGACGTCCAACTAAAAGAGAATATAACCCTTAAGATACATGATAATTATTATATAACTCAAATGATCATATGTATCATGTACCAAAACACATTGATTATGATTTTGGCGAAGACACATTAATTTCATTTGAAAAAAAAAAGTCTCGCCTAGTTCAAATGAGAGTAGCTCCAAAGCCTAGTTCAGACCTAGCCCCAGATGAATAGAAAATTGGGAAACTTAACAAAAGAGCAATTGACACTATTTGGAACATACTAGCAAATCACATGAACTTTGTATAACATAATTTCTCTCTAAAAAAATTAGAAAATTATACTCATAATTCTATGTTATAGATTCTACCATATTCTTTACTATTTTTCTTGATGACATCAGCATATTTAAGTCGCCTTCAAGGATATTATTCCATCCATGGCAAAACTAGGCCAAGGTGAAAAGGATGAACGCACTTAACTCTACAAAAAATAATAATAATAATAATGAACCAACAAACCCACAAAAAAATGCATAAAAAATAAAAAATAAATATTTGATTAAAACAAAAAAATTTAATACTTATTTATGATAGAAATGTTGCAAAATAATTTTTGAGAGAAGGAATTCTAATCGGCAATTATCTGATTAATTAAATATCTTTCTCAATCCTTACATCACAAGAAGAAGCACACCTTGAATATTTCTAAACGTGTTCAATTATTTGATCATTACTCTACCCTCAAATCATTACTTGTACTAACAAGTATAAGATAGATTAGTTATAAGTATGATGGAGGAATGAAAATTTCATTTGCAAAAGAACTCGTTCATAGTTGATCGCAACCTCTGGGTCTATTCCAATTCAAACTCTAAATGAGTTCAGAGCTAAGATACTTGAGGACCAATTCCTTTATTTTATTTCATTATATATATATATATATATATATACACACACACACACACACTCACTCAACATGTTTAGTGCCAAAAGAAGTCTCCCAAAGAAATCAACAGATCATAGTGAAAGCTCTCCAAATTTTGATCTTTCAATTTATCTATGAAAAGAGATAAAAGTTGTATTCAACATATTATGTCATGAATTTTATCATACTCATCTCTTAAAATTTTTTTACATGCCTAACTTTTTATCTTGATGGTGCCAAGGTACTCAAATCCACTTCTGAGATAATATCTTATCAAGATAGAACCAAGACAAAGTGATTGGCATAAACATTCTCCACTCTAATGAAACTTGCGTGCTAACACATACAAACAAAACAATACCATAAAAATAAAGGATATACATTGAATTGAGACATTAGAATACACAAGCATTGCTCTATTGAGATGCATAAAATATTAATTATTTTTTTTTACTAGACTAATTTTTTTGGAAAAACTATACCAATTAAAGATTCATACATGATATATGAATTTATTACCCATTAATCACTTGTATTCTTGTGAATCACATATTGATTACACCTAACTTGAATCATCATGTATATCAATAAGTACAAAACTCATTGATTATAATTTTGATGGAGACAAATTTCATTTTAAAATGATCTCTCTCGTTGTATAGATGATAAAGAGCCCTGAGGGGCCCATTTCAGTCACAACTCCAAATAAGTTGAGAAATTAGAGATTTAAGTATAAAGATCACTGTTATCAAAATTGTACGATTTATGATTTGATTCATGATTTATAAGATAAACGATCCGACTTTTAAAAAAAATCAAAAATACACATGAATCAAAGACTAAACCGTTGAATCGTGAATCGATTCACATGAATCAATTTAATATCGATTCTCATTGAACCAAGATTCTCAAAAAATCACAAAAATAATAAAATACTCTCAATAAGTCATGTACTAATCTTTTATTTGATGCAAGTCCTCTAATAAACAATATACCATATAAAAAAATATAAAATTATTTAATTATTATCCGATCAAATACAATTTAATATTTAGATTTCATATTAAAATCAATATAATTAATAATTTCATAAATTTTACACATCATGTTCACTTTGATGTAATTCTTCACATATGTAGATCATTAACATCTACATATGTGATCATTAACATCTTTGGCTAATCAAATATGTAATTCTTCACTTAGACATTATTTAATTATTGAATATTAACATCATATCTATTATATTATTTTCAAAAAAAAAATATTTTTTTCTTATAAAAAATAGATGATAATATCAACATAAGTTATATTTTGACATGAGCCAACCTATCAAAAATCAAGAATGCAAACTGTGGGAGTCATGTCGACCATGGAGTATCATCCTGCATATCACCAGAGCAGATAGCACAACATGATCCAATATGTCCACAACCATGAATGAAATTGGCCAGATTCCACCACGTAGGTGAGTAGAACATTGGATCAACATAAACTCAAACCAAGTACAATGTGCAAGAACCATAGGTTTTTTTTTTAAGGCCATGCATCAAGTAAGATCATATGGGCGCATCGATTATGCACGTTTATGACCAAACAAAATAATGATCTTTTAAAAAAATGAGTGGACACTAGCTCGATCTTAGACCTGCCTGCACAAATCCAAGCTAGCCTACACCGAACCCATGCTAGCCTAGCAAAATGTAGACTACCATAATAGAGCACAAATGCTTCCATGAACAACATGTGGCTTAAGCAAAGGATGTGTCAAAGTTTACTCATCATGCCAATAGACCATTTCAAACTACCATTTTTTCTATGTCAAGCTGACACCATCCAAATTCCAAACCAAGTCAAGCACCGTTAGTCATCAGTGCCAAAAATTCAAATCAACTAGCCAATATATCTTTAAAAAAAACCCCCTTAAAACCCTCAATTTATCTCTCTTTACTTAATGCTAATATTTATAAATAGTTACACAACTATTTAAGAAAAGAAATACAATATTCTTTATTCATTTATTAGCTTTATGTTTATAAAGAGAACACACAACCTATGGTCTTCCCAAATCCCCCCCCCTTTTTTCCTATTTATTATGAGTGTAAAATGCCAAAGCTTAAGAATAACAATAACACCAATAAAGTGCCTTTCTGAAGGTATTAGAAAACAAACATCCTATAAATACATGAGCAAGAGAAATAGATCCATCATGCACTTTCTCTCTTGTTTCACTTGCTTGCGAAAGATCAAATTAAAAACTTTATAATACAATACACATTTCAATTTTTGAATAAAGTGTCTGATCTACATCCTATGAGTGATGATACATGTGACTCATCCTCCGCATTAGTTCTGCAACAATTATATCTCTTTCTTTTCTATAAGATAAAATTATCTCTTAGATAAATATAAAATTATATAGTATATCTCATTGTCATAAATATCACCTCACTTGAATCATAGGAGACAAACTTACAACAATAATAATTTCTTAATAAAATCTCATTCCCATACAAATTCACATATATGAAAATGTGGAAAATGGCATCCATATGAATTTAATGTACGAAAATTAGAAAATAACTAAACTCACAAAAATTAATTAAAAACATCTAGTTAGACAGTGACCATATTATTAAAGTTGGTTAGTATTTAATTCATCATAATAAAAAATAATAATAATAATATCAACAAATACAAAAAATTACACATGCATCACCTAATAATAAACCCTTGTGCTAAAACCAAAAAAAAAAAAAATTAACACACGAGATTAGAATTAATTAGTCAAAAAAAAAAAAAGTCTCCAAAACATCTTTGGGTGATACTTGTTCATAAAAATTTTTTTATGATTTATATAAAAATAAATATCCTTTATATCAAATTAAAATAATTATCAATGATGAATAACAAGAGTAATAATATAAATATAAGGATGCAACTCATATCGGATAAACCAAAGTAAACTAAACCCAACTAAGAAAAAAAATTAGATTCGCATTGGAAATGTGAAACCCGAGCAAAATTCAAGTTGAGTTATGGTTGACCCACAACTTAACCCAACCCATCCGAGCTGCTCTTGCAGCCTATTTGTAAGCATGACATCTTTAACATGCAAAGAATTTAGAGGGGTCAACTTCCCAAGAGTATAATGATCCCAACCAATGTGAAAGAAAATACACAAAGAATAAATTTACATATCAAACTAAATTTCAACACCCTCTCCTTTCAAGTTGATACCTATATGTCATAAATACATGATTTCAAAGAGATGAGAGAAACTTACAATCCTAAGATTGTGGAATTGTGCCTAGAATAGGCACAATTTGATCCCATGGACAAATGGGATGTATAGACTGTGCGGCACATATGTAGATGTGTTAAATGTAGAATTGTCAAAATGTGCCTACATGTGTATGTTCATATATAGATGTATCAAATAGACCAGGTGACCCATGGAACAGTTGTAACTGTGCCTAGAATAGGCATGGTCCATCTCATGGCACAACTTAGTCTGTGTCGGACCAAAGTTTCTAGGCTATGGTCTTTGTGCCACAAAACATGCACCACAACATGGTGCGACACCTAAGCACTACGGACCAATTTTGACACAGCTTGTCATAGTAGCACAATTGGCACAAACTCAGGATATCCTAGATTCAAGCAATGCCTAGCGCACAAGTATTTCAGGTTTGGCATGGTCCTCGACAAAACATGACACTACTCAACATGACCCAAGCATCTAGTATGGCACAACCAATGGCAAAAACTAACATGGCCCATTTTACTCATCTATCTATGTGAATTTATCTCTGAAAAATAAGGAAATAACCAACTATATTAAAAATATAGAAAACATTTTATCAACTCGTGGCAAGATAATTTAGTTTTTTTAAAATTTTCTATATATCTAATAAGATTAATTGAAAAATTGATACTTATGGATAAGTTTATACTAAGATTAAGTAATGAGTGCTCATGAGAATGGAATTATTTTTGGCCATGAATAGCCTTTTGAATTCTACACATCATGTTTGTGCTCATGAGAATGGAAAAATCTAACAACTATTATATAAACACATCTTTAATGATATCATCATGAATGAATATATTCCTCAAAATCAAATAATACATAGTTCAATTGTGGGATGGATCAAAAGAGAGCACCATCATAGTAGTGACCATCTCAATAATCAAAATCATACATTTAAATGAAGTATCTGACTATCAATCTAGCCTAGCATTTAGGCGAACAACCTTTCATCAAGTCCAATTTTCATTGCCTATGCACATTTTCAATCGGCTACAAGTTTATCAAAGGATTTTATCACAAAATCTCAAGTATGATTGATATGATTGTACTTAATTTATCCAATATAACATATTGACATCTTGCATGCTTGTCTCAGAAAGAATTTCAAAGATCATAGAGTCCTAAAGAAAAAACTAAAAATGAGAATACTTAAGAGATTGAGTATCAAGTTGACCACGTTCTTGACTCCTTCAATACAACAGTTAATAATTCAAATTAGTACTAGAAAAAAAATCAATTAATAGAGCAAGAGACTAATTTGGAAAAGCCCATGGAAGTAACAATCTAGCATATATATTTAAGTTGGGATTATCATGTCTCACAATTCTTATGTCTCTTTTTTCTTAAAAAAGTCATACCTCATGTCCAATAGGATACTCATACTTAACTTCTCTTTTTGGCACAAATTTCTATGAAAAATCTTATTACTCTCCTTAAAACTAATTGTGCTAGAAGTATTGAGTGCAAGGAGAAGAGCAAGAGAATCTTTTATTGAGCATAGTATCCAAAAGCACATTATCTTGTAACAAGTCCTTTTAAAAAGAACTTATTCTCAAAAAAATATCATATTTACACTAGTAATAATCCTTCTTGCCTCTGGTAAATACCATAAGAGCCCTTCTGAGTACTACGATACCCACAAAATGTATATTTGATGGCACGAGCAATCATTTTCTCTCTACTTGAAGAAAAAACTTAAACAAAATAAGTAAATTCATTAATCTTGATGAGAACGTCAAAAAAATCTTTCCCAGGTATAAAACTATTGTAAGATATGATCTGGGAGAACATAAAATAACATATAATTGATTGAAAAGATTGTGATTAATACTATTTCTCTCAAAATAATATCTAGGAACACTCTTATATATTATAATAATTATTAGCAATTCTTTCTTTTAGAAATCTTATTTCCTTTTAGACATTTTTACAAAAAAAAAAATAATCATAAATCTAATAAATTACTCAATATTTTATCACAACAAATCTTAATTTTAATTTTTTTCATAAATTTCCATAAATATAAATAAAATTTAAGATTTTATTTACTTAAAAATATAACGATGTTACAAATAGCTAGCGAACAAATTGGGACAAGCTGGCACAACCAAATTATTTGTAGCGCAAGCCAGCGCCAGACATGCACGTCTATTTAAAAGAGTGGCTCACATGGCCGAGTGACCTACTAGGAAACTCGGGATGTGCTAGGCCAAGTTAGGCCATCAAGCAACCCAGCACAAGCTTTGCCTAGCCCAGCATGTATCAAACCCAAGTTAGCCTATAATAAGCATATATAATTTTTTTTTAAAAAATATTATCCTTTACAAGAAATTAAAATGATCATTGATTATCTAACTGTCCCAAAATAGGGTCAAATATTTAAAAAATCGAACAAGTGGGGTCACATGGTACCTCAAATTAGGTCTTTACATACCTCAAAGACTCAATCAATCAAATTCTCTTACTTGAAAAGAGATCATTACAAAACAAAAAATATATAAAAATAATAATTGGAATATAAAAAAATCTATCATGAGTATAAAACTAATATGAGATATGATCTGAAAATACATGATAACATCCAATTGATTAGAAAGTTAGTGACAAACACCATTGCCCATAAAAAATATGTAGGAATACTCATACTCATTTCAACTATATTATTCTATATATGAGCATTAGCATATATTATATAATGAATCATTTCATAATTTAAAAAATATGATAAAAAATATATTCTAAAATATTATTATTTATTAATATTTTATCACAAACAAATAAATATTTTATTTTTTTATAAAATTTAACAAATATTATTAAAATTTAATACCATTTCTAAAATTTAAAATTTAACAAATATTATTCGAACCATTTAGGATTTCAACCCTTAATTATTTCAAGAACGAGGATAGAGAGATGAGAGAATGCGAAAAAGAGTGAAAATAATAATATCTTCATTAATTTTTAAAATCAAAGAACACATTTATGGATACATATACATATAGATTGAGCAACCCAGAAGTGAGGTGCTACCAAACAATGTAAAAAAATAAATAAAAAATAAAAATACATACTAAACTAAATCTCAACAATCATTAAGGATACAAGGAAAATATTGCATCCAAATCAAATGGACATGCATGGTCAACTCTTCTTTCACATATCCTACAATAACACATTGAACTTTATTCTCCTAACACAAGCCAAAAATGTGTCCCTATAAAAAAAATGTTGATCACAATCAAAACAAACTAACTAATTACCAAATATACGAATCAAACAAAAGCTAACACATTTTGAGAGATAATAATAATGTTATTTCATGTGAAAGTCGTAAGAATTACTATGATGAATGCTTAGTCACACCTACGAGATAAAGACTCTATCTTATGTTATTCATACAATTAGATAGAGGGGCCTAAATTGATGATAAATACTCTATCTTTAGTAACAAATAACAATGATTCTTGTCAATAAACCTAATCAACATGACAAAATTGAGAAAGGTGCCAAACCCCATAATGAGGAAAGATATAGAATTTAAAGTTGAGCAAATATCAATTGTTCAATGAAGTCGTGAACCTTCTCGAGTCCATTAAAATATATTGATGTCATCCAATACCACAAGTTTGTGCTATAAAAGTCCTAGTAGATTTGATGATATCTAGCATGAACTAGACACCATGTCTCCTATAGTTATTTATGAGAGAGAGAAAAATGTAGAGAAACAACATGAGAGCCCCTAAAACCAATTTCACAATTGAAACTTTGATTCAATGATTAGTATGCCCATTAGAATAGTCACGTGGACATTTAGTTTGTTAGTCATAAGTAATTTTCTCTAGATATTTCTATTGCAATGAACATTATTGCTATTAGAAATTATTCTTCATATACTTAAATTCAAAAATAACACATTGATATTTTATACAATGGAAAGGACAAACTGAAACATCTAGCTATTCAAGTACAAAAAGGAAACATACATATCATCGAACAAGAACCCAATGCCATACCATGAGGCATGATTAATCTGTGAACATTTAGCCAACCTCTCTTTCACAAACTATTTTGTTTAATGTAAGCTATTGTTTTTAATTTTCTATTTTTTTTTACTTTACATATGTGATGAGAACGCTCAGCTTATAAGCTACTCCAATCAATTTGACCTCTATATAAGAGTAACTAATGTATGTTGTTTCTATCTAAGTTGTTTGAAACTTATTTTTATTGTTGCTTATTTCATTTTTTTTCACATCAATTTGTGAAAAAATTTATCTCAGCAAGATCATAGTTTTAATTTTGATTCAAACTATTTCAAAATTTAGGTAGCTCATTATTTAATTCTGATTTAAATTGATAAGAACACCCAACTTATGAACTATTCCAATCAGTTTGCACCTCTTTTAAGTGAATTTGATATGTTGTTTCTATCAAAGTTGTTTAAAGTTGATTTTTATTATTCTTTATTTAAGTATTTTCCCATCAACTTGTAATACTATTTAATTAGTCCCAACAAATCAATGCACTAGTCATGATACAAGTCATAAAATTTAAAAATCACCATTCATTGCATATCAAAAACAATGTAAATCTTTCTTCCTAAAGCGGCTTTTTGGCCTTACTGCTCAACACTTAGATTGCATTATTGATAAAATAGTGCCTCAGTATACCATACAAAATAACCCATTAATTCCAAATCTCCTAACACAAATCTCAAAGATATTCCCAATAAAATCAGTTAACTAAGAACACAATAAACCAGTCAATCGGTGAAAATGGAGATCACTCAAAACCTAATCCATTGATCTATGAACCAATTGATCAGAGAACGATACAAGTCACTCAATATTTCCATATTGTATGCTTGGTTACAATGAAGTGCAGGACGTGCAAAAGGGTACTCGTGCCATTTGTTGAATGAGCTTGGGTTGTCTTCACCTGAAACAAATGTATTATATTAGTTGACTTGAACATTATCATTATATAATGTACAATCCAAGTACTAATCTCCGTTATTGCAATTTGCAATCATAGCCACTTTGTTTGAGAGAACAGAAATATACATATTTGACCACACACAGAGTAAAAAAAGCTTCTTTGTCTGCTAACCACCAGTATCTGCGATAAATACTATCAACGTTGTCGGACTTAGTAATGTGCTAAGCTTCTTTGTGACAAAATCCACAATTCGACAGACTAGGGGAACTTGAAATGAGCATCAACCACACCAATAAAGACTAATAAAGCTAGGTTTACCTTAAAAATCCAGATCTAGAAATCAAGCTTCAGTTCGTCCTTCTCCCCGTAAAGGAAGCACGCCGCGTAACGGGTAGCCCGGATAACAGCGACCCAGACGCCAAACATTGCAACATGTGCCCTTAGCTGCCTCAGGGCCTCTCCCTTATCGGGTTTTCGTGGGAACATCCCAGGAAACATGGTCGATTCAAGAAATGTAGCTCAGCAGGTTCACCTCCCCTCTAGTCGTGCTGCCCTAACTCTTTGAAACACCCTTGGTATAGCCGTTGATGACGTTTTTATGTGTGTGTGCCACGTCACGTGAGTAAAATTTATAGAATTATGTTTGGGAAAATTGTATTTGGTTCGTACACACAAAATATTTAAAAAAATATAACCTATCTTTTAATATTTTAAAAAAATTACATCAAACTCTAAACAAATTAAAATTTGCTAGACTAAAATATAATAATCCCAAATTATCCTTCTCAAATTAAAACAAAATAAATAAAATTCTCCCATCACTCTTGCCCAATGCCCCTTCTCTCTCACCCCTTGCCCTCTCCATCGAGCTCCAACCTATAGGAACTCCTAGAGCCCCTAGAGCCCCTAGAGCTTGGATGAGCTCCTAAAACTCAATGGAGAGAGTGAGGCGAGAGAGAAAGGGGTGAGGGTGAGGGAAGAGTTTTATTTATTTTGTTTTAATTTGATAATGATAAGTTGAGATTATGCTATTTGAGTGCATTAAATTTCAATTTATTTAGAATTTGGTATATATTTTTTCAAATATAAAAAAATGGGTTTCACTTTTTAAATATTTTGGAGTAAGTACATCAAAACATAATTCCTCCATTATGTTTTATGGTGCCTATTAAAAATAATTGTTAACAACTCAATTTAACAAATAAATTTTAGGGAAATGAATGACAATTAATAAGCATATTTAACTTCATAATGGAAATTAATAGCAATTAAAAATGTACAAACAATTTTGAGGAATCAATGAAAATTAATATACATATTTACCTTGGCGATGTCTTTTGATGTGGGCATTTTAAGGTTTTGAAAAGTATTTTCATGGGCAACATTATAACATCTCAATATTTTCATGCTACACTACAAATATATGCTTGCGTATATTAGAAAGTGGCCCAACTTTGTGAGAGAAAAATTGAGAGAGAGAGAGAGAGAGAGTGTGTGTGGGGGGGGGGGGGGGGGGTACTTGGTTGAATATTATAGGTATTACCATAACTTTTAGAATTAGTGGGATATCTAGAATCTACGGTAGCTTTTAGAACATAACATTTCAATCTTAGGGGATTGAGCAAAATTCTCATGCTTTTTGAATTGGTGGGGAAAATTTATATATATATTCTCATAATTATAAATTAGTGTTGTAGTTTTGACTTGAATATTCTATTAGTTTAGTATAATAAAAGTCATATATCTATAGGCTACCACAGTATTTAGAAATAATAAGGTACTTGATTATTATGACATAAAATTAATATCATAGTAGTAAAATTATGTACAGCTAGGTTGGATGTGACTTTAAGAAATATTCACTATCAAAAGCATGTATTCATTAATAAATAAATTGTATTAAAAGGTATTAGAGTCATGACGTATGAATATTTTTACTACTATATGTGTAGAGTTTTAACTAAGAATAAATGTTAAAAATAATATATAAATACTTAAATATGTAGTTAAGTCGTAGCATGTCATACATTATAACTTGCATGATTTTTCACTTGTATTATATACTAGAATACAAGTGAAAAATTCTCGATTTCATAATTGTTCATTAAAATCCTCAAAAATCTCAATTTTTGTGAAATTATTATAAAAAAAAATATGATCTTTCATGCAAATATAATGTAAAAATCATATAAAATGGTGAGTATTATATAGTATTTTGCATACTGAACAACCTCCTGAATTATATGGGTTTCAACTTCAAAGTTAAATATGCTTAATTTTAATCACTACTGAGATGATTGACTAGTATGAAAGTTTATCGTATATATCTACCATGAGATTGGTAATGGGGCATTAGGGGGAGCCGGGAGGATGAAAAAAAATTTTAAAAAAGTAATGTCATAGTCTCTTTATCTCATGATATCCTAATTAAACACAATGCATAAACTATTTTACCCTTATAAAGTTCAATTATGCAATATCTTGATCTTCATGTGAATTGAAAATACAAATATAATTAATAACATTATTAATTCATTTAAGTATAGTCATGCATTTCTAGTCTCATATGTCAATGGGGGCTCATGCAAATCCCTCTAGGTAGAGGGACAAATCTCTTTAATCCACTCACATCCTTCTATATGATTTATTTTATGTCCAAGTCTATATTACTACCCTATCACAAATGATGGTGAATATGTCAAAACATAAAGCTGCTCGCTCATATAGGGACTTATGATAAAAAAAAACTTATGACTTATAATCCAAGTTGTATTCTCATGGTGGGTTTGTATAGTATAATGTTCTCTAACAAGTACTTATTAGTTGATTTAATATCACATATTCATGATCAATAGAACATGATCATTAGTCATACTTCATATTAGTCTTACTTCATTATTTCTCCATCGATAATGAATGACCATGAACAACTTAAAATATTATTTAATGTCAAGTCAAGGGTTATACTATCAAGTAAAGTAATTGATGACCATAAGTAGAATCAATGATTATTAAAGTAAATTATCAAATTAGAAATATAAGATAATAATGAAAAGCATTTAAAATAGAAATATAAAAGTAATGACAATTACACCATTATCTTAATGTATATCATTAACAAACTCTACCTTGTATAATGTTGAATCTTAGCATGGAAAACATTTTCAATGAAAGACTTATGTGATGCTAACAAGTGTTAGGTACAAAGATCTATAGGAATAGATATAAAAAATCTTATTTGCCCAATTAGAGTACATGCATAGATAAGGAATTGAAGAAGTTTACTATGCAAAATTCTAAGAAATGATTTTTTCCAATCTCTATTGATGTAAGTCTAAGCAAGACTCATTGTCCAATGAAACTAGATTAGCATCACTACTTGAGTATAATTTCATATCCTTATGTTAGTTGATCTATTACATATGTCATATTATATACTCAATCTAATATCTCATATGCCATATTATTTACTCAATCTGATGTCTCATATGGCTTGAGCTTGACAAGAAGATATTGTTGCTACTTTGCGAGGGTACCAAAATTTATAATTATTTAATAATATCACAAAACCTAGTAAAGTGAGGATCTCTTTAGCCAATGTAACTCCATAAGTATATGTGTCATACAAGTAATAAAGTGAGGATCTCTTTAGCCAATGTAACTCCATAAGTATATGTGTCATACAAGTAATAAAGTAAAGCTAAGTTTAGATATTGATCACATAGTAATTTACTGATAGTTTAGTTGATCAATAGTAAATTAATGATTGTACAAGTTGAATAGATATACTTGATCTTAGAAAACATACTCAAAATGTAGGATTGACGTGCATACTTGTGCATAATGATGTTTCTAGGTGTTTGGTTCATATTTTGTTTGGTCATGAGATTATTAGTAAATTATTGGGAAAAAAAAACCATGTGCCTTATTGGCATACAAGGTGGTCATCATACGTTGGACTGTCACTACCAAGAATGATATCAGAGTAGTTGTTCTATTGATATTTATACAATGGTCATTATCATGTCTACTTCTTTTAGGTAATATATCAACTATATTTGATGATTACTTTGAGTATATACTTCTATTCTCCAAAATCTAATTGTCTTTAAGGCTTAAGATAATGTGGTACTAAATTTATATCTACTTTTAGTTTCGTAAGTATCATACTCATGATAATTAAACATATATCTTTTAAAGAATTTCACAGATGAAAAGCATATAAGCGAGAATGATTTGTAGGGCTATCATCATTATATGAATCTCTCATAGTTGCAAGTCCCCCATAACATACCTACCATCAACTATCATGGTCAACACATGGCTCCCACACTATAATGTAACATCTAGGTAAGCCATAAAAAAATATTAGTATGGCATTGTCCTCTTTCCCCTCTCTCCCTTCCTAATTCCTCCACAATTCCCTACACCATCTCTACTTCCTATCCAAGTTTCTACCTTATAATCTATGGTATTGGAATTAAGTGGAGATTAGGAATTAATTATGTATTTCGATAAATTATTAATGAAAGATTCGGAGCATCCCAAATCATTTTTGAAATGTCGTGATAACCTCAGGAAAGGCTCTTTAACTTTCAAATATTTGCCACTTTTCAAGGCAACCCAGAGGCAAAACAATGACTTCCTAAATCAAAGAAGAAGGCTGATCGGATAATCTAAAATAACTCTGATTACTAATGTATTGGTATTTATCATAGAAGAGGGAGATACATAAAAAAAATTTTATGGTAAATTTTTTTAAGATTCTTAAGATCTTTTTTCTAATAATTTTTCTACAAATGTGTAATTTCTAGAGCAGATGGTTCTCAAAGATGACCTTTGCAAAACTATCTTGCAAAATGCTAGAATGGGAGGGGATTAAAGGGAATCAAACTCATGATTTTAAAGGTATAAAAAACTATGAAATGAATGTTCATTTTTACCTAGATCCACCAATGATTAATGGTAATGTTTATTTGAATATTTAGTTAAAGAATGTATGGAAGAATAGTAAGATACTCCCCAACAATATCTCCCAAAAACTTTTGGTAAGAACAAAATACAATGAAATAGTATATTTTCAAGCAATAGAATCTTGGAATATACTATGAAATTGTTATATTATTTTCAGGAAATAGAACATAAATCATCATTTTATGAAAATGATGATTTAAATCAGAGTATTGAGCATCAGAAATATTGTTTGGTTGGATATTTCATTACAAAGAATCTTGTACAAGCTTTATTAAAATGATTTATAGATGAACAATGAAAAATCAAAGCTTAAGCTATAGCTATACAACTCCAAAGTGGGTAAATATTCTTTAAATTTAAGAGTTTGGAAGATATGGAAGAAGTTTTAAATTATGGCCCATACTTAGTTTTTGGTAGGCTTCTGTATGGAAAACCACTCCCAATTGGTTTTTCATTATGGATTGAAAGAAACAGCAAAAATTTTGATTTGGATTAATTTTTCAAAATTTCTCATCTATTTAAAAAACCCAATACTATTGGGTAAAATTGCAAGTTGCATTGGAAACTCCCTCTATATGGATAAGCTCACATATAATATCTTTAAGATATCTTATGTTAGGGTGTTAGTTGAAGTTGATTTAAATATTGATCTATCATTATCACACAAAATTACTTTGAACTTTTCAGATGGATCAAAAATTTTGCAACTAATTCTCTATGAAAATCTCCCACTGTATTGTAGATTCTTTTCTATTTTTGGGTATATCTTGAGTAATTGTCAAATAAAGAAGAGAAAAGATGATTAAGAGGATAAGACTTACTCTCTACAGAGTTTTATTGCATCAGTTAAAAGCTCCCAATCAGATAGAAGTGAGGCCATTTCTAAGACATCCTCTCAAGAAAAAGAATATCTAATACATATATTTTTAAGATTGATCTCTAAAAAATATTTGACACTATGAATTATACTTTCTTGAAAGAAGTTATTGGTCCTCTCAATTTCTTAAACAAATTCATAGACATCATCTATGAATGCATATCGACCTTCTCTTTCTCAATATCAATTAATGGGCAACTGCATAGGTTCTTTAAAGGTGACCTCTCCCCATATTTATTCATGATGTGTATGGAATATTTGTCTAGACTTCTTTTGAAAGGCACCCAAGTTGAATAGTTTGCATATTATCTTGGATGTTCTTCATTAAAAATAATGCATCTGATGTATGCAGATGTTTTGATCATTTTTACTAAAGATGAAGTCTCCTCATATATTATACTAAGAATATTACATAAGTTTGCAGAAACTTCGAGTCGTTGTTAACCCATATAAATCGAAATAGGATATTTTTTTGGGGGAGTGAATGAAACTCCAATAAATGATTTTAAGAATTCTAGGTCTTGTAAACATCTCTACCATTTATGATATTAAGAATCACACTATCATCTAGTAGATTAATCATTTTGTAATTCATCTCCTAAAAATCATTTCATTTATCCAATTAAGGGAGGGTAAGATTATATAAACAGTTGGAAGGTTAGAATTATTTTGCTTGGTAATTCAAGGGATTGAGAATTATTGGTCCTCTATTTTTCTTTTACCATCATCAATTATAAATGCAATTGAACATGTTTAAAAAAGATTTATGTAGGGGAGGGCCCCAATCAGGGAGGTTTCACCCCATGGTGGCATGGAGTAAAGTATGCTCGCCCACATCACAAGGAGAGCTATCCCTTCTCCATTTAGATAGTTAGAACTAGAGGTGTCAACTGGGTAGGGGCGCAGGGCTGGCCCGGGCCGGCACAAGGCACGACACGATTCGACAGTGCTTGGGCAGGCACAGCACGAGAATTTTCTGTGCCTGTGCTCGTGCCCTTGTCGTGCCTGTCCACGGAAGCAACTGTGTCGTGCCATGCCGAGGCCAACCGGACCTCGTGCCGTGCCTGGCCCGGCACTGTACCATTGCCTGTTAACACGGTACCTCGACACAAGCCGAGAAACCCTAATTTTTTTTAAATTAGGGTTTCGGTGATGCGGCGGTGCGACGAAGCGTGCCAAAACCCTAATTTTTTTTAATTAGGGGTTCCGCGGCACGACAACGTGACGTACACAAACTGAAACCCTAATTTATTTTAAATTAGGGGTTCGGCCCGACCGGGCCGAACCCGATGGATTCGTGCCACTGGCTCGTGCCAGGCTAACCTCCACAGAACCGTGCCGTGCCTGGCCTGACACGAAAGCACGGTCGGGTCGAATAAAAATGGGCCGAGTCAGTCCGGCATGTCCCGTTTGACACCTCTAGTTAGAATAAATCATTCTTCATAAAAATATTATGATAGATTCATAAAAAGAAAGATTCTCTTTAGATAAGACGGATTTATCAATTATATCTAAATTCACTAAATACATAGAAATACTATATTTTAAAATAAGATTTTTTATATTGGAAGTCCCTAATCTTGATTAGGAATATCTTGATTAATGCGGCTGGAAGTCCTAAAGAACCAAAATTAATATTCAAAATATAGGGAGATAATGATAAGATGGTTGTAAATAATGACATGATAATTGTAGATTCTTATAACCCAAACTAGACAATAACTTGGATATGAAACTATATCCTTAGACATGTCATTTTCTTCGGATAGCCAAATGATGTAAACTCATGACAAAATACTAGTTATATGCAACAACTAGAAATATGGATTGTGAATATGATAGTTGTGCAGAATCTTTCAGCCATATTTTCTTCAAATGTTCATCCTCTAAAACGATTTAGGGAGAAGTTAAAAAATGGACCTAGATAAAAGTAGATATGTCTTCAATTCCTGACACATTCAAGACCTTGTACAAAGACTATGACATCAACACTCCCATGAATATCATTCAAAAAGCATAATTTACAGTAGTAGTATATTATATTTGGTGGGAAAGGAACTAAAGATGACATGACAAAAAATTGAAAGATAAGAAGATTATAAGAAGGATCAAAATAAAAATTTTTATTGTATTTAGATATGAATGTAACAATTTGAAGATGATTTAGATTGTACAAAATTTGAAAGTGATTTTATTCCTTATCCAAACAAATTTCTAGGTAAGTTGTTCTACTTAATCCACATATTACTCAAAGGTTAATCCATCTGGTTAATACAATAAAATAACTCAACTTAGGATATTTACACATTAGTTTATCTTATATATTAAGATTAGAATAAATGTCACTCCATTTTATTTGAAATACGTGAGTGTTTTCCATGACATAATTGTCACCAATTGCCATATCCAACACACAAATAGTAAATTAACATATTCATGAAAACTTTAATTTGTTTCTTAAATTCATCAACATTCATTAATATCCAAACACATTATAAACCAAACATAAACTCATTAATTCAATTAGCAATCATAATAAAATTACATAATTAGTCCTAGAATTTAATTTAGCTAAACATTGAGAATAAAATCATATAAGATGTGTGAAAAGTCATCTTATAGATTATAGTGTTGCCAATGAACACCAAACTAACATCTAAGAAAACAAATTCTAATTCTAATCAAGTTTGCCTGTTGTTCATCTTAGATTTGCCCCAAATTATTTATCTTAGGTTTGGAATGCATCATGATCCTTTTTTTTCCTCATGTATGCATTCTTTCTTTTTTCTAGGAGTAACTTTTATATTTTGAGAATTTGTGCACTACTTTAAGTTAGACGTCATGACACAGAGTTGAGGTCACGATTTTATCATTTGTTTGGATTCTCTCTAAAGCATAATTGTCAAGGTATTATAAATGACCATGATTGATACTTAATTCTCTATAATACAATTATCGTGGTGTTGGTAACTGGTTGTTTTGATTTTATCTTTATGAACAAAATATTATGGCGCTATTAGGATTGCCATGACTAAATTAATTCTTTTTGTGAGCAAACTTTCTTTGTGAGCTAGATATTGAAGTAACATAAAGTCACAATGCTTAAGTTATTGGTTGGCCTTGGTGTTGACTTTATGAGCAAAGTATCATGACAATGTGAATGTTGTGACTGATTCATTACTATCTAAAACAAAAAGTCATGATAGAAATAATGTCTAACCTATATTTATTGATATTTTAGCTTTATTTGAATAAGTCATGACTTTGGAATATGTTGTGATTATTTGTACTAAAGAGGAACATAGTTACCATGACCATGATGATTGTATTACATAGTAACATAATTATATCAACTTGATGATAAAGTCATGACATACAAAAAATATCATGACTATATTTTTGTAAAGTTATAACCAAGAAATAATATCACAATTATACAAGACTATTATAGAGGGTATATATTAGTTATGATAAGAGAATTATTATGACTATATTATATGAGTCAAGTGGGCTGGGCCACCTAAACACGGTACAAGGCATGGCTTTGATGAGCCGCGGCAAGCCATGCCTCATACCATGCCAGGCATGACCTGCATGTTTGGCCAATTAGCATGATCCACAAGCATGGTGATGCATGACTGGGCATGAGTCATGGGTCACGCATTGTATGACTAGGTTTTTTTTTAATCCAATTGCAACCTTGTTAGCACTCAACTATGTTGCGACTACCCGATGCCCATTATGTTTTAACATAATTATTATTGACAAGGAAAGTGATAGGTCATGCCCGTCGCTTTCCATGTTGCAATAAAAAAATAAAATGAAATAATAAATTTTAATTATAGTAGTTAGATTTCATTCCAACAACCTACAGGCAGAAATTTGATGGATGTCTAATTTCGGCCCATTTATATTTAAAAATAAATGAAAAAAATAAAAATAAAAATAATATTTTAATATAAAATTGTTAATAATAAAAAATGGAAATATCTTGATTTTCATCAAAATCAATTTCTCTCATGAGTCCACACATCTCTCCTCTCTCTCTCTTCTTCAATGTTGTCTATAGTCTGATATCTACTATGTGTGTGGCATGTGCTCTATTTTGATGTTGTTCTTAGCTATGGGCTAGAGAGTTTTCAAAAAAAGATATACAATGACTATAGATTGATGCTCAAATAAATTAATGTGATTCAGATTATGATATAAAATTTCTTTTATGAAATTCTTAAAGATTTTTTATATTATAAATTTATGTTTGTCTATATATAGTTCCACTAGTTATATTGCACTTAGGTGCATATATAATATTAGTAGCATGTTAGATTGTATAGAGGATACCCTATATTATATCATAACTGTTGATATGGAAACTAAGTATTTAAAATAGTGGTCATTCATTCCAACTATATATTATTTGACTACATATATGTAAATTATCATAAGTTATTGTGCAGTCATGGCTTGTGGAATCTCTTTGAATCATAGTAGTAATTTTTTTTCTTCTATCATGACTTTTTTCATTACTTCTATAGGAAAAGTCACTACATTCATTAAAATTATGACTTTCGTCATCATAATATTTTTTTTATAATGTTTTAGTTTTTGCCCATTTATCTTAAACTTCCTTCTTTTGATCTTATTGTAACTACCCACTATAGGGTCACGACTATGATTATAAATGGACCATGCCGTTTGAACTTCAATTTTCTAGCAAATAATGTAGGATGAGAATTGAAAATCAATTCTTTTTGTCCTAGTTGGAACTCATTCCTTTGTAGATTCTTGTCATACTTTTTTTATTTTATCTTTATAAATAATTGCTTTGTCATATGATTCATTACACAATTATTCATATTCACTCCTTTGAAGAACTATGTTATCTTTTATATTCATCACTTTAAAGTTCATTAGTTTTATTTCCAATATGCTCGATATTCAACTTTGACTAGAAAATGACAAGTCTTTAAGTAGATGAGTCTATAAGAAGACGTTCATAGGAGTGTCTTGAATGTCACCCCATAAGCACACAATACTTCATCTAGTCTTTTAGACCACTCTTTTCTCGATTAGTTCATAGTTTTTGCAATATTTTCATTATCTCTCTATTATATATTTCTGTTTGCTCATTTGTTTGTGAATGATATGAAAGTCCACTTTTATGCATAGTATCATGCTTTTCTAAATATGCTCCCAATAATTTATTATAAAAATGGCTTCCTTTATCATTTATGATGCATTGTGATGTGTTGAATAATGTGAAAATATACTTTATAAGAAACTTACAAGAGTCTTTACATTATTCTTTTATATGGCTTTTGCTTCAAACCTATTTAGACACATAGTCCACTACTAAGAATATATACTTTTTTCCCAAGGGATGTAGGGAATGGTCCCATAAAATATATTCCTCATACATCAAAATTTTCTATCCCCATGAGGTGAAGAGTGACATTTTAGTATAATCTATGTTTTATCCTATCCTAATACACATAAAGGTGTCAACCAGCCATGCATGGCTTGGTGGGTATGGTTGTGCCGACCGTTCCATGTGTAAAGGGGCAATTGAATTGTTATAAAACATGATGTCACGTGGCCAACCAATAAAAATCGGCCACATGGCCACATTGTTTTTAAAAAATGGACAGCCCAATGAAGGAGAGGTCAAAACTCAAAATTTGATCATCAAATTAGTTGAATTAAAAAAAAAACCTAAAATGGTTCAGGCGACCGTTGAGCGGTCACCCAAGCCAGTTTACCCTGTTGTGCTAAGCTTGACACGGATGATCCGGGCTGGGTCGCGAGCCATGCTCGGGCCACCCAAGCCATATAACACCCCCAAGCACATATTTCCTTATCACTTGAACTACACATTTTCTGGGTGGTGGTGGGTCATCTCATAAGTAACTTCTCATATTATGCAAAAACTTTTTCTTTTGATGTGAAGTAAAAGTATATGAGAGGATATCATATGCTAAATAATTTATGAAATTGGCATACCATGACAGGTGCATTCTAAATATCAAAATATGCTCATCTAAGAAGTTTTCAGAAACATGAAGTTCTCCATTTTCTCATTAGATTCCAACAAATTAAATGACCAGCTATTGTATTTTGCTCCTCTTCTTGTCACTTATTTCTATTTCAAATTCTTGGAGCAACAAGATCCATCAGATTAGTCTCAACCCTACTTCTTTCTTTGTCATTAAATATCACACAACTACATAATTTGTGTGAATTAATACCTCTGCACAGAGAATATATGGTTTAAATTTATCACAAAAAAATATTATGGCTAATATTTCTTTTTCACTGATTGTGTAATTCACATAGGCTTCATTTAAAGTATAGCCAGTGTATGAAATGACTTTAAAGCATTGTCTCTTTTCTGCCCTAATACATCCCCCAACACGCATGCACTTACATCATACATAATCACAAATGAATCATCCCATTTTGGTGTTGTTAAGATAAGACTTTTTATCAACTTTCTTTTAAGTTATTCAAACTCATCAATACATTATTTATCAAAATTAAATATTTCTTACTTCTCCAATAATCTGAATATTGGTTTAGCCATATTTAAAAATTATGGATGAAATTCACATAGAATTAGACATACTAAAGAAAGATATGCTCTCCTTTAATAGTTTTAGGGTGAGGTAAAATCTTTGTCACAGAAATATTTGCATTATCTACTTCTAATCCTCTAGATGAAATTGAATATCCTAGTATAATCTATTTTGTTAATATGAAATAATATTCCTCCCAGTTAAGTACCAAGTTTTTCTTTTTACATTGATCCAATACCAATTCCAAAATTTTAAAATAACTTTCAAAAGAATCTCTATGCATAGAAAAGTCATCCATAAATATCTCTATAATTTTCTCATTGAGGTCTTTATAAATTATGATTATACATCTCTAAAATATAACTGAAGCATTGTAAAGACCAAATAGCATTCTCTAAAAAGCAAAAGTTCTATATGACCAAGTGAAATTAGTACTTCTTCACCTATTGGGTAAAACAAAATCCACTTATAACCTAAATATCCATATAAAAAGTAATAGAAGAAATATCCCAAAATTTTGGATGGAATTTTATTTTTGAATGGTGGTGGGTAGTGATTATCTCTTGTTTTCTTCAATTTTTAATAACCCATACATATTCACTATTTGGTATTCATTCATGTTTAAATTTTCTCTTCGCTAGTAGGTTTCATTACCATCAAATTTTTCTTTTTTGGCACTATGTGGATTAGACTAACCCATCGACTATTCACAATAATATATATGATTCCCATGTTAAACCATTTTGCTATCCCATTTTTTACTACATCCTTCTTTATTTGGTTTACCCTTCATTGATGTTCATTATTGACCTTGCACAATCTTTCATATATATCTTATGCATGCATATAGATGAATGGATTCTTTTAATATCTCCAAGTGACCAAGTTAGTCTCCACATATCTCTTTAGTTAATTCACCATGATTTTCTTCCTCTCTTCATCCAATCCCACTAAAATGATATTTGGTTTAGTATGATCTTCCCCCAATAAGGCATAACAAAAATGACTAGGTATTGCCTTAAAGATTAATCCATATGAAGTTGTGTACCTTTTGTGGCATTCACCTTTTATGGCAATGACTTTAGTAAAAGTCACTATGCTAATAGAAATGTCATCCATCAGTAGATTCACAACCTGAGCATTAATCACGGCTTCTTGTGAAGGTGTGATTTTTGACTTTGTACACTAGAACTCTATAATCATAGTGGTCGAACATGCCGCAACAACCCCATCATTTTTAAGGATGAATATCATGACATCTTCTAATACTTTAGTCATGACTTTCAACACATGAGTAACATCTTATTGTCTATTATTATGACTTTATTATACTACCTAATTTTATTAGTTAGATGGTTTCCTAAAAGCATAGTGGTGAGGGTATCTTATCAAAAAATCCATAAGTATATGAGTTATATAAGTAGTAAATACGAATCTCTTCAAATTATCAATCCCACGAAAATTATATCAATAGTTTGGTCATCTAATAGTAAGATAACATAATTCTAATATATAAGATAATTATAGATTTGAGTATGCCTTTTAGATTATAAGATGTATCCACTAAACACATCCAATATAATTCAAATTATATTGGATTTAGATATAGAATGAAAATTGAGTTCAATAATATTTTACCCTAATGACATATACAAGGTGGTTATTACTATTGATTTCATCCCAATGATTATCTCCTCATAGCTATCCTTTTAGTATTTTACCACTAAGATAATAAATTATCTCAATTCAAAAGTCATTATCAAGTTTATATCTTTTTAATTAAATCATCAATGGATCTTGATAGTTATTATATATATACATTCTTATTATTTGGTCTCATGTATCATAAAGACCAAGAACTAATATGATTTATAGATATTTGGACTTTCAGTTTCGTAAGCATCATACCGATATAAACAACATATACTTCCCTCAAGTTTAATCTTTGGAAAACATATGAGTGAAAGCAAATCAAAGGGTTTTCACCATCTTCTGAGTCACAATATACTCAAGTATATCCCATGAATTATCTATCACTATCCTCCATGGTGATAATTTGGCTATCACACTAAATGTGAAACTCTTATGATAACATTATATGAAATATAACCTCGATCAAGAATTAATTCTAATATATTGTATATAAAATTATTTGTGCTTTTAGCTTTGTGAGTGTTTTTATTCGCAATGATTAATATACCTAAATATTTAGTTTTAATATATTGGTTTATGTCATACACCATGATCAGAAGAGCTGTCACTTTCTTCCTACCATATGTGCATGTGAACTTCATGGTTTATTTATTACCACCCACCATAATAAATGCATAAGCCTACCAATAGTCAAATTCCTAATTCAAATTCTATTTATTCATTATATTTATTAATTTTTATTCCATGAAATAAATTAAACATATTTATTAATTTTAAAATTATTTATACATCACAAATAAAAAATTATACAAATCATAGATTTCAATCTAGTCTAATATTATGGTGTAATTCATGAGATAGAAGATAAGAAATTTCATGAAACTTGAATTGCCAATGATAGCTGTTGTGAAAATCTAGGTTACAAACCCTAATCACATGTTATGTTAATTAATTTTTTAAAATCTACTATAGAGAGCGAGTACAAAAAAATTGCCCCTAGAGTTATTTGTTTGCTTGTGGATTCCATAGAGAGTGTAAAAATTACTCCTAGAGTTATTTCTTGAACTTTTACTTTATCTTGGAGTTGGGGAAAAAGAAGATGCTTTGAATAACTTCTCTTTCCTCTTTTATACTCTAATATTTTTATATTTTCTTTGAATAAAAAGTAACTTTCACAAGATGCCATGACTTTGGCCTTTACTATTTAAACTTGAGATTGAAACTCTAAAAAGTGGCAATAGCATTGGAATGTGTCCTAAACTTTCTATAACATTAAGTCATGATGATATGAAGTATCTACAACTTGGGTCTATTATCTTTGTAACATAAATTCATGACATTAGAAATAATCATGACTTTCACATTAGTCTCTCTCATTTATCATTAGGATGTGGTACTAGGAATGAATGTCACACTATGAATGACAATGACACTAAGAGTGTTACACTAGAAAAAGCCCTCTGTAAATGGTATATCACATTAAATGATCATGTTTTTGGCCTTAATCTTTCAATATATCACATGGATGCGGCACTACAAAAAGCCCAGTATTGACAATTAGCCGGAACATAAAAGGTATAACTTTTTCTTCTCTTGAGGATAAAATTCATTTCCTTGAGGAGTGATCATACTCAAGTAAAAGCCCACTACAACATTTTTTACTAAAGTTATATTGATGGATAATTATTACAACTTTGGCCCAAGAAGATTTGGTTTTATTACTTGTTGCACCTCATAAGTCATAATTTTGTAAAAATATATTTGCTCTGATTAGAATACAAAACCTTATTAAACATAAAGTCACATTAATAAGAAGTGGCCATGAATTTTAACACTAGTAGGATACTTGGTTATTGTAATATTAAATTAATATTACAACAATTTAATTATTATGAGTTTAGTATATCTATGACTCTATGATAATATCACAACCACAAAAAATATATTATACAGTTAAAAAAATATGCTAATAAGATAGTTGAGTCATGGTATACAAAGATTATCATGACTAATTAAGTATAGTCTTGACCAAGAATAGAAGCCAGAATTTATTGATCATCCATTAATTACTAAGTAGCCAAATACTTTAAAAAAAGTATTGATTTCATGATTATTCATCTAAATCTACCAAGACTTTAAAATTATGAACATAGAACAAACTCACACACTAAAATTATTACTTGTCCTCGAGCAAAAACTTCCATCTCAATAAAAAAATCATACTTTATCTCCAAAAAATATTTGTCTCTGCAACTAGGTTTTAGTATCATTGTATCTCAAAATAGTAGAGTAACTTCTAATGAACATATTGATAGTCATGGCAGAATTTAAATTCTATAACTATACTTTTGAGAAAGTTAGGTGTGTACAATTATTCATGTGATTGATAAAAGATAATTATTACATTACACTTATGAAAAAAAATTCGTAGGGTTGCTTCCAAAGCAATACTATGTGTTTAATTTTGGAAGCTAGACTATTAATACATACTTACTCCATCAATGATGTCTACAATTCTTGTTAGCTTTTTAGTATACTATTTTATTTCTTTCTTTTTTTTCTTTTGTCTGTCTAACTATATATATACTTCCTTCTTTGAATTTTACTTCTTTGGATACTATGACTTTGGTGAATGCCATGACTTCTTTTTCTTTGCTAAATTAGCCTTTTTATTCTTGTATCCCCAAAGTTGTGGTACTAGGTATAACCATTACTTTGTCTTTTAGGTTTTCTTAGAATATTTCTTTCTATAATCTCAAAGTCATGGCATTGTGCACAACCATTACTTTATTATTGAGCTTTTCTTGGCAAATTTTTTTCTGTACCCTTTGAGTCATGGTATTGTTTTGCTATCTAATTTTGTTAACTATCCCCTTAGCTTTATGCCACCGAGATAACAAATCATATCTGCTAAAAAGTATTTACAAGCTTATACATTTTAAGCAATTCATCGACTACTCTTGATAGTTGCTACATATATATATATATATATTTATTCTTTGACCTCTTAAGTCATAAAGACTAATAACTGATGTGGTTTATAAGTATTTACATGTTCAACTTTGTAAGTATCATATTCACTTAATTATATATGTTTCCCAGAAGTTTCATCAATGGGAACCATGCATTTGAATGAAAGAAACTCAAAGGAATATTAAACCTTGTGAGTTACAATACACTAGCATATGTTCCATAGAATGCATGTCACCACCCTCCATAGTGATGATTTAACTCTTACACCATGGCCATCATCCTTTGAATATATAGTCACTATTTAGGACAATCCCCACATAGTTGTGCCCTTAGTATTTTAATACTAAAGCAGCATATCAATCCATGCAAGTGTCATTATCACATCTACTCCTTTTGTACTTTTATCTTCATAATTAAACATACTTGAAATAATTAAACATATATTTTCTAATGAATTTCACCCATAAAAATTATGCAAGTGAGAATAATAAGAAGGGATGTCATTATCATTTGAGTCTCCTCCACTTACTTTTCCATATGGCATGTGTGATACCAATCACCATGGCCGACAAATAATTCATATATTATGATAAAACTCTTAGGTATGTTATTCTACATAACTATCATATTACTCTATGGTTAATTCATCTAGATTATACATAATGGATTGATCTTTAATGTATTTAAGCTTTTGACTTCAAGAGTATCATTATTATTATAATTAACATCATTTAACTTAAGATTTTTATACTGATTTATCTCATATATTAAGATTAGAATGATGCCATTTCAGACTATTTGAAATATATATGTTTCAAGACAAATCTATCACTACCCATCATGGTCGACATAGAAAAACTAACATATTGATGAAAATCCTAATTTTTGATTCTCAAATGCATTCACATCCATCAATATCTAAACACATTATAAATTAAGTATAAACTCATTAATTCAATTATTCATCACAACATAATTACATAACAAACCATAGAATTCAATTTATCTAAATATTGGGAATAAAATCATGAGAGATATGTGAAAAGCCTTCTTGTAGATTTTAGAGTTCTCAATTATTGTCTAAACTAATTTCCAAGAAGAAAATCATAATTCTAATTTATTTTGCTTGTTTATTTGTCTTGGATTTTTCTGTTTTGGGGTTTAGATTGGGATGCCTATTTGATGTGCCAAATACAAAATAAGACTAGTTATCTTAAAGAATATTCATGACATAATTGTATAAAAATGAGCTTTAAAACGAAGTTCACAAAAGTATGGTTTTTGATTAATTATGATGAAAAGTTATGAAATTGGATAAGTTTTGTGTGTAATAGAGACTAGGTAGATTGTTGAGAAGGAGTGGAGTGAAAAACCATGTAAATATTCCTTGTGTTATAATTTGTTACACCTCATTGAGTTATATGATAGCTTTGACAATCGAAGCTCTACGCAAATAGTCATAATAATCTAAGTATGCCAAGACTCAACCACCTTATTGGCATAATCATTTCACAATATAATACTTTCTTTTTAACTATGAAAATTTCTTTGACTCATTACCATACTAACATTAAGCAGTTTTATGAATGTGACATTAATTTTATATCACAACTACCAAGTACCTCACTAGTGTTAAAAGTCATGCCAGCTCCCAACACCATGCTATTCTAGTTATAGAGCAACCAAATCTATGGTAAAAGATGTATCACTATTTTCAACACCATGTCATTTAGCCATAGAAAGTTCTAGAGAGCAATACTTGAGCCGAGCCATTTCTAAGTGAATGACTTTATTTTCTTGAAGAATGCCAGAGACATGACTTATTTCTAGTGCCTCAACATTGGGTTATAAAGACAAAATAGTCGTGATAACCATTCCAAGCATCATGACCATATGATGTAAGATAGAGACTAAAGTTTTGGTAAATTCTCAATTCCATGACATTGTATTCCAAAGATGAAATATGTAGTAGCAATGGACATTCCTAGTGGTGCATCCATCTGATGCAAGTGCGAAACCAAAGTCATGATATATTTTCATTTCCATACTTTTTGTTTTTGAGATAAAATGTATAGTTATAGTCATTCCCAATACCACAAAATTCTAATATTAGAAATAGACCAAAATTATGATTCATTACTAAAAGTAGCAACTTTCAACTTAAAATTTGGAACTAGCCAAGTATAAAATATAAAAATAAGAATTTTAAAAGAAAGATTCAAGGGTATGAAAAAAAATCCACAATATAGGATTTTGAAAGCCAAATTTTGCACAATCCTAGTGGAGATCCACAAGCAAAGAGGTAACATAAGGCACAAGCATAAATCCCAATGAGAAGACATGATTTTTGACTGTCACTAGGGTTAAATCCAAAATACTATTGAGATATTATTGAGGCACAAAACTGAGTATTAGGGATTTTGAATTTGATTCCTAAATACTATTGAGAGCTATTATTGGAAACCCAAAATTTCATGAGATATTTTTTAAATTATTTCATGTATATTCCTCCCCAATATTATTATCATATTTATATACTTGTGATTAAATCTTGTATAATACATTACAATATAAAATTGGCCTAAAATCATGTATTGTCAAAGTTTGAAAAGATTTTGGAATTAAGGCAACAAGACCATGATTGCATCACTACACTATTCTACCCACTCTTGAAGATTTGATAAATTTCTATGACAATATCATTTCTTATGTACTCTCATGAGTATTTAAAAAACATGTAGAAGTATATATTTTGGTCTAAGGGACTAGGTGTTTCCAATGCTAAAAAGTGATTTTCCCATTTGTCCAAGTGAAGTAGGATTCAAAATGAAGGGATATCATCAAGGATAACTATGTAACAACTTTTGATGAAGTTAGAACATTCATAATTCATATAAATCCTACAACCTTATTTATCTAATCTAGAGAGTACCTAATTGAAGTCACCTAATATAACCCAAGGTTCCAAATCCAAACTTCTTAGTGATTTAAGAGAATCCCATAAGGTTCTTCTAGATATAATTGAGTGAAGTCCATACACAAACATTATTCAACATTAAATTCTCTTAACCCTATCTAGAATATGATTGTACATATTGGAGAGAAATTTCAATAATATTGATACCTTCCATGAGATCATCCCTCATTATATAGATTAAACCATTTACATGACATGAGAAATTATCAGCAAATTTAGTCTTTATTATCCATATAATTTTGGATTTGTTAAATTTTGCTTTTAAGATGCTAAAAATATCTATTTTTGACTTCAAATATGTCTTTGAATTTCTTTGTACTTAATCGAGCAATTTAAGCCTCTTATATTGTAACTTGCAATCAACTTTGTAATATCAATGTACTAGAATTGTGAAATTTCCAAAAAAAGAAAGTTATGAGAAAATGGGTAGTTTCTATGCCTTCTAAATTACTACGTGTCTATAATGGCCATCAATGAAAGATTACATTGTATTATATAAAAACCATGATGATATATAATAACTCTATGATACTCCCTTATGGCCCATCTTATGCATTCAATACGTATAAATATCTAGAAGCACGTGAATTCCAAATATAATTTTAATCAACAACACATGAAAAAGACTTAACCAAAATATACTAGTTGATGGATTCCACATCCATGAATTAATATATTCATTTCATAACACAAGCACCACAACACATACATCCAATCACATCCAACCAAGGTTCACATGCCCAAACCAAAGAGAGCATATATACATACAACATTTATTAATCCATCACAGCACATAGTCATCTACATAATCCATATAACCCACAATATGCAGACATCAGTAGAAATCAATCCCAAGGAATCAAAAACCCACCCTATTCCACCTTAATATTATAAAATTTAGTAGAGGAACATCACTTGTATAGTTTTCCCTTTTTGCCTCAAAAACTCTAAACAAGGTACCTCAGAAAGTAGCAAATAAACAAAAAACAAACACCCTAAGTTATATTGAAGAAGTGAAGATCTCCTAATCCATCTTTAGAACAAATTATTGGAGAAAGCTGCAGAGCTGACACTCATAGGAAAATATGATTCATCTCTAGGAGTTGCTTGTTTCTCCTCGTCATACTAAGGGATTTCATGATCTTTATGTTTCGCTTGGATTCCTTATTTTTTTTTTATGATTATTTTTTAATTTATGGCATTCATTTGACATATGCTCAACTATTTCACATTTCTTATATAATAAGGATAGTTTCTCATACAAAATAGGTTGAATAAGTTTGCTGTCATCCAGAAATTTAAGTTTGATCTCCGAAGGGAGGCCCCCAATTAGATTCACTTTTACTAGAACTCTTACATATGATATTTTGGATGTGTTTAAAGTGAACTTTACCATATAAAATATTTTGTCAATATAACTTGCTGCTTTTCCCAAATCAACTGGGTTCCACAAATGTATTTGACAATTGGCCAACTTAATGCACAATATATTTTTTTTTCCATTTCGCAAGCTCCATTGTAAAATTCTAATGGTAAATATTTTAATTATAACTTCATAGTCATATAGTGTTAACTCAACTTATGACTATCATGTATGTGTTTTGATAGTAAAATTTAAAAAAACAATATTCATAAGTCTCTAGTCACTAATTATTAGTAGAATAAAAATAAATTATAACTAATTTGGAGCCTGACTAATTATTACCATTCATGAATATATGATATTAAGTTGGCTCATAGGTACCTGTTAGAGAGTAATATACTTTATCAACCCCCTTTTAGAATAATACATTGGTTAAATATAAATAGTTTGCATATAGTGATGTTTGAGTCATTAGACCTAAATTCATAGTGAATTACAACATCAATAACAAGGTGGTAATATACATTATTATTGGACAAAGACTGAATCATGTAGAGGGATATATATTAATAGCAAATAATTTGTCCCTCTTTTGAAAAAAGCATACGCCCCTCGATAAGTGAGACTAAAAAATTCATGGTTATACTCAAATGAATTTATATATATTATTAATGTTGTTTATTTTGTCTATCTACTTTAGATTGGGAAACATAATTAAACTATATAAGAATAACTTAATCCATACTTCATGTTCGATTCAGATATTATGTGACAAATAGACAATAACATTGACTATAGATTAAGTAATGATTGATATTCACATAACTTAGGTTGTGATAATATCTTACTAGATACCACTTATAATTTTTGAGCCCAAAAAGAGTTTTAGGTCCACTACTAATATTATATCAATCAACAACATTGGACACTTAATTAGAATGAATTAGAAACAAAATTATTATGATAAACATAAAATATAAAAACCTAAAATGTGACTTTAAATACTAAGTTAATATGGTTTACTTTTGAAACTTTAAGAAAATATGGTTTATATGATTTTATTAAATGATATTTATTTTTAAAACTATGAGATAACTTATAAAAAGTGTTTTATATGAAAACATACAAATGTTTGGGTTCAACATATAGGTTTATCTTGTGCAACATAATTGGAATGACTATCACCACTATTCTATCATATGCATGAGTAATTATCATGGTTTAAATATTACCATCCACTATGATAACCTAGCACAAATCGAGGATTAATCAAAATTCTAATTCTAATGCTATTTAGTCATTATATCATATAATTCAATGTATGATGCTAATTTCACACAAATTTCTAAATCAATCCTAAGAGGATAGGATATATGTGGCAAATATGAGATACAATGACAAGCATAGCAAATAGAGAAAAAAATATGGCAAAGATGCAAACCTAATAGTATCTTCTTAGTGTTTGGGTAAAGTGGTGGGAATACTGAAATAGTATAGAGTTTAAGGTTTTGTCCTAGATGGTCTCACACAATCATCAATCAGAGAAAGTAAGCAAATGATCAGGACATTCAAAACATATTGGAGGTTCAAAGGTGACCTACAAATATTCAGTATATTTTGTATAATTATCTTTGATTTTTTGTTATTATTTAAATTTTTTGAATGTAAATGATAATATAAGTATGACAATGTATGATGTATCTTAATAGTATCTATTATTTATTTTCAGGAGACTGAGTTAAGATGTCCACCAATACTATTTGAGATATTCAAGCGAATGCACAAGAAGAATGATAAATAATTTATGGACAAGGGCTCAAATTATATTAATATGAGTTTTTTATTTTGTACTTTTAATTTCATATGTAAATTAAAATTAATTAAAGAAAACAATGTAAAAAATAATTATTTGGCATTAACTATAAAAAATATGCAAACTCAAATATATTTTTTTATCATAACTGATGAGTTATTATTTATGGACTCATTAAATATAATGATTAATTTCATTTTTATGTTATTTTTAAGAATGAAGATTACAATTTCTTTTGCTAGTATAAATTTTATCTAAATATATTAATGATGGATTATGTTGTATTTTAATAATTATAGGAAGCTATAGAGAATATGATTGCAATTACTTCACAATTGACATATCCTTTTACAAATGCACCAAAGATTAATGTAGTGCATATTTACATTCAGGCTATCAAAATGGAGTCATGAGTGTACGATCTTGGTACCGATGCATCTATATTTTATTCAGGTTCTGTTTGAAGTTTAGGATCATCATCTCCAATTATGAAAAGATATTCGAAAAGAGGTTGTACGAGAAGATGCAAGAAATTTAGGATACATTACAAAGAAAAAAAAGATGTAACAAAAAAATGAAGAGAACAACAAAAAATTATGAGATACAAAAGAAAATTGAAGAAATGAAAAAAAGAAAGACTAAAAAATTTTGAAAATGAAATGTAACAAAGAGAGGAGGAAAGAATGAAAAGATAAAATAAAATGCAACAAAATATTTTAAAAATAGAGAAAATTATATGCAAGTTGGCAGATGCATCATTCATTTTTCATCATTCTTAAGAGGATCCATCCAGATCTCCAAAATACAATGCTCATCAGGATAAGAACTCATAGTTATTTATGATATTATTTTATTAAGTTTTTGTAATGAATATTTTTGTTGTGAAATTATAATTTTTGTGTTAATATTTATTTAATTAAGTTATGAATTGTGTATTATATTTTATGGACATTTTTGTTTATTATCTGACATGTTATTATGTAGTTGATATTATGTGAATGTCATTTGATGAATAATATGTGAATGTGCTTATTTGATTACATGTTATATGGTTTCCGTATATATTTGTATAATGTATATAACATACAGAAACTGGACAAGTAGGATATGTCCTATTGCAAATAATAGAAATAGAAAATTACATTTCTAAATATGTTTCTAATATAGGAACCAGATGTTACATTTCTATGTTATTCCATCGCTAATTTAGAAACATATATTGCATTTCTATTTTAGAAACGAAATTCAAAATCCCTTTGCCATCACTAATTTTAGTGACGGAAAAATCTTTCATTCTTTTTAGAAATATCATAGTATTGTCCATTTCTAAAATTTAGAAATGAGGATTCTAGAAATAGATTCTTTCTGTTTCTAATTACATCATTATTTGAAGATAACGACATAATTAGAAATAAAATAGGACATTCCTGATTATGTCTTTTCTTGTAGTGATATAACTTTACTTACAGGTTTATAAATATTTAAATAGATATGCATGTGTGTGTGTGTGTGTGTGTGTGTTTATGAAAACTTTGTAGATATACAATTTTATACACACACACACTCACACATATGCATGTAGACACACACACACACACTTATATTATTTATATAAATATATATACATTCAAAAAATGCTATTTTTAAATGTTTATTTTTTTTTTAATATGACAACATTTACAATTGGGGGTATTTATGAATTTCCAATTAAAATTGCCCCAAAAAGTAAATATTATTTTTGATTTGGTGAACTTTTGTATATTTATCATGATTTTAGTTCATTTTTTTTGTAAATAATTTCAAAATATTGTATTCGAACATAAATTTCCCTATTTTTTTAATGTATTTTTTTTTTGTTGAATTTTATATTACACATCTTTTACCCATCTTTTAATTGATTAAATGGGATAAATTCATGCAAAAAAATATAAATGTATCACTTCACATTTAATTCCCTAAAAAATAATCTAATTTATTCAAAAAAAAAAGTACACAATTTTTTTATATAAAAATAACTCTTCATTTTGAAATACACATGCAATTAAAAACTTGAACTATATTTTCGTCAATACAATATTTTTCAATTAATTAAATTAAATAAAGATTTTTTTTCTTCTTTTGCAATTTCAAAGGACTTTTATGCCTTTTTTTCACATATTATCATACACTATGAAATTATGCATTATGTTATTATCAAGAGATAAATTTATACATTAAATTATGCTTTTTTTTTATATGTCAATAAATTATGCTTTTTTTTTGATAGTATAGTAACATTTAAAAAATATAAGAATCTTAAATATTTTTTAACAATTAAATGAGAAGATAAACAATTTTACAAATATTTATATTCATATTTTAAAAAAATATTTGTTCATCTACACTCTCGGAAAAAAAAATAAAAAAATAAAAAAATAAAAAAATAAAAAAATAAAAAAATAAAAAAATAAAAAAATAAAAAAATAAAAAAATAGAAAAATAGAAAAATAGAAAAATAGAAAAATAGAAAAATAAAAAAATAAAAAAATAAAAAAATAAAAAAATAAAAAAATAAAAAAATAAAAAAATAAAAAAATAAAAAAATAAAAAATAAAAAAATAAAAAATAAAAAAATAAAAAAATAAAAAAATAAAAAAATAAAAAAATAAAAAAATAAAAAAATAAAAAAATAAAAAAAATAAAAAAATAAAAAAATAAAAAAATAAAAAAATAAAAAAATAAAAAAATAAAAAAAAAAAAATAAAAAAATATAAAAAAAAAGGTCCGTTTTGAATTCGATTCAGTAACTCGACGATATCATTAGATGTTGCAGTTCAGTTCCTATTTATTCCATTTATTTCTCAAGGTAGGTCTGGTCCCCACTGACTGACGGAACCAGCTATGTTGTACTGCTCAGATGTTACAGAAGATGAATTAGCCGTAATGGCAGTTTTCCAAGTCTACATTATTATCGCTCGCTTTCTCTCTCTGTCGCTCTCTCCTTCCCTGTCTCCGCCTCGCTGCATCGATTTGTTGTTCTGCATCTTCTTCAACCATGAACATGGAGTACCTGGTGGAGGTAGAAGAATCGAGGTCAGCAACGGAACAGTATCCGTCAGCAGGACCGGTTTACAGATGTGCATTTGCCAAACACGGCCTTCTCCAGCTTCCTCCTGGTTTACAGTCCCCCTGGCAGTTCCTTCGGTAAATAAATTAGTTCTTCTTGATTTGTTATTTCTCTCCTCTCTCGAGATCTGTCGTTGCGCATGCGATAAACCATCGCCGTAACTCTTCCGCTTCGAATCACAGCGATTCTGCCGTTACATCGCCTTCCGATCGGGCGCTTGGCCGGCGGCTTGTCGCTAATTCGCAGGTACGCTTCTTCTTCGGTTATTATTCCGGTAATTGTTAATTATTAGATAATCCAGAAAAAAATACGGAAGAACAAGAAATTTATTTCAACAACAATTCCACGCTTTAATTTCATCAAAAATTAGCTCAATTATTTGTTATTTTGTTGATCATGTATCTATTTTCACGTTGGATATCTTTCGATGAATTTTTTTGATGACCATGAACATTCTACAGCAGTGATGAATCTCAACGAATCCGACACAGGTAGACCGTAGATGAGTGTCTCTTGGTTTTGCGTGCAGATAATGCTCGCTCGTAGAAATTCATCTATACTAAAATTCATCTAGAAGTTCATTCTAGTTTATAGTGATCTTACAGCATGTTCCTTTTCGTCTAGATTAACTCGTGGGATCTATTCATTTTTCAAATAATAATGAAATAGAAAAAAACATTGCAAAAAATCAAAATTAATTACATTTACATCGTACAATAACATATATACATAAAACTCATAAGATATGAGAATAATTTATCAACATTATTATTTATGAAAATTAAAGATTTTATATATCATGTCTTGAAACTTATACATATCACTATTGAATTAAACATGATCTCAAATACATAATAAATATATGAAATAACTTCCCAAATGATCATTCACCCCAATATTATTTATGCCAAAATAATGACACTCTTCACAATAGTTAAACTAATAAAATATTTTGAGAGATTATTACCCACACAAATACACACACACACACACACACATATATTTATATACATATACAAACAGATATGTATATACGCATGCAGATATGTATGTACACATAAATACACACATACACAGACACACATGTATATATATATGCACACAAACATATGTATACACATACAAATATATATGTATTCACACACATACACATATATTCACATACATATATGTATACACACACACAAATATATATGCATTCACACACATACACATATATTCACATACATATATGTATACACACACACAAATATATATGCATTCACACACATACACATATATTCACATACATATATGTATACACACACACAAATATATATGCATACACACACATATATTCATATAAATTTATGTAGACAGACATACACACATACATATATGTATATACACATACAAACACACATACATATATGTATATACACATACAAACACATATACACACACACACACAAACACACACACACACACACAAACACACACACACACATACACACAAACACATGCATACACACACACACACACACATATATGTATATACAGATATATAGACACAAATATGTATACACAAAAATATATGCATACACACACATACACATAGATATATATATATATATCTACACATATACATATATATAATATATATATATATATATCTACCCAGATACATAAATATAGATACACACACAAACACAAACACACACACAAACACACACACACACAAACACACACAAACACACACACACAGAAACACACACAGAAACACACACACAAACACACACACACAAACACACACACACAAACACACACACACACACACACACACACACACAAATACACACACACACACACACAAATACACACATTTATACATTCACACATTCATACCCACACACACATATATATATATATATAAGTATATAGACACACGTGTATACACACACACCCACAAAAACACGCACACACACAAACATGCGCACACACACAAACATGCGAACACACAAACACACATTCACACACACACACACACATATATACATACACAGACATATATGTATACACACGCACACAAACATATATATATATATATATATATATTTATGCACACAAACATATGTACACACACACACACACATATACATATATATACATACATAGAAATACAAACACATATACATACACATATATATATACAAATACACACACATATATATATACACAAACACAAACACACATATATGTATACACATACACAAAATTCTCAAGTAGCCTTGGGATATGTGCATATATATATATATATTATATTTCATGACAACAATTAATGAGTCAACAAAAAAAAACAAATATTTTTATTAGAAAAAGATCAATGTGGCATGGAAGATATATTTATATATATATATTTTTTTTAATTAAAGGCGGGAGCGTATGCGTGGCTGACATTCAAAGAGGTTTATGATTCTGCATTAAGAACAGGCTCAGCAATGAGAAGAATCGGGGTCGGCAAGGTGAGCAACCAAGTGGCAATAATTGGTAATAATTTTCATGGAAGTATTGATAATACATATGAAAACAACAAGCCTGTGTTTATAGGATCATCGATGTGGGATATACAGCGTCAATTGCCCCGAATGGATAATTGTGATGGAGGTATCTCTTTCTCAAATTTACTAACATTCTCTTAGCTGTGATAATGACAATGGCTATGGCCCGTGTTCAGGCTTGCATGAGCCAGAGTATAGCATACGTCCCATTATATGACACCCTAGGTGAGCTCCTGGCACTGCATCAGACAATGTGATGTCTCAAAGAAACAGCTTTTCGTTTGATTTTCTGCGCCAAATCTCAGGGTCCAATGCTGTAGAGTTTATCATCAATCATGCTGAGATTTCCATTGTCTTCGCGCAAGAGAACAAGTTCTCTCATGTGAGTTGCAAAAGAGAACAAATACAATTCTGAGCATGGGAAACTTGTGTGAGCGACTGCGCCTGATGCTCACCGAGCTAACACTTTTTTTTTTTTTTTTTGCAGATTCTGCGTTTGTTTTCCAAGTGTTCTTCCCATCTGAAAAGTAAAATGTGGCAGTCACTCTGCTGAACAGTTTTTCAGAATAAAATGCATTTTTTTTTCACTCTCTCAGGCGTCCTAATTAGGGCATCATCTTTCTTGGATCAGCAATTGTGAGCATGGGGAACATTTCTGACACTCAAAAGCAGGAAGCAGAACAGTTAGGAGTGTCTTGCTTTTCTTGGAGACACTTCTCTGAGTTGGTAATGTGTTGTCGCATTGAGAGCAAGCGCCATCAATAACATAATTTTTGAGTTCGTTTTACTTTTCACAGGGAAGCTTGGATTGCGATCTGCCTCCCAAACAGAAGAGTGACACATGCATGATTATGTATTCGAGTGGAACAACAGGAGAACCAAAAGGTGTCGTGCTTAACAACGAAGCCATCATGGCTCAAGTATTATCCATGGATCAGCTGCTACTGCTCACAGACAAAGTGGTACGTGCACAAAAGTGTATATTTCAATATTTGTGCTTTGAAAATCATTCAAAATGTTAGCCTAATTTTGAATTCTAGGTTAGACATGTTGATTCCAACCCTAGGGTTTGTTCTAGATTGATGTTCTTGCTATATTGACATAAATTTGATTCTAATCTCTTAATTGGTATTGTTGCCAACTTTTAACCTCTCACAGATCACGCGCCAAGCAAGAGACTTGTGCACTTTGTATGACCTATTTACTTCATGTATGTTAAGCAAGATACTTCATGATAATACTCTCAATTAGTTTATTTGATCATCACATCGGAATTGAGAGTTGCTAGCATTAATTTCTCTCAGATCTCATGCTAAGTAAGGACCATGTGTGCTAGGCAAGACCAAGACCTATTATCTATTTGCAATCTACATGAGCCCATTCTCCAGATCAAGTAAATTAGGGTTTTCTATTTGTTTCGTCTTAGGGTTTGGTTTATCACAATGAACTAGTTTAGTAGAAGAGGATGAACTCAAGATTGATGTTCGTGCTACGATGACATGAGTGCGATCCACATCTCTTAATTTGCATTAATGACAACTTTAACCTCTCACAAATCCCATGCTAAGAGCGAGAGACTTGTGCACTTGGTATGATTTATCTCACAGACCACATCTCCAAATCAAGTAAATTAGGGTTTCTAGTTGTTTCATTATTGGGTACTCCATGCGTAGTAAGATGGTGAAATTTTTCTAATTGTGTCTCCACTTTTGCAGGTCGCAAAAGAAGATACATATTTTTCTTTTCTACCACTTGCACATATATACGATCAAATAGTTGAGAAGTATTGTATCTACAAGGGAGCATCTATAGGATTTTGGCAAGGGGTAGCAAACCATTCATAAATTCAATTTTGCAAAAAAAAAAAAAAAAAAACTTTTTCCTCTCTAAGTTACTACTCCGGGGTGTTGCTACCTTCTTCTCCATGCAGGATGTCAAGCACTTGATGGAGGACATACAAGAACTAAAACCAAGTTTATTTTGTGGAGTTCCAAGAATATACGATCGCATATACACGGGTAATTAATAAACAAGAATTTTTTACACGGACATGCCTTCTCCTTTATGTCTTACTTATATTGCAACATTATTTAACGAAGGCATCTACAAGAAAGTTTCTTCAGGCGGATCATTAAAGAAGAAGTTTTTTGATCTTGCATATAAATAGTAAGCCATTAGCTACTACATTATTCTTATCATCATCATCATCATCATCATCATCACTATAATGCAATGAGATGTTGATAGCAAGTTGGAAAATTTGAAGAAGGGATACTCACAAGATAGAGCAGCACCCTTTACGGATAAGATTGTATTTGACAAGGTTAAACAATTTCTCTAAGAGGCTGAGCTTAATTCTCTTGTGATGTATGCATCTCTGATCTGCAATTATGTGATTCTGATAGATAAAACAAGCATTGGGGGGGAGAGTTCGACTCATGTTATCGGGTGCCGCACCTTTGCCTAGTCACGTGGAAGAGTTTTTGCGAGTCACTTCATGTTCTTCTCTCTCGCAAGGATATGGTTCGTTATTATCCATATTCATGCTTGATGCTTACGTTCATCACATGCATGTGTATGTCTATAAAACACACAAACACACACACACACACACCACGCCACACACTCACACACTCACACTCACACACAAAACACCACACTCACACCACACCACACACTAACACACACATACACGCACACACGCAAACAAGCACACACACATACACATACACGCGCACACAAACACACACACATACACATACACGCACGCTGTGTATGTCTCTAAAACACACAAACACACACACAAACACACACACACCACGCCACACACTCACACTCACACACAAAACACCACACTCACACCACACCACACCACACACTAACACACACATACACGCACACACGCAAACAAGCACACACACATACACATACACATACACATACACAAACACATACACATACACGCGCACACAAACACACACACATACACATACACGCACGCACACACACACACACAAGCATATGTACATGCATGAACAAAGAAAAGAAGCATGTTGATGATGAGTAATATTTGCATGATTAGGGTTGACGGAAAGTTGTGGTGGGTGTTTCACATCGATCGCCAATGTGTACTCCATGATAGGAACAGTTGGAGTACCGATGATGACGATCGAAGCAAGGCTCCAATCGATTCCTGAGATGGGATATGACGCTCTATCCAAAACCCCACGAGGAGAGATTTGTCTCAGGGGAAACACCATGTTCTCTTGTTACTACAAATTGGAAGATCTAACAAAAGAAGTTCTCATCGATGGATGGTTTCACACAGGCAAGACCACCACATTCTCTAGCTATAGATTCTATCATGAACCAGCTAGCGACCAGCAATTTGCAAGCAGCACACATAGAGACCAAACTAGAGAATATTTTCTTTTTTTTTTTTTTTTTTTGCAGGAGATATTGGAGAGTGGCAACCAAGTGGAACAATGAAGATCATCGACAGGAAAAGGAACATCTTTAAGCTATCTCAGGGCGAATATGTTGCTGTTGAGAAGCTCGAGAACACGTACCTGCGCTGTCCTGTCATATCATCGGTACGGATGAATCAGTTAGCAGTAGTGATCTTCACATGGCAACTTCATCTCTCTCTTTTTTTTGAAATGAGCGACAGATATGGGTGTATGGAAACAGTTTCGAGTCGTTTCTTGTGGCAGTTGTGGTTCCAGAAAGGCAGCTGCTAGAAGATTGGGGGGCCAAAAACGAAGAGAGTAAGCATGATTTTGAGGCGCTTTGCAGGAATGAGAAGGCAATGAAATATGTCAAAGATGAACTCAACAGCACCGGCTTGAAACACCAGGTATGTGGTTCCTAATTCACGGTTCTGATTTGATTTGTGGCGTGCGACCTGTTTAGCAACGCACGTTTGGCACAGCTTAGAGGATTTGAGATGTTGAAGGCAATTCATTTGGAATCTGCTCCATTCGATATCGAGAGAGACCTCATTACTCCTACATTTAAGCTCAAGAGGCCACAATTACTGCAATTTTACAAGGCATGCGCTGGTTTTCTTGCTCTCCTGTTTCCCTCACATACAACTTCCAGGCCATTATGATTCTAACATATAATTCTTTGTGTAGGCATGTATTGATCAAATGTATAATGAAGCAAAGAGCCTAAGGGGATGAAGCTACAACCTCAGAAAATGAGACTGATTTTCTATCTTCATTAATGTGTGTGTGTGTGCGCGCACTTATAAATACACGTGTGATTGTGTGTGCTTATAAATACACGTGTGTGTGCATGTTTGTGTGTGAAGTAGGCACTCTTATCTGTCAAGAAGTATGAGAGATAGAAAGATCCATCTTCTCTTTGCTTACAAGGTAGGAAAACAAAAAAGTCAATTTTATAATTAATATATGTAATATATATATTGTCAGGATAATTAAAAAAGTCAATTTTATTATTAATGTTGGGATAATTAAATACTCAGAGAATGATGAATAATCACAAATGGCTCAAAATTTTAAGGGCAGAATTGTCAAGAAATTAATAAAGAAAATTTTTATATATATAATAATTAAAATGTTAATTAATAAACTTTTTAATTAATTAATAATATATATATATATTATTAATCTTATATATATAATAAAATATATATTTTTTTTATATCAAAATTTTATTAATTCTCAAAATTAATAAAATTAATAATTAAATATATATATATATTAATTAATAATGAGAATTATATTTTATTGTCAAAAATTTTGAATATATATATATATTTTTTTAAAATTTTATATCCACATAAATTATCACAAAATACCCCCTCTGTTTAATTATAATCACATGTGTTGGAATAATAAAATGCTAAAAAATATAAATACAGTAACAAACTAATAAAATCATATATCATTATATAATAAAAAATAATTATAATATTAGCTCACATGTCACGTGATCCCATCAAAAATACAAAAAAAAATAATATTAGCTCACTTATTTTCAGTTATAATATATATAATATATATTTTAGAACAAAATAATCATATAATATATATTTTCATTATTTTCACTTATATTTATAATTAAAGTTCATAAAATTGCACAACAATCTATCTCAAGTATTCATATAATCTACTGGAGTCGTACTATAGGCGAGATAAAAATATTTTCAAATAGAGCACGTACCCATTGGTTATAAGGCTTGTGGTGTCAGATCGAGCTCGTTGGAGCAGATTAATGTTCTTTCGCAGCCTTGCTGAGTCCGGGTGGTCATCTTCCTCATGTTGCTGAATACAAGTGCATTTCCTTCCTCAACATCCCTGCCATTTTGGTATTTCCTAACTTTAGATACCCATTAATGAAAGAATCATAGATTTTTGAGTTAGTTTTAAACCCTCTGAGTGCCATTTTTTCCTGAATTCGAAGAGCTTCTTCCATCTTCCCATCTTCGCACAAGGCATCAATGATCAGCTCGAAATTCATCTCAGTAGGACAGAATCGCCGATCTTCCATGGCAGCGCTCATAATGTCCAGTGCTTTGAAAACCCTTCCGTTCTCGCATAGCTTCGCAATCAACAGTTCCATTGTTGAGGAGCGAGGGACAATGCTCTTGCGATGGACATCATCGTATGCACATACTGCTGAATCAACATCCCCAGCTATGCAATACCCTTTGATTGTGTGTTCTAGAGCAGGACGGGGTATCTTCATCCCTCTGAGTTGCATTTCACCAAGCAGATCCATGGCTTTCTTGATCTCGCCTGTGCTGCAAAATCCGTCAACAAGAGCAGTATACATTGCGATGTCTGGGCTTATTTCATTTGCTTTCATTTCCTCCCACAAATCCTCCACTTCTCTCATCCTCCCTTCTTCACACAGCGCTGCTATGTAAACGTAATAACTATGCCCATTTGGATTACATCCACACTCCCTCATCTCCCTCCACATCTCCCCCACCATCTCGGTGTCTCCATTTCTGAAAAACCTCGTCATTAAAGTATTGAAACTACAAACGTTGGGTCTGATTCTAGCACATACGCTTCCTTCTCCTTCGGCCACGACATCATCGGACTCAAAGACGCTCCTGAAAACGCGGTGGCCCTCGCGTGATCCATTACACTTGGAAACACATTCAATCAAAAAATTGTAAGTGCCGATCTGAGGATGGATTCCACGGGACCTCAACATTTTGACAATTTCTAGACTAGAATCGATCATCTTCGCCTCCAGGGAAGATTTAATCAAGAGATCGAACACAAAGGGAGCGGAATCAAACTCTCTGTACGTTTTCAATAGCATTTCGAACAGGCTTAGCGGTGCATTTCCATGGTCGAGCAGCGCAGGCGATTCAATAGCATCGCGGATGATAACCCTAGCGCTCGCCTTGAGGCGAGCGCGGGAAAGGATGTGGATAATCGCAGAGTAGGAGTACGAACTGTGCGTGCAGAGAGAGTGCCTTGCTGTGAATAAGTAGAAGTTGAGAGCAACATGAGGTCTGGCCTTCAAACACAAGACAATCTGCGAGAACTGGTTAGGGTTTAAGTGGTCCGTAGCGGAGGAGAGGAAGGCACGAAGATAGTTCCACCTAGATTTGGAGCGCTGGTTGATGAGGATGGAAACAACGTTGGAGATGACCGAGCACTCGTCGGAGGACGCGCTGGTGGAGAACGATGGAAGCAACAATCCACCTCCGGTGCGGTTGGAAAGGGAGAAAGCAATCCGGTATTTGACGATGCCAGTGGCCAATGACATACCTTAGCGACTAGAACCAAATCACACCTGAGTACTCCGTTTGTAATCAAAAAACAAAAAATACCAAAATGTTTAAAATGATTATACTACTAAAATATTACCAAATACCAAAATATTCTTTTTTTTTGAAAAAAATCACAAATTTTAAAAATATTTGGAAAAAAGATTTCCAAAATCAAAAATATTTTCATTTTATGGCTATTAAATGGTAAAACCCAAAATCACCCATCATCTTATTAGAGCAACTTTAATGGGAGTTGCTATGTCATCTTAATAACTGCTAAAATTGCACCCAAATAATAAAAAAAACTTGCTCCAATGAAGTTAGTATAAAAGGTGGTAAAATACCATCAATTATCTTGGGGTGCTATATTTGACAACATTGGAGAGAGAATATAAAGGATGCAAAATAGCAGTTATGGCTACTGTGCATCTCAAATGATCTTTCTCATAGGTTAAAAAAAACTTTAATTAAAAAAATATTTAATTATTAAAATAGCACCTTATTTTGGCACCTACCATTTAAGTAAAAATCTGTTTAGGGGTGCCAAAAATACTGTTCAAGTTTGCAAAATAATATTTGGCACCCCTTTTTTGGCATCTTCCATTGGAGTTGCTCTTAAAAAGGGAGTAGTATGTTTTGAGTAGTTAATTTGAAAAATAAATATGAATAATATACTAAGAATTGATACTTGAAAAAAAAATATTATGATTAAGGAGCTAAAGTGATGGTTACTACTTTAATTTACCATAAGTGCTACCTTAATTTAATATATGTACTACCTTAATTTACTGTATGTACTATCTTAAGAGTGAAATTAAGATAGTATCTACAGCATTAAGGTGGTACTTATTATTACTTTAGTTTTTCAATAACAATAATTTTTTTTTTCAAATATATTAATTGATATAATATCAATTTTTAGTATTTTATTATTATTTATTTTCAAATTAACTACCTAGATAATATTTTTCCCCCTATTAAAAATTCTATTTCTCAATCTCACCATGCCATGTGATAGTTTATCTAAATTGAATATCTATATATTGGTCAAAATATCAAAAATATTAATATAATATAGATATTTGAATAAAAAATTAAAATATAAAATAAAAAAGTAATCATAAAATTTGTTATTTAACATAAAAATTAATCAAAAATTATAAAAATAACTTCTAAATTAGTAAAAAACAAGTCCACATTTTTAAACAAAATTCTTTAATTTTAATTAGCAAAAAATGTCAAATATTCATAAAAGATTATATTAAAAAAAATTTCTAAAACAATCCCACAAAAAAAATCACATAGATTTAAAAATAAACATATAATTAATAAAATATAGATATTTGAATAAAAAAATTAAATTAGAAAATAAAAAAGTAATCATAAAATTTGTTAATTAACATAAAAATTAATCAAAATTATAAAAAATAACTTCTAGAGTAGTAAAAAACAAGTCCACAATTTTAAACAAAATTCTTTAATTTTAATTCCAAAAAATGTCAAATATTCATAAAAGATTATATTTAAAAAAATCTCTAAAACAATCCCACAATAAAATCACATAGATTTAAAAATAAACATATAATATAATTGTACTAGATAAATAATATATATCTCGAAAAATTGCAAGCACACATTAATTTTAATAAAAATTTATTAAAATTACTTTCAAATTAATAAAAAAAAACAAATCCCCTATTTTGTTTGTAAAATTTTTCATTCCATTGCCAAAATGTTGTATTATTGTTAGTTTATAGTTTGTACATTATGTGTGCGGATTATATAATATATGTTTATATACTGCATAATGTGTATATTAGTATTAGTGTAGGATTTATGTACTATGTGCTATTATTTATCTTTATCTATGTGCAGATTATGTATGTTGTGTAGATTTGAAGCTTGAATGGTACTTGGTGATGTAAAAATTCCATTAACACAATGTCCTCTTTTGTCTAATAATTAAGACATAATTATGTTGCATATTCCAAGCCAAGAAGCCAATGAAATGATACTATCACCTAAATAATAATATAGAAAAAGAATATGCGCATTCATCCCAAATTCTCAAGTTTATGTGTTTGCATTGGCCATTGAATTTAAGATTTCTAGGATTTTAGATCCTAGAAAAATATATTTTTGTAAAATAAAATATTGGGTGCTAGTCTATTTACATACTTTATGAATGTTGGAAAAGGCTTAAGCACATATTATTTAATTTGATAGTGTTATAATTTGGATTTTGATTTTTACTGTATTTGATTTTTAAAGTATTGTATTGTGATTTTTTTGATTTTTTTTTTTATTTTTTGGGTCTTTTAATTCTATTGCTCCATTACTTAAATAACCAAATATTATTCTTAATTATTGAAGTTTTGAATAAGCTATGTTATGAATAATCTATCCCAAAAACTAGTTTCAGAGTGAGATTTTCGATACAACTCAAAAAGTGGCATGTAAACTTTTATTGATAATAATATTTTTCATTGATATTGAGATAGTATCTAATTAATTCATTATTATTATATTGAATCTGATTATTCTGATATTAATATAGTGATATTTAATGTATTTCGAAATTTTTTGTTTGTATTGGTTATTTCTATTTGACATTGATTTTTGTTATCATGGAGGATCACTATGTGATAGTAAAGTTAACTAAGACTAATTATTTTATTTGAAAAAAATATAATACATAACTTTCTTGCAATTAAATAATTATATGACACAATGAGAAAGAAGACTAAACCTGAAAATTTGAGTAAAGAAAAATGAGAAGACCTACACTATAGGATTGTGACTATCTCCATAATTAGGCAAAAGATAAAATAAATAGCAATATTTATCAACATATTGCCGATGAAATAAAGATATATAAGTTGTGAGAGAAATTAGTGTCTATGTTCGAAAAGAATATATATAGAATTAAAATATTAATCATTAGATGTCTAATTAACATGAAGTTTAAAGATGAAAATTTAATGCCGACTTACATCATCTTTTAAAGGTTGATGAATTAGCTTGCATCCATGAAAATGGTCTCAAAAGATGAGTTGTCAGCTTATCTAATGTTAAGATCATTTGTTTGTAGCTAGGATAACTTTGTAGTTTTCGAGTGCATGTCACCAATTGGAAGTGTAGTATTAATGCATGTTGTCTTAGAAAATTTATTGTTTGAATAAGTAAGAAGAAATGAGAAGGGGGGAGCTTCTCATGCTATTCACATTTTTAAGAAAAATGATAAGAGCACCACGAGGCACACATAAACTAATGGAAGAATTCATTCTTCCAAAGATAAATTACAAATAAGTAAAGTGTTACCACTATAAATAGATATGATATGTGAGGAGTATTATTCTTAGAAAAGATTGTAGTAATATCACATGAGAAGAGATAGACTTGAGGGAGAAATCAACATCACCTCAAAAGGTGACTTGATGCTAGTTAGCAACTATAATTCTACTAATCTAGCATATAATGAGAGTGATTAGCTTGTTGACTCATAAATATAATTTCTTATTATTCCACATATTGACCTTTTTACTACACACATGTATATATATGGTGGTTATGGCATAATAAAGATTATTAATAGTGGGATATCATAGATTTTGGACATGAAAGATATTTATTTATACATGTAGCTAGAGAGAACATCAACTAATTTGAGAAATACCCAATACATATTGAATATTAAAGTGAGCCTGATGTCAATTGGCACACTGGATGACACATGATATGTGAGTCATTTTGGTGGTGGTCGGTGAAAACTAGCCAATGATACATTAATCATTATGAAAGATAAGAAAGAGAGTAATCTTGTATGTCACTCAAGCAAGAGTTCATGGAGATCAGACATATAGTTGTTCATCAAAAAAGTAATATTAGTCTCTGACATGAAAGACTTGATCACATGAGTGAGAATGGCCTTCAGCTTTTATCTAGAAGGCATATATTGTAACTTAACAATTGATCATCTTTTAATGAGTGTACGATTTGTATGACTAGAAAAAGTCTTATAGTACCTTTTGGCTTTTCACCATCTTTCACCATTGAGAAGATTGAATGTTTTTGATCTTATTTATAACAATGTCTACTCTAGATAGAGTAGAACACTCAGTGGAGCACTTTATTATATCACAATAATTGATGATTACTCTTAAAAGTAAGTATTTACACTGAAAATGAAAGATAATATCTTTCTTATCTTTAAGCTTTTCATGTTATAGTTAAGAGAGAGACTATATTAGAATTTCTTCTTCCTCAATAGTGATTATGCGAAACTATTGGATTACCCAGAAATACAAATAATGCACACTAAATTAAAGCAATCAAACACCAGTTTTAGCATGGTTTGCTAGCCATTCAATACGACTAATTACGTCCACCAAAAAAACACTTAGTGCTTAAAAGGTAATAACAAAATGTTACAGTACAAAATCATTGAGAGAGAGAGAGAGATGAAGAATAGAGTGTTGAACAAATTATGCATACAACGAATTTATAATAAAAATAAATATAATTCTATAAATGGAACGAGTTGGATCAATTGTGGGACCCCTATTATTATCTCAGTGTCACATGACTATCTCTCAACATAACAATACCCGCACCTTTAAATAAAATAGATAAACAAAAAAAAATGGTTAAATAGATAACAAAATAAATTATATACTACAAACTAGTAGGAAATTGATCTCCATACATTCTAAAAAATTAAAAGAATACTAAGGCTAGTTTGTTAGTTATTATGTATCATATAATATTAGACATGAAAAGACACTAGCCAAAATACTAAAATTAAATTGTCAATCTAAAGATAAACCATATTTTTGAAAAGAGAATATAGTGCTTACTTTCTCATGTTATCATCATAAAAAATTTTGGGGAAAAGTTATATGTACAACTATTATTGTCATCAATATATGTCTTGTTTCAACTTGTTAGAGTTATTCCTAATAAAATTTGAATAAAAAATGATATATCATATGATTATTGTATTGGTTCATATGTCAAACGATGAATGTTAAACTTTATGATACTATATATTCATACATCTTCATTAGCTACATACATGAAGAGTTGAATACAAACTATGAAACCTAATTTGCCAAGATACTTGTTTGGAATAGAGAAGTGATTTTTCAAGAGGACCAATTAGTGAAAAACATTCATTTGAGTCAAGGAGAGAGTAATTTCATAGAGATTCTTATTTGTACAGACTTGATATAAGTACCTTTCATATATCATTCTGATCAATGAAAAGGAAATGAGTCACCCAGTTATTTTAAGCCACATGATTCACTTGATATTTTTGAGCCTTAAGACATGCCTATTGAGGATGTGAGGAATCATATTCTAACTTGAATTGGGTAGAATCTAGTCGTTCATATTGATACATCTTATTCTAGAATTAGAAGATTATCTAAGTCTCACTTGGAATCCTCTAGATTATATGATTATATGTTGCTCATGAATATAGGTAAACCCAAGACATTTTAGGTTTCTATTCTTCTTAAGAATAAAGAGAAATAGCTTCAAGCGATAGAGATAAAGTATTTTCATGTCAACCAGAATTACTATTTGGTACCTTTACCAAAAGGAAAGTGAGCTCTAAAAAATAAATGGCTCTTTAGATTAATTTTAATGATGATGATGATTCTCAATTGAGATATAAGGATTTATTAGTAGTCAATGAGTTTGGTCAAAAGAAAGGAATTAATTTTGATGAGATATTTTTTTTCATGGTAAAGATTTCATCTATTTAAAATGTTCTTATACTAGCTACAAGTTTGGACTTAAAAAATGAACACCTTGATATGAAGATTTTTTTTCTTCATGGTCTTTCACAGTACTCTCTACATTCATCAACTTTGAAGATTATTTATAGAAGGGAAGAAAGATCTTATTTACAAACTAAGTAAGAGCTCAAACAATCTTAAATAAGCTCATAGGTAATGGTGCAAAAAAATTTATTTATTCATAGAGTCTAATGACTTTTAACATAACATCTTGTCACTACTATTTATTTTTCATTCATCAGTTAGGTGAATATAATCTTTTATTTTAATTATATGTTGATAGCATGTTGATCATTAGCCATGATAGAGCACATACTGATGTTTAAGTGGGAGCAAGAAATTTTATTTCTTTGAAAGACTCAAGGCCTAGTCAAACAAATTTTAGGGATGAGTTTTATCTGAGATATTCCTTTTAGGGATATCTAATTATCATAAGAATAATACATTAGTAAAGTTATTGAGAGATTTATCATGAAAGATACTAAGCTGGTCTCAATTCTCTTAGCCATATATTTCAAGTTGAGCACTGAACATGATCTCAAAATATTAGAGAAAATGAGAGATGTGAGTCATGTCTCAGTAATTAGTAGTCTTATATATGTTATGGTCTATATTAGATTGGATATAGAACATGTTGTCAACAATATCAATTCATTTTCTATCATGAGGTATCCATGAGGGATTTCTCAATTATTCATATGCTTGAGTGGGTTAAAACTCACATTTTCTTGGGTATACTTATTTAGATATGATTCATGATTTAGATTCATGTAGATCAACCTAGAGTTATTTAATAATTTTTGGAGTAAGAATTATTTCCTAATAATCTAAATTGTAGAAGTATGTAGCACTATCTAGCATCAAAGATGAATTCATCGTAGAGTGTGATAATCAGAGTGCTATATATCTTTCTAAAAATTTAATATTTTGTGGCAAGTCAAAGCACTTAATGTGCGATATCACCGGATACAAGATATATTAGATGAAATATCAATTATACTTAAATCTCAAGTTTATATGTTAATATTGGATTTGAGATTTATAGAGTTTTATACCCTAGAAAAATATATAGTTTAATCTAAAATATAATTTTGGGTGTTTTATATTTTACGGACTTCTTGTACATGTGAAGAAGTCTATGGCACACGTTGATCGATTTGGCCGTGTTGATTTTTATTGTATTTGGTTCAGTATTTTTTATTTTTTTTTTCTAATTTTTGTCTTTTTAATTTTATTTCTTTTGTTTCTTTAATGATCAAATATTTTTCTTAATTTTTGTGATTTTGAATAAACCATGGTTCAAATGGCCTACCCTAACAAATAATATTTAACTCAAAAAATTTCAAGCACGCATTAATTTTAATTAATATTAAACATAATAAAAATGTATGAAAATAACTTTAATATTAATAAAAACCAAAATCTCCCATTTTTTAGTAAAATTCTTCAAGTTCAATTGCGGAAAAATTTCAAATTTCATCAAACATTCTCTTAAAAAAATTACAAACAATCCCACAAACACCCCCCATTAATTTGAAAATAAACAAATAATATAATAGTACTACATGAATAATATCTCAAAAGATTTCAAGCATATATTAAATTATTAATCAATAAAAATTTATCAAAATAGATTTTAAATTAATAAAAAACAAATCTTTTCAGTTTTCTTTGCCAAAAAATTGAAGCTCGTTTCATCATGCATTAGAACATAAATGTATAAGTATATATTCGGCAAATATAAACTAGAGCCATGGAAAGTGGAAACTCGCATAAATTCTAGTGTAGCACTAGCAACACAACCTCTAAATGAAAAAAAAAAAAACCAAGGATTCTCACCATCTATCAATAATATGAACGAGCATATTGCTTTTATTTTCCTTTTTTTTCTTGGCTTCTAATACAATCTTTATGATGGAAGTAATACAAACACAAACAAGTATAACATATTGAATTTATATTTATAGGTTATGTTACCAATACACAAGTATATTCAAGCATTTAATCCAAACCCCGAAGGAATCGAATTCTTCATTATCTCTACCGTGCTGTATAAATTAGCAATCATGGAGGGCGAGGCCAAAAACATAATGAAATACAATGAGATATCTCACTTTAGCCCACAGCACAAGCCAAGATTTGAGCGCTCTAAGTTTCCATTCACATGCGATGGATGCAAGGAAGCAGGAATGGGGTCCCGATACAAATGTTCTGCATGCGATTTTGATCTCCACCCACAATGTGCCGTACCTTCTCCTTCATTATTGCATCCTTTCTACGCTAAGTGTTCGTTCCAATTCTTTGTTCGCCCACCAGGAGCTGTGCCCAGGTATTGTAATGCATGCAATAGGAATGTTCTCGGCTATGCTTACCATTGCAAGAATTGTGGGTTTGATCTTCACCCCTGCTGCGCAAATTTACCAATGGTGCAAGATATTGGAGGAGCGAAGTTGTTCTTGTGTAGCAAGTTGAGCCAGCCATGCATGAAATGTGGAAGAAAAGAGAAGAGTTGGGGTTACAAGTCTAAATGCAAGGAGTACAACTTGCATGTTGCTTGTGTGAAGGACATGCTCATGGAGAAATGGCAAGAGCTAGACTTTGGGCAAGAAAGTAGTCGCATTAGCTTGAGTCACACCGCACCCCTTTCATTCAATAGGCACAAGAACAAGATCAAAGTGAAGAAGTGGTACGAAACGGCTGGCCTAGCTTTGCAATTCGTTGTCTCGGCCGTGCTGGGAGACCCAACCATGATCATCGCTGGCGTCGTTAGGTCTCTTATTTCGACATCTTGATTCGACTTCCACTATAAAAAGGAACATGAATTATTGCATATTTCATGAAAAAAATAAAAAATAGAATTTGTGTTTATATAAAATGTAAACACACCTTCCTTTGTGATTAAAATTAAATAATTAGTGATAATGGAATAAATTATATGAAATGTAAGTGCAACATCTAAAAGGTACATTTAATTGGTTAGTTGAATTATAATATATATTTGTGATTTTTGATTTTTATTCTATAAAGAGGAGTTTCTCCTCATTTGTAATCTGTTCCAATCCTAATTGTATTTTATTTATTATATATTTCATTTTTAAGTATTGAAATTGATTTTATATTTCAAATTATTATTGTGAGTTTTTTTTTAAGTGATATCGGAGGCAGGATTTAGGGTAATCATTTTTGCAAACCCATGACTTACTTGGAAATTTTATTTAGTGTATTTAACACAAATAAATAGTTACTACTATTCTTGTATATTTTTCTTAGTGTATTCAATATAAATAGTTACTATTATTCTTGAATATTTTTCACTATAAAAGTGATATAAACAAGAGTACAATTTGAAATATAAAATTTTAATGGGGGTGATTTTTCATTATGGAAAATAAAGATCAAGTCTCAAGATAATTTTGACATACATTATTTACTTAGATACAATTAGAAAAAAGCTAATTGGGATTATTAAAGACAAGTGAAATTAAATGGATAGTAATGTAATTTTCAATCTATTTTTATTACTAGCTGATATAGTACTATCCATTGTGATAAAAAAATATAGTAAAAAAAAATTTAGGATACTCTTATAAGATTGTACAATACAAAGTCACTTCACAATAAAATCTTCTTAAAGATTAGACTTTATACTATTTGAATGATGAAATCAATAATGGTAACTGATCATATCAACATATTGAATACTTTATTTTCTAAACTTTTTATTATGGATCATAAAATATAAGAAGTTTAATGTGTTGAGATTCTACTTCAAAGTTTACCTAATTCATATGAGCAACTCATTATCAATCTAACAAGCAATGTCCTTATGGACTGTCTTTAATGATATTATAACTACTATGTTAGAAGAAGAAAGATAAAAAAAAAATAGGACACATAGGAAAATCCATAACAAGCTTAAGCATTAATGGTGATATAAGAGATATCAAAAGAATATGTCCCAGATAGGAATTAGAATCATTGTAGATCAAAATCAAGAAATAAGAAGAATATTGAATATTACAACTATGATGCTAAATAATACTTGGAAAGAAATTACTAATATAAGAAAAAGCATGGAGGCTTAGAGTTATCCTATACTCAATGGAATATTTTAAGTATAAAATGATGATGGTAATATTTTATACAGCAAGACAAAAATAATGGTTGAAAGTAGAAAGCAATTTATTGATGTCTAGTTACTAATCTCATGAACATAAGTCATAACACATGACATCTCAAAAAAAAAATGGTTTCATAAATATAAACCAATATTAAGAGATTTTATACACTTATGTGATGATGATGCATTGCAGATTATTAGTATTGGTATTTTCAAAATAAAGTTGTTTGATGGTATAGTTAGCACTATTCAGGAGGTATGCTATGTAAAGGATTTGAAGAAAAATATATTGTATTTGGGATAAATAGATAGTTTTAGATGTGAGACCTATGTTGATAATGAGATGGTAAATTTTGTGAGAGACTCACTCATGGTTATGAAGATAGAAAAAATTGTGGTAAATATATTCATACTTAGAGGTGAAAGAGTATAGAAAGCCAATACATGTGTTGCATTAATTAGCAAAGAAAAAGTCAACGATGTGACATCTCAAACTAGGTCACATATCACACTAAGATTTAAAGGTTCTCTCTAATAAAAAACTTTTTTTAGGTCTCAAATCAAAAGATCTATCTTTTGGTGAGCATTATGAGCATGATGTTTAGTTTATTAGTTGCCAGGATAAGCACATTTTAGACTTAATTAATTATGATGTATAAGAGTTACTGAAAATATCTATAGGAGGAGCTATCTATTTTATGTCTTTTATTGATGATTACTTCATGATATATTCATGTATCAAATCAAGAAGAAGTTAAGTGCATTTCCATTTTTAAAAAACTTCAAAGTATGGGAGATACTTAAATCCAAGAAAAGAATTAAGTACTTGAAGACAAATAATCGAAGAGAGAACATAGGTAATGAGTTTTATGGTCTTCTTAAATTAAAATGTATCAAATAGTAGTTCATATTCACATATATAGCACAATAAAATGGAGTAACAAAATAGATGAGTAAAACTTTTGTAGAAGAGATGAGAGCTATGATGAGGAATGCAAATCTACCCAATTCTATTTGGGCAGAAGCATCTAATACCACTTGATGTGTAATATTCTTATGGTATGTTAAAGAAGTAAAATGGTATTTATATGGATGATGGCAATGCATTATGAAGTTGAAGTTCTACATAAAAAAAGATATAAAAGTTAGTAATATTATAACATGGAAGAAAATTCATTAGTAGAAAATGAGTCTACAAGATTAAGCAGAATAATAATAATCAAATAGAATGGTATCATGCAAGAATAATAGTAAAGAGATATGTTCAAAAAGAATGCATGGACTTTAATAAGATTTTTTCCCCATGATCTTTCTTACAAGAATTAGAGTAGTCATGACTTTGTGTTACAGGTGTCAACCGGGCCGGGCCGGGCCGGCATAGGAAAATTCCATGCCCGGCCTGAGCCGTGCCGTGCCTGACCTGGCACGGTTCGGCACGCGGCACGGCACCCCGGCACGGGTCAGTCCCGTGCCGGGTGTCCCGTGAGCCCGACCCCAGGAAGCCCCTCCCGCATAAAAAGACTGCGGGTCGGGTCTGATTCGACCCGACCCGCAGTCTTCCCGTATTCCGAACCGCTAGGAAAGGCAAGCCCGAGCGGGCCAGGCAAGGCACGGCTCGGCCCGCCGTGCCTATGGGCCGTGCCGGGCTCGGCAATTTTTAAACCGTGCCGGGCCGGGCACGGTAGCACGAACGTGCCCAAAAAAAATGAGCTGGGCCGTGCCGGGCCGGCCCGTTTGACACCTCTACTTTGTGTGATATGTTTGATTTAAATTTGGAGAAATTGGATGCCAATTTAATATTTCTTCATGGAAAACTTGAAGAAAAAATTTATATGCTCAAACTTAAAGGTTTTTTTAAAACTTACAAGGTGAACTTGGTTTGCAAGTTGAACAATAGACTCGAATGAAACCATTATACATATTACAAGAGGTTTCATTATTATATGTGGATGATATGATAGTAACAAGCCTCAACAAAGGTTGATAATCATAATTAAGCTACTAGTTTATATGAAGGACTTGAGATAAGCAAACTAGTTTATATGGATGCAGATTCATTGAGATGGAAATAAGATGTATATTTGTTTCTTTCAAGCAAATATTTTAATAAGATCTTGTGATGTTTCAACATATAAGATAGCATGTCAATTTTTATCTCACTTCCTTTTAATTTCAAGTTAGCCTAAAGTATGTACCTTAATACTGAAGAAGAGACGAGGGAGATATCTTGAATAGCATATACATCATCATTGATATGTTTGATAATCATTATGATTTATGCAAGGTCAGGCAATGCACAGATAGTAGTAGTTAGTCGATATATGGTAAATCCTAATAGAGAGCATTGGAGTATTGTGAAGAGGGTTCTTAGATACATTAGAGTACTCTCAAATATTATATTATGTTATAAATATTTGGACCTTATTATTAAAGGTTATGTTGATTTTTTTTCTACAAAAGAAGCATATATTATCATTTACAATATGTCCCAATGCCAAGTGTCTTTATCTTGTATTTTATTTATTATCTATTTTATTTTAAAGTAATGAGGTTGAATTTTTTATTTAAAATATTTACTATGGTTCTATTTTTAAAACATAAAATTAATGAAAATGGGTATAAAATTTAAATACTTACATTTAATGATATAAACTTAATAAAAAGTTAAATTGCAATTTTTATGATGCAACTTCTATTATTTAATTTTTTTTAAATGACTATATTTCTTTCTTTCTCTCTCTTTTCTTCCTCTTAAGCTCTTCCTCTCTCTTCATATATATATATATATATATATATCTTCCTCTCTCTCTCTCTTCTGCCCTCTCTCTCCCTACAACTCTCTTCCTCTTTCTATCCCCATCTAACTCTCTCTTGTTTCTATATTTATTTCTCTCAATAAACAACACACAAATATGCAAAGATACATTTTTATACAAAACACAAACATGTTAACACCTTATTATGTGTTTATGTTAACACCTTGTCATTTGAATAATTTGAATGTGAGGGAGGGGTAGAGAAAAGATTAATGACAGAAGTGGGAGAGAGAGGGGGGGAGAGACAAATAGGAGAGAGGGAGAAACTAAAAAGAGGGTGGTGAGACAAAGACAAAAAAAGAGAGGTGGGACTGGAAGAGGGGAGGAAGAGATACATTGGAGAAAAATAGAATGTGAAAAATTACTGTAATATTTTGAAGTTGCAAAAAATAGTAACATTATATATATAATATTTTATTCAAACACGTATAAGTTTCAAGGGACAAATTTGTCTTATATATATATGTATGTCTGTGTATGTATTTTATATTAATAATGAAACTTGTTACCCTATACACAAATTATTTTTCTTGACATATCCTCAAGCATAATTTTTTTTAACCAATTGTATAGTAGACCAGTTGGCGGTGGTTGGATGTGCTCTTACTAGAGTCATGAGTTCAATCCCAAGAAATGTTGGATTTATGCTCCCCAAGGTGTCACGAGTTCACTCTAATTAGACCAAGCCACCATGTTGTTGAGATGGGAGTCTTACATCCCTCGATCTTGAGGCACCAAGGCTCGTATATCGGCCTTGAGATATTAAAAAAATATCTCATAAGAAAAGGACAATTATGATTAAAGAAATAATGAATTAAATAATCTATGAGACATGAATATAACTTATCAAATTTAGTGTGAAAAGAGAGATCATCTATATGTCCAATTGTTGAAATAATAAAACATATTCAAAATATCTTCATTTCTTCATTTATCTCTCTATGTCTCTCCATCTCTTTCTCTCTCCTCTCTTTCACTCTCCATCATTCTCTATCACTCTCTACATATCCTCTCTCTTTCCCCCCTCTCCTGGCCTATTCTCTCTCTCTCTCTCCCCCTCCCTATCGCCTTGCCTCTTCTCTCTCTTTCTCTATCTTCCCCCCTCCTCTCCACATTGTAATTTGTGTATCTCTCTATCACACACACACACACACACTCTCTCTCTCTTGTTTGTGCCTATGAATTTTTCATGTTGTGTTTGCTTGTTTAAACATAATAATATCGTGCATTTACATATTTATGTACACGTGTTTATGTATTGCACTTTACTAAAGAAAGAGAGAGGAGTGAAAGAAGAGAGAGGAGTGAAAGAAAAGAGAGAGTGAGAGAGAGAGAGAGAGAGAGAGAGAGAGAGAGAGATATATATATATATATATATATATATATATATAGGAGTTGAAGAAAACATTCGACACATGAGTTTTTTTATCTTTCAAAATTATCCTTTCCTTCATATTAACAATTTATTCTATTCAACGTTATTATTTTTCCAACTAGCTCCTAAAATATAATTATTCTGATAATTAATTGGCTTTTCTTTCTCTTGCATGAAAGCACAACCGATAAAAATGGAATGAGAGCATAGAAATTAATATTACATACCTACCTTGACCATCCTATTATGACCTCGTCCAAATGCATATCAAATAGGTTTGCAATAACTATTAACAATGTCTATCTGTCAATTCATGATTTTCTAAATTTGAACATTACTTCAACTCTCCAATATTATATGGCTAATTCCCAAAATCAAAGAAAATGAAAGAAAATTTGCTATCTAAATTTGGTGTGGCATCGAATCATTTAAAATTAATTTCTTTCTGCTGGGCTTTTAGGTTTGGGTAGGCCAAATGTTTTAAATAATTAAATTTTATTTCAATTATTTGGTATGTTTAAATTTAATGGTATGTATGTTAATATCAATGTTGATCGCGCTCACATCAAAAGAGGATGGACACAATATTTTTAAATAAAACAATTTTTTTTTATTTTGAAAATATTTGACATGATGCATGTTTTAAGAAGATCGAGTCACATAGGTTTTTTTGGGGGACAACAAAAAAAGAAAAAGAAACATATGGGACAAAAAAATGGAGAGATGAATATAAAGCGAAATAAATAAATAAAGAAATTGAATTTGATAAGAAAATTTTGCATGATTTCCAAGTTGTAGATAATACTTCTCTCATTAGTGTTTTTCGAAAAAGCACTACTATAACTTCAAATTTTCATATCTCTTCTTTCTTTTTGAGTCATTCTCCTCCTTTTGAGTGTTAAGGATGTACAATGATCATGCATGGGACGTATAGAGATTGTGTTATTGTGTGTGGAGGATGAGCTTGAGATGCTCAAAAATTCACCAGAATGAGTGGACCACCATATATACTTGCTAGAATCCAAAAATGAAATTCTCCAAGATTAATTACAAAACATGTATTTTTAATTATAATTTGCAATTTTGTTTAATTTGAATTTTGTGATTGTAGTGGAAGTTTAATTTATTATATAATTTGGCTTTATTTTGTTTCATGAAATTTATCATGTATTTTACTAATTTTGGGCAAAATATAATTGTTGTGTGTACTATATTTTTTTTCTTAGATTTGATAGGATATAATTCAGGAAGAAAAAGGGTTAATTTTGAAAATAATAACATTATATATTTTTGAATGACATTACATAATTTCAGACAAAAAATATTTATATATTTTATGTGTGAGAAAATTAATTTTCAATTTTAAAGAAAATTAATTTTGCCAAATTTTGAGTTAAGATTTTTGATTTTTAAAAATTTTAAAATGCAATTCAAAAATTAACATGGATTAAAATTGAAAATTTACGATATTTTAATAATAAAAAGAAATAGAAAATATATATTGAGAAATGAAATTATATTGTGTTTTTTGTTGCATAAGGTAGACAAGTTTAATATTATTGTTCTACTTTACCCCAACACTCTCATAATGATATTTCATGCATATGCTACTCAATAAATTAGGACAAATATCTCAATCACATTATTAATTCAATATTTATATACATGACAAAAATACACAAAACATCAAATTTTCAATTTAGTTAGCAAGAATGAATTTAATTGGATCTCACATCTACTACATTATAGAGGCAAGGAAATTTTATGGCATGATTTGAGCTAGAGACAATGAGGAAAATTCTAAGCATACTCAACTTTCTGCAGCAGTGAGGATGTTAGAAATAAAGTGCAGACACAGGTGTTCGCAAACTTTGGTATGATGATATGTCTAAATTCATTCAAGAATTATTGTCACAAGATAATCTACTACCATTGGATTTCTACCACACAAAAAAGTTAGATAGAGGCTTGGGATTACCCATACAGGTCATTCATTATTGTGGGAACAACTATATGATTTACTAGGTTGATGATAGTGGCCTAACATTTGTAAAATATGTGGGCATGCTCGATAAAAGGAAAAGATTAGGGGTTCAAGAAATATATTGTATATACGTAAGTTGAAGGGGTCGTATAAGAAGATGGACTATTTTACAATAACACATAGGTTGTAGAGATTGTATGCATCAACCGCAATAGCTAATGAAATGAGGTGGCATTCAGAGTATCATATGGAGGATGGTAAAATGTGTCACCCTTCTGATGCCCATGGTTGGAAACATATTGATGGGTGTTTTCATGATTTTTCTTCTAAAGTTTGAAATGTTACCGAGAGTTTATTTTCTGATGGTTTTCAGCGGTTTGGTCAATCTTAAATAAAAATATTTCTGTGTGGCCCATGGTGATGATGCCGTATAATTTGCTTCCATACTTATGTATGAAGGAGGAATTTATGTTTTTGATTATGTTAGTGTTTGGGCCTATGAATCCAAAGGAGAAGATAGATATTTCTTTGCAGCCATTTATAGCAGAGTTGAAAATAGAGGTGTTAAATGGTCCATGTTGGGCCGGCCTGGCCCATTTTTTGTGAGCACAACCGTGCTTTCGTGTTGGGCAAGGCAAGGCACGGTTACTATACCATGTCGTGCCTGGCCCAGCACTGTTTATTCAAGCCAGGCCCAGCATGGCCTGCCAGCCTAGCAGTAAATTTATCATGCGAGGTCAAGCCTGTAGGGCCTATTTTTAAAAAATTAAAATTTTTTTTTCTTTTTATTATTAAAATTTTTGTATTCAACTATTTATAAAATATATTTTATATATAGATAATGTCTAAAAATTTTAAATTTATAACTTGAAAATTGTTAAATAGAAAATAGTTATAAAGTTTAAATTTTTTTTATTATTTTTTAATAAATTTTGATTATAATTTATTAGAATTAAATTATAGAATTTGTAATGAAAAATTTAAACAAAAAAAATAAATTAAACACAAAATTTTGTTGAAAAAAATACAAAGTCACAAAGACAAAAGAAAACCAAACATCTAATCGGCCAATACCGAACCAAAGCAAATACAACGTAACGTAAATAAAAAAACATACAATCAATACAAAATAAAACATCAAAATCAAAAATCAAAATCAAGAATAACACAGATCATCAACTATGTTCGTGAGGCATCAAAAATCAAAATCAAGTGACAATGGCAAATGACATGTGGTGTGGGTTTGGAAACTGGTAATGGGCAGGGGCAACTGGCAGCCACGTCAATCGTCAATCAGCATATCAAGATCATCATCACCCACAACATCAAAATCACTATCATATAAATCATCATCATCATCAATCAACTCCTCCACTTTCGTAGTAGATGCGAATGCAGTCATTGTCCCAGCATGATCCTGAATGCTAAACCTCAAATCCTCCAAGTCATTCATGCATGCTAAGGCCTCAATAATATCAGGATGTAATCTTGATCTTTTATCCGAAATCATATTCACTAAAACAGAAAAAATAGACTCTGATGTTATGCTCGACACCGGAGGAGTTAGTAGATCCCATGTCATCCTAGATAGCACGGGAAATGTAAACTCATATGATTTCTACCACTGAAATATATCAAGATTCTTAGTATCAAAATGTGATAGGATTGAGCAGTAATTAGTATCTAAGTACCTAGAAAGCTCGCTCCTATGTGATGGTCCACCTCGTTGTTTCCCCCTTGCTAACTAAATAGAAAAATTATCATTTCTGAAAAAGGTATCCATATCCGTACTCACAGTCTCACTATCACCACCACCATACATAGTATCGTAGTATGTGAACAGATCAGTCAACTTCTCGTGAATGAACCCTTCAAGTGGGTCTTCCAGGTCCATGCATGAGGAAATGTATGGAACAGCAGACCAGTACTTTAAGTACTTGGTTTCCATCTCTGCAACCATATGACTAAGTGTCAGATCAGCTCGATACTTTCTAAACATGCTACTAATATTGCATATGTACCTGAGTGTAATGCAAGTCGTGGGGGTATAAATCGGCGAACACATGTTTGTCGTGTCATAAAAAATATTCAAAATTTTCATAAATAAAATTCCTGAAACCTAGTCAGTGTCGTCAATAATAAGTTTTTCGCTCTTACTATTGAAGTATTTGGTTATCACGTGTTCATATCTAACACATGACTCCAACATCAAGTATGTGTAATTCCAATGGTGTAATACATCCGATTGGAATTTCTTCTTCTTAAGATCTATAGAAAAATAGAGACAACCAAACTCTTGTTGTCTACGAGAAGTACGAATATATTTTAGTGCATTACGTATATTATCCAACAAGGGGGAACACACATTCATACCCACTTGTACAATCAAGTTAATCACATGACACATATATTTGACATGAAAAATCTCACCTAATAGTACACCTCTAATATTCCTAACAAATATATTAATCGATACTCCATTATTAGATTCGTTATCAAATATGATATTAAAACTTTTATTTTGAATTTTATATTCTCTAAAGATTTTCATCATACACTCAAAAATGGTCGGGTCATCATGAGGATGGATAATCTCAGAGAATCATAAAATTTTTTTATTTATTGTCCATTTAGAATCTACATAGTGGGCGGTGAGACATGCATAAGATGATTCATCTTGACTTGTCCAGATATCGGACGTCACGGACAACACTCAATTATATGCCATAAATTCATTAATTATTTTTTTTTCTAACTAATAAAATTTAAGTATGTCATTCCTAGATGTGGACCTAGGGATCCTACAATAAGCAGACTAAAAATATGTTTGCATGGTGCTCACTATCCTTGGATCTTCTAAAAATCTGATCGGTAGACCTATCAATGTGATAACTTTGGCCATCCATTCCCTACCCAACTCGCAGCGGTATATGAAGGGAGTAAACTTTAAGACTAAACTTGATCCAGTCTCATAAAATCCAGTATTAAGTTGGGTTTGCCTATGATCTAATATACCATGTTTTTTGGTGCATAATTCGGCAAACCTCTCAAGGTGCCCAATCACAAATGAACTTTTATAAGTTAAATTTCTCATATAATATTTGTACTATGCCATTTCTTCTTCCTCACCCCTAACATTTTTTTTTGTTTTATTTTATTAAAATGAGTCCAAACTATAGAAGTCCTAGTTTTATGTTTTTTAGATGTTTGGGTTGAGACGACAGAAGAAACCAAAGTTTAAGCAGCCTCAAATATTTGTGTAAAATTTTTATTTTCTAAATTTAAATATGTTTCATTAGTATTAGTCATTTTTTAGTTTTTGTTAAACAATAGGTAGAGCCTAGATGATAGATTTAGATATTCAAAGTAGAGAGAGAGAGAGACTAGAAAGAGAGAGAGAGAGAGAGAGAGTAAACAAAAATACTTATTTTTTAAAAATATTAATTAATAAGTTGAAAGTTTTAGTTAAATAATAAACAAAAATTAAAAATACTTGTAGTCAGGTAGATCATGTGCACAACAATCCAGTTCAAACTTTCAAACTCGAGTTGTGAGTCCCGAAAAGCCGAGCCGAATGACAAAATCCTAAGAGAGAGAAGAGCTTTGAAAGAAATTTGAGAGAGTGAGAATAAATATTTTTGAAAAACATAAAATTTATAGAGAGGTGGGGGGTGGGGGTTTATAGATTAAAGGAATGATTTTTTTTAAAAAAAAGTAATTTATATATATATTTGTTAATTTTTTATTGATAATTAGGGGGCAGAATCTTGAGCGCCTTCGGATTCTGCCTAATAATCATTCAAATTATTTATTTTTTCGAACAGTTAGGGCGGGGGGGTAGGGTCAGAGTGGATTCGGACTCGTGCCAGTGTGGTTACCCATTTCCGTAAGGTTCTGGTGGTGCGGGTGCTGACGTGCTACTGGTGCAAGTCGTAGTGTGGCTTGGGTCAATCACCAGTGTCTCGTGTTGGTGGGACATGTTACTTGCCACGGAACTGTGCCGGGCAAGGCCCGGCACGAGGCCCAGTTGGCCTCAGCACGGCACGACACAATTAGTGCCTTGGTCAGGCACGACACAGGCCCGAGCATGTAAAATTTTTCTGCCGGGCCGCCCCAGGCCGGGTTGACACTTCTAATTAAAAAGTCTTTGAGGTGTTGGGGTTCAAACTTATGATATTTTCAAATAGCAAAATTTTTAGATGCACGATGCCCTCATGTGGACCATAAATGCCTTACAGCATATTTTATGATGTATGAGTGGAGTACAACTGGTATGTTGGTATGTCCACATTGTATGAAATATTATGATGCTTTTAGATTAATTAAGAGCAGACAACAGTCATGGATAGACAACCATCGGAAGTTTTTGTCTATTAATCATTCGTATCGACATAACACCAAAGACTTTATCAAGAATAGAAAGATTACTTAAACAATTCCTGGGGTTTAGATATGAGGATGAAATTCTACATGAATTGAATAACAGAGGCTTGAGAATGGTGATAGATGTTAATGCTGATGTTGTGTATGCAGCTATATCTATGATTTGTGGGTGGAATAAGAGAAATATTTTCTTGAATTTGCCTTATTGGCATGAACACTTGCTTAGGCACAATCTTGATGTTATAGATATCGAGAAGAATGTGTTTGATAATATTTTCAATATAGTGTTTAACATTCTAGGGAAAACTAAAGACACATCCAAGTCAATAGATGAGTTAAATAAATATTGTCGTCATCCTCAATTTTTAAAAATTATTGTCACCAATAAATATCTTGATGTGTCATTTGTTCTAAATAAATTACAGAAGAAGGTTATGTTAGATTGGGTAAAAAAACTTAGATTTCCAGATTAGTATGCTTCTAATCTGAGGAGATGTGTGGATGCGAAAAAACTTAAGATATTTGGCATGAAGAGTCATGATTGTCATGTATTCATGCAAAGGTTGTTACTAATTACTCTTCAAGAATTCATGCTTAATAGAATATAGGAACTGATAATTGAGATTTCTTTATTCTTCAAGCAACCAACTTCTTCATTGACTGATGAGGAGTTGAAGAATCTGATTGAACAAATTCATGTTATCTTATGCAATCTGGAGAAAATCTTTCCTCTTAGTTTTTTTGACTCAATGGAACATCTTCCAGTGCACTTAGCTTACAAAGCTAGGATTGCTAGTCCTGTCCATTATGGTTGGATGTATCTTCTAAAAAAGTGATATTAATTCACTTAACCAATTCTTTTCCTATATATATATACACACACACACACACACACACACACACACACACAAACAAATGACTTGTAATTTTCAATAATCTTTTTGTAGATAATTGAGGAAAATAAAACATACAATAATAAGGCTTAGGTTGAGGGTTCTATATCAATATGTTATATTATGGATGAGGTTGTAAAATTCACATCATTCTATTTCAAAGAAGGAGATCCAACTCTTCCACTTAAGAAAAAGTGGAATGAGGTTTATCTTTACGACAAAGTGGATAATAATATATTTGAAATTTTCAAGACTCCAGGTAAAGTAATTATTGCTAAAGGGAAAAGGTATCTAGCAGATTATAGATATACTACAACTCATCTATATTTCCTAATGAATTATCTAAAGGTTCAACTATTCATTGAGTAAGTATTTCTTAATAGTCAAATGAGATCTATTTATCATTATAATTTACTATTTCCTATCAATGTATCAATTATTTCTAATTTCTTTTTTTTGTGATTTTGTTACAGATAAACTTAAAGAGTTTCCAAGAATGAGCTATCATGCCGTGTGGGAGCAAGAATTTCTATTATTTTTTGAAAAATACATATGTTTACTTATAATGAAAATCACAAAATAATTATATTGTTCTAATAAAAATTTATAATTGTAATCTAAAAATCCACTTACTTTTGATTACATGTTCATAATTGTGCAAATAAGATTTTCAATCATTATCTTCGAAATATAGCACGAGGTCCCCTAAGAGATGTTAGAACGTATATCAGTTACTATGTGACTGGTTTTAAATTTCACACTAAATCATATGCTAGTTACCCGGCAACATACAATACGAGGGTATGTATTAAAGGATCCGTATACAATGAAACCAAATATGACTATTACGGGACTGGTCAAAATGATCGAGTTAGAATTTGAAGCCCTCCTAGTTAAAAAAACTGTGTTATTCAAATGTGAATGGTTTGACCCAACACCATATGTTAGTATTTTTGTCCATCCTCGATATAAACTCGTCAATGTGCATGATAAAAAATGATTCAACAAGTATGAACCGTTTGTCTTAGTAGTACAAGGATCACAGGTTTATTATTCTAAATATCTGGGTCGAACCTATCCTAGAAAGGATTGAAGAGCTATGTGCAAGATCAAAGCAAGGGTTCAAATTGACATCCCCGCATCATCAAATACTGATTTCATAGAACCAGCTTTTCAAAATGATGATACTGGTGTTATAATCGAAACTGTGGTGGAGGACGAAGACATACTTTTAGTCATATCTTTTGAGATGGATACAAGTGGGGATGTAGATGTTGATAAAAATTTAATTGATTATGAGGAAGAAATGAGTGATAAATAAGAGTTTGAATATGATGTTACTACATCTGAAGAAAAAGACGAACCGGATTTGGATGATTCTGATGAGAAAGAGTAGATAGTGAGATTTATGTTATTTTAATTGTTAATTATTTTTGTTTATTTTCATTGCCTTATATATTTTTAACAGACATGACACGTGGATGAGGTAGAGGCAGCATGTTGCAAGATCATACCAATTATGGTATAGGCAACAAGGCCTCATGTATTTCCGAAACTGGTAGAGGGTCGTGGGTGGATGAGACGCCACAACAGACAGAGAAGGTTGTGAATGTACCGTAGCAGCAGCATCCGTTGATTGATCCACATAATGGTCCTGAGATTATGATGAAAGATCAAAAGACATGCGAAGGAGAGGAGGGAGAGGGTGGAGAGTCTTCCTCAGAGCACCCTAAAAACAAGACTCTCCCTATTGCTCATTTTGATCCGACAATATATAATCCATAAGATATAAAACATAACAAATTATTTATAAATGTATTAATTTATTTCTTACTTGCTAATAAATTTTTTGTTACAGGACAAAGTTAGAGTTGTCTAGTTCCATTTATAGGGTTCTAAAGATAATTTTCAGGAAGTCTTTTAAACCTAATGGACATAATTGGAAGTCACTGACACATAGAGACAAATTAATGATTTGAAGAGAATTTAAGCTAAATATTACTGCCTACAAATTTTTACATCTTTTATTTATTCTTTTATTCACTGATTAAAAATTATTTATTTATAAGTGCATAAATAAAGTTTACAGGTGGACACAGCCAAATGAGTCGGTCAAAAGTGTGTTCTACAAACATGCTGCAAGTCGGTATAAAGACACCGTGTACGAGATCAAAGATAAATGGCTGAAGAAGAAAGAAAAAGATTATTGTGTCTCAGATCAAGTTTTCGAGGAGTGACGGAGCAGATGAGAAGATCCGGATTATAGGAAGAGGTGTGATAAACAATGTGGCAATGTCGCTCAGAGCAGGCTAGAAAGGGTAGTGGCATGTCTACACACACTTCTGGATCTCACTCTATGCATGAGCACGAACGAGCATTGATATTATTTCTAATTTATACTTTTTATGTTTATTAATTTGTGGAATGTGTTCAATTATGCCTAAATTTCATTTCTCATAAGTAATTTTTTTTTATTAAAATTAACATATGTATTGTGTGTAATTATAGACAAGCAAGGATGGTAAGAAGCCTAGTGCTCCTCGCGTATTCAGATACACACACACGAAGGCTCATGATGATCAAACTTTCATTGATCAGAGATATCATGCAGCAAATGTAAGTTTCATTTTTAAAAAATATCAACTTTTCTTTTTTTTGTTTGAATATAAATTGTAATACTTTTCCTACATTTTTATTAGGCGAGATATGAGGAAATGTTAGCTACTACGACTCAAGCATATTCCCAGTCTACTTCAAGTTCATGTGATGTGCAACAGGTAGTTCTCATTCATCAGCTCTACTAGTTGATACGTATCATATTTGGTATGCTATTGTTGATGGTAAGGAGAAGATGTCCGTCTATGGTGTCGATTCATCTACATCATCATTCTGCATAGACGACCAGATTATAAAATTGAATTTTCTAGACCAGTTTCAAATTTGTTCTCGACGATGGAGGAATTTTTGGACCCGAAGAGAAATATGAAACAGTATCAGTTGGCCGATACTAAGCGACACATGATCGACTATAAGGATGATTGGGATGAGTTGCATATGTATTTTGACAGGCTTACAAAAAAGTTATAAAAAGGAGGACTAAAGTTCAACCCTGATGATCTACCTCGAATTATTCGGCATAATGCTCCAGCTACAACATCTACACCATCACCTACAGCAACATCTGCAGCAACTTCATCATGACTAGCAGCAGCAGACAGCTCTACCCCAGTACTCGACATCTCACCTTGTGGATTAAATATGTCGCAATATAATGATTATGAAACTAGGTTGGATGATTGAGTGTATTACATACTTTTTTTTTCAATGCCTTAATCTTTGATTTTGGATTTCATTTTTTTATTTTCTTTTGATGTATTTAATATATATATATATATATATATATATATATATGTAGTATATATAGGTGTTTGATGGAGTTAATTGGATTTTCGTTTGTTGTGTTATTTGTATATGTTTCTGTAGCAAACTATATCAAAACTAAAAGTTAATTGGATTGTTTTTATTGTGTTATCTGTATATGTTTCTGTAGTAACTGCATCAAAACTGGAAAAAAAAATTTGGTCGATTATTACCGGATGAATTGTGACCAAAAATCGACCAAAATTTTTTAATATCAATGGTCGATAAAAGGTCACCAAATGGTTGTAATACTTTTGGAGATCAATTACCGACCAATGATTTTAAAAAATTTTAGTTTGTTTTTAGTCGCAATTTTTTTGGTTATTACTGATCATTTGGAGACTATTTACTGACCTAATACTTTTAGTTAGAAAATAGTTGGAATATAGTCATAAATTGTTTGTTGGTAAATAGTTTGTAAATTATTGGTAATTACTAATCATTTGAAGACTACTTACCAACCTAATGTTTTTAGTCGAAAAATGGTCAGAATATAGTCGGATATTATTTGTTTGTAAATTGTCTGTAGTCAATCAGTAATTACCGACCATTTGGATACCATTTACCGACCAACTGCTTTTGGTCTGAAAATTATTGGAATTTAGTCTGTAATTATTTGTGATATGTAAATGGTTGTTAATTATTGACCATTTGGAGATCAATATACTGACCTAATAATTTTGGTCGGAAAATTATCAGAATATAGTTGATAATTGTTTGTCGGTGGAGAGTCGGTAAATGGTCGGTAATTTACTGACCGACTGATTTTTTATTGGTAAAAAAATTACCGACGAGCAAAATTACGACCAAATATTTTGGTCGGTAATTGGTCGTTATTTGGTTTACTGACCAAAAAACATCGAATTATCGACCAAATAGATCTGTCACTATTGGTGCCTTTAAATTGTTATTTATACAAAATAAATACATTTAGCTAGAGATTGTTTCTGTCGTCAAGTCTATACCAAATTATTTCTTGTTTTGTTTTATATATTTAGTTAGGGATGAGTCCCTAGCTATTTTAGCTAAGGACTAAATTTATCGCTATTAGTGCCCTTAAATTACTATTATGAATGTATTTAGCTAGGGATTTTTCCATAGCTATTTTGCTAGGTATTATATCCATCGTTGTTATTTTTCCATAGCTATGCCAAATTATTTTTTGTTTAAATTTATGTATTTAGCTAGGGAAAAATCCATCACTTTTTATGCCCTTAGGATTTGTTTTTTTTATAAAATTTATGCATTTAGCTAGGGATTTCCCTTACTATTTAGCAAAATATTTTCTCTAGCTATTTAGCTAGGGATTGTTTTCGTTGTTAAGTCTATGCCAAATTATTTTTTGTTTTGTTTAATATATATAGCTAGGGATTTGTCCCTCGCTAAAATAGCCAGGGACCAAATCCATCACTATTGGTGCCCTTAAATTGCTATTAGGCATGCATTTAGCTAGAAATTTTTTCTAGCTATTTAGCTAAGGATTATGTCCATCATTAAGTATATACCAAAATATGTATTTAGCTGGAGATTAGTCTCAAGCTAAAATAGCTAGGGCAAAATTTGTTCCTATTCGTGCCTATATATTGTTATTTTCATAAAATAATTGTATTTAGCTAGGAATTTTTTCCTAGCTATTTATTTAGTGATTATTTTCGTCATTAAGTCTATGCTGAATTAATTTTTGTTTTGTTTTATATATTTAGTAAAGGATACTAACCCTAAATAAAATAAATAGGAATTATTTTCGTCATTAAGTATATGCATTTAGCTAGGGATTTTCCCTAGCTGTTTATATAAGGATAGTGTCTGTCCTTAAGTCTATAGCTAATAATTTTTTGATTTGTTTTATATATTTAGCTAGATATTGGTCCATAGCTAAAATAGCTAGGGGAAATATCATCCACTTTTGTTCCCCTTAAATTTGTATTAGATAAAATGTATGCATTTAGCTAGGGATTAGTCCCTAGCTAAATTAGCTTGGGGAAATATGAGCCGCTGTTGGTGCCCTTGAATTTGTATTTCATAAAATGTATGCATTTAGCTAGGGGGTTGTCCCTAGCTAAATGGCCAAGGCTTAATCTGTCACTCTTCTTACCCTTAAAAATTTATCATTTAGGATATTATAAATAGAATGTGTGTGTGATATGATGTTAGGTTGTTCATCACAGGTATTGTTCCATCTTTCTTTGATTCCATATTTCATTATGCTAGTTTTCATATTTGATATAATTTTGTATATTAAAGATCTGTCAAGGTCTATAAATGAGGGATCCTTGAAAGTTGTCTTCTCCTCATATGGGGATGTTACTGAAGGTAACATCATTTTATCTTAATCCCTAGTTTTTGCTTTGATATTTAACAAATGTTTGAGATCTATGCCAAGTGTTGTCACATGTGAATACATTTTAATTAACTGATTTCTCTTGGCTTTAAAAGAAATTCTAATTTGGTAGAACTAAATAGTTTGATGGAGACGTACTTATCTTTTAGTTACCTTGCTCTCTTTGGCTCTCATTTTTTGATACATCTAGAGTTCACAAAGATTGGCTCTAACACTTATTATTGAGAGACACGAGTTGATTGTTCATTTTGCTTACATGTCTTCATGTATGTTCTTAAAACTAGAGGCACCTCTTCTTCTTTTCTTCATCTAATCATGTTCCAAAATGCCAGTCAGTAGCTGAATTTTTATTTGATATTTGACAAATTTTTTCTCATAAAATGCAAGAGAACGAAACAATAAATAGCTAGGGATATTCGTCGCTTTTATATCATTAATATTACTAAACATTATATATAATTTAATTATAAAATAGGATATTGTAAAAAAAAGTATTACAAAATTATATAAATACTAATAAAAATTTATTTTAATAAAGTCTAAAATAACTATTTCTGTGATTATAAAATTTTAAAAATATTTACAAAATAATATTTGAATTTATTAATAAAGTTATATAAATATTTGTATTAATAAAAAACATAAAATAATTATTTCTATAATTATAAGCATTTTTTTAAATATTAGAATTAATAAATGAACGTACATAAATATGTGTATTAATAAAAACCTAAAATAATTATTAGTAATATTATAAAAAAAATATTGATAGAAAATCTGAATTACTTAATAAACAAGTAAATATTTATATTAAAAAAAAACTTAAAATAATTATTTTTATGATTATAGAAATCTTTTAAAAAAATATTTACTAAAAGATTTGAATTATTTGAATTTTTATAAAGAAATCATTTTTTTCAAAAATTTTAAATAAGATAAATTGATATTTAAGGATGAATAAATAGATGTTTTAATTACATCCAAAAACTTTTGAAGAGTTATAAAAAATAAACATCTCTAAGTGCTTATTAAAAGAACACTTCAAGTATTTTTTTTTAGGGTTTCAAAATAGTTTATTAAAATATTACTAATGATATTTTTTTTTTTGCCTTAAAAAACTTAAAATTATTATTAGCCCTATAAATACTTTTGAAAAGCACTACCAAACTTATCCTAAGTTGATTTGAATTGATGTTTTAATTTTGTCCTACTAAAATTTATAAGAATTAAATCATTGAGTAATATCTTTAATATTAGCTTTTTATATTATATTCTAATTAAAATAATAAATTTATCTTTTTTTATGATCGTCTTCTCACTTTATGTAATTTTAGGATTTTTATAAATTATAAAATATATCAAATAATATAATTTTTTATGCATATAAATTTATTTCATTTTATATTCATAAAAATAATATGAATTCATAAAAATATATAACCATACAAATATGTTTGTGTATGTGTGTGTGTGTGTGAAATACATTATTATAATATCATATTATTTTTTTATTTATGAAATAATATTATAAATTTATTTATAAATTATAAATAATATGAAATATTACAAATTTTGTATGGTTATAAATTAATAAAATTTTTTTATGGTTATATGAAATAATATGATTTTTTTTAATAAATGAAATAATATGAAAATTTGATTATGAATTAATATTTTTCATGGTTATTAGTAATATTATTTTTTTTCTTCATTATTATAACCTTAAATAAATTTATTTATTTCTGAAATTTATTTCATAAATTTATAAATAATATTACAAAAAATAACCATAAAAATTTCATAAACTATTAACCATAAATTTATTTATTTATGAAATAATATCTTTTATGGTAAAATAAATAATTATTTCATATTTTTATTTAAATTTATAAATTTTTATTATTTAATTTTATTTTTTTATTTTTGTCGCTTTTTTTTTCTATAAATATACATCCATTGCTATTATTATTATTATTATATACTTCCATTTAATTAATAAGATCATAGTTAAAAATGAATAATAATTTTAGTAATTAAGTTAACATTGATAGAATTAAGAGTCTTTTAAGAATTTTCATAATTTTTAGTTTATTTAAGCAAAATTATTTTAGGTTTATTTTCAATATTGTTACTTGTCTTTCTTTTATTTGAGTGTATATTTATGTGCTTAATAATATATATATTGATTTATTCTGTGTGTAATGCCAGGCATTTGTTGGCCCGAGGATAACTAGGGGTAAAGGTAATGATGGTGATCATAAATAATATAAGTGTAATATTTTTTCTGTTCACATCAATGTTTTACTTACTATTTGTATAATTTGGTTCATTTTTTATTGCATAGACTCTTAGATGACCTATTTCAACTGAGGAAATTAAGTATTCAGAGGGGAAACGCTGCTGAAAATTGTATAGATTTATAAGACAATATAACTAAAAGAATAATTAAAAAAGTACATTGTCATACATTTTTAGCCGTAGAAACCTATTTGGTGTCTTAATCACTGGAAGGTGAGAATTCACTAAATTATCAAAAGTGGACAATTTGGGAATGGCAATCCTACATTTGTAGATTATAGTTTACATGTTTATTACCTGCATATAATGAAATTTAGTAGCATATGTATCCCTCTCGTTCTTCGATTGCATATATGGATATTCAATATCGTGCACATAGAGAACTTGGTGGAAATGCTACTGAAATTTCTATGTATGTAAGGATAAATGTGTATTATTGTGGGATATAGATGACACATTCTTAAATGGGATAAATTCTTACCTTTGAAATGAATATATGGAATGATAAGATGACATGTAATAATTGAAATGAATTAAAAGAAATTAATTAAAAGAAACTTAAAATCAAAGTTTGAATGACTAAATTATTTGATTGAGCATTATTTTTTACAAATATAACAGGAAAAAATGCGTTCAGATTATCAATGGATGTACAAAAGGATTATGAATGGAATTCTAAATCAAGATTTTTTGAATGAGCTAGAAACTTACATAAATTTTGCTTGTAGTCAATTGAGATGGATGGACGAAGATAAAATGAACTTTCCATGTAATAATAGTAGGTGATAAAATATATCTTTTCGTGATGTAAACACTATTAGATACCATATGACTAAATATGACTTTATACATAATTACTTTGTTTAGATTTATCAAGGGGAAAGAATCGTATATATGTAGTGAAGAACCATCAAACACATACTATAGAAATTGTCATGGAAGCTGCTAGTGCTGACTTCAATATGGATGACATGGATGAACCACATAATCCCGAAGCTCAGAAATTTTATGATATACTAAAAGCTATAGATAATGAGTTGTGTCCTAGTTATAAAATATATTCACAATTATTATTTGTGGCTCGACTTATGATCATGATGACAGAAAATCATATGTTTGAGAAATTATTTGATCGGGTGATAGAACTGATGAAAGAGACTATTCTGGATAATAATTTGGTCACAGACAACTTTTACAACACTAAGAAGTTACTACGTGGTATGAGTCTATTAGTGGAAAAGATTGATTGTTGTTTCAATGGTTGTATCTTATATTGGGGTGCTGATAGTGATCTAATTAGATGTAAGTTTTGTGATCATCCTCTATAGAGACAATATGCATCAAATGCTAAAGCACATGATATGAGGTGGCTTTCTCAGCATGAGATTAAACAAGGGGTGATGTGTCATCCATCAGATTCACTTACTTGGAAGCATTTTAATCAGATATATCCAGATTTTGTTGCTGAAAGTCAAAATGTGATATCAAGTTTCTACACTGATAATTTTTAGTCATTTGGCCAATCTAGATAATAGTATTCTACATGGTCAGTGATAGCGACACCTTACAATTTACCTCCATGATTATGTATGAAGGATCAATATATATATGTTTTTGTCAATATTGGTTCCAAGGCTAAAAAACCCAATAGACAAGTTGAATATTTTTTTACATCTCATAGCATAGTTGAATCATTTGTGGGATGTTGGCATGAATACATATGACATATCAAAGAAGCAAAATTCATGTGGACACAATAAGTGATTTTCCTACATATTCAATGTTGTCTAGTTGGAGTACTATAGATTGGTTAGCATGCCCATATTGCATGGAAAAGTCTAATACTTTTACTCTCAAATTTAGTGGTAAATAGTCATAGTTTGATAATCATCGTAAGTTTCTACCTAAAAATCATTCATTCCATAGAAATAGAACTTAATTCAAAAAAAATAAAATAGTAATGACAGTTCCACCAATCGTTCGTTCAATAGATAATATCTTGACAGAGATGCAGAGTTTAGGTCAAGAAGGTAATTGAAATGGATGCTACCGAACCTAATGGACCAATATGCAAAATATATGGCTAGAAGAAATGCAGTATTTTTTGGGAGGTCCAATTTAATTCTACATAACTTGGACGTAATGCATATTGAAAAAAATGTGTTTGACAATATTTTTAACACTTAACTGAATGTAGATGGGAAAACAAAGGACACTATTAAAGCAAGACAAGAGTTAAATGATTATTGTTGGCATTCTGAATTGAAGTGGAATGAGGCTGCAGAAAATTACCCATAATATTGTTACACACTTGATAAGAAAGCACGGCAGACATTGTGTGAATGGGTTAAAAATTTAAAAATTTCTAATGGATATGTGTCAAATATGGGCAGATGTGTAGATATGAAGAAGTTGAAATTATTTGGAATGAAAAGTCATGACTATCATGTATTTATGCAAAAATCAATACCAATTACTTTCCATGAAATGCTTCCCCTAAATGTTTGGAAGGTAATTATAAAACTTAGTTTGTTCTTCAAAGAGCTAACCGCAACCACAATCAAAATTGATCACATGGTGAGACTAGAGAATGACATACCTCTCATTCTTTGTAAGCTTGAACGGATATTCTCACTGAGCTTTTTTGACACAATGAAGTATTTTCCGATCCATTTGAAGCACATGAAAAGTGATTCCCAATGTCATTGTCATTTCCAATATCATTGCTATATGATGATTAAGAGAGGTTAATACTAAAGTAATGGTCACTCTCAGCACCATAGCCATAATATGTATATGATAATTCATTCTCAATGTCACATACATCCCAATATTGTGGTCATATGATGAATAAAATACAAATACTAAAATCATGGTCATTTTCTAGTCTCATGACTTTGTATTATAGTGACATTAGGCTTAATTTATGAGTATTCCCAGTGCCATAATTTTATATTATAAAAATATTGAGACACATTCAAGTTTCGTGGCTACTTCCTAGAGTCGCGACCTCGAACTCAAGAGATGAAGAACAAAGTGATAGTTTTATTCTAAAAGATATAACTTTCTACTTAAAGTAATGCAGAAATATTCAAGTATAAAAGAAAAAAAAAGAAAATTTCAAAAAGTTTCTTCTTCTTTCATGCAATAACTAGAATCCAAAGCACAATAATCAAATCTTATGGGTTGATTTTTTTACTCCTTAGATGCTTCACAAGTAAGCAAGTGATGCAAGACATAAGCTAAGTCTTAGAGTTTAGGAGGCATGACTCTCAACCCCCCCGCCCCAATTTTTGTAATTTTGTTTGTATAATGTATAGATAGTTTTTATATTAATGAATATGTTTTGATTTATATTGTATTATAAAAATTTATATATGGATAATTAAATTGAATTTGAATTATGAATTTAATTATTGATGATTTTGTGCTAAGTGTCGTGATAGATGGTGACATGTAAATCATAAAGCTCACTTGTGCATACAGTAGGAATAATGTGACAACCCTTTTGACCACAATATGCAAACTAAATAAATATTAAAATTTGATATTTAGATATGCTAATCAATGCAAATATGATGCTTATATAGCCAAATGTATAAATAATTATATATGTTAATCCATTGTATATATATTAAAAGAATTGGTTCTTGATTAAGGTAGATGTTATATAAAATATTCTACTAGGGGTTTAATATTTAGGGGGTGAGTTTCAATATTACTGATGAGGATGACAATATATAATTCTTGGGACATGCATGAATGTATTGTGACTCATAAGATTGTATTAGATATTCGTGTTTCTTTCACTTACATGGTTTGTACTAATAAAATTTGATGGAAACATATGTAAATTATGCAAGTATAGGCCTGTGAAGCTTAAAGTACAAATACTTATGAACAATATCAATTCTTGGTCTTTATGAGACCTATGGCCAAAGAATAAAAGTGTACATATGAAATAAAAAGTAGTTATAGTTTATGAGTTACATAAAATGAATGAAATTAATATTTGTTATCTCGATATTAATATATTGAGAGGATAATAATGAGGGGACCATCATTTGAGATAGGTTCAATGGTAATAACTACCTTGTATATCATTAGGGAAAATAGTCATTACATGAAAACCTAACATTCATCATATATCCAAACCCAGTATAATTAGAACGATAAGTTAAATGGACAAATCAATGGATATAAGGCTGATATCAAAATATGAATAACTATTTTACTGGAATTCAGTTTTTTCATAATTAATTGGTCAAACTACTGATACGATTCATGTGGAATCAATATCTGGATAATAGTCTTTTTTATTACTTGAATGACTAATAATACTAATTGGTCATTATTGATGAGATATCGTCACCAATGAACTTTTTGAGTACAATATAACCAATAAAATTAGGCAGTATAATAAAGTCATAATAAGTTTTTAGTGTCATTATCATAAATTATCTATATTGGTTAGTCAACATGTAATGAGATAATTATCCTTGAGAAATGAAAATTATTTTTTAGTAGTTTAAATAGAATAATTTTAATTAATTTGTTAGAATCTAATGGATAATCTTGTTAACTTGTTTGAAAATTAGATAGTTGTCTTTTATATTTTGTTTGTATATTGTTTAACCACCAATCTATAAATCAAAATTCTAGGACTGAGTAGGCATCTCAAGACTCATAACATTATCAACAAAAGTAAATGTATAGTCCATCTTTCAAGTAAAACCCTTAAGGAATTTTTTTGGAGTTGGAATAGAATGCTGTAGATGACTATAAATTAAAAAAAGATGAGATAAGAATATGTGAGAACATCCAAAATTATCAATACGAAAAGATGTATTATTCACCAAGTAGTTACTTCTATTATACACCACATGACAACCTAAATCAAGACTATTATCAACTAGAAGAGAGTAAAACAAAGTGGAGATATAGAAGCCACGAGGAGAACATATTTTATATTCCTCAACTATTAACCGAATCTTAATTAGAAGATATGCTCGCTTGAATGATAAATGATGTGATATAAGAAAAATTTCACTGAGGAATAGAGGAAGCAATGATGGAGAGAGAGAAATAAATTCACTAATTTGGTTATATTCAAAAAAAGATTTGTATCAAAAGTTTTAGTGGCTGATACATTGGAAATTGGAAAAGTCAAACATTGTGATGAAATTACTGCATCAAAAGTGTATGTGGATAATATGATGATAAATGTGGAGAATCTACTGATAAATTTTTCAAACAAAATTTTGAACTCTTTTTTAAGCTATGCATCAATTGAAGCATCATCAATATGTAATTCTCTTAGTCTTTAATTTTTAGTATGAATTCTTCAAAAACAACATTGAAAGTACTTTGAATTTTTAAAAAGGTATATCACATACGATACAAAAAATGAGAATATAAATTTATTATAAATCTTACTCGATATTAAGTATAATTTTTTTGTAGTTCAAAAAGACATATGTGTGCATATCATGATATTCCTGGTCATTCAAAAAATATCTTGATTTTGCTCTACCATACGATTGACCTGCATGAGTGAAAATAGAAAGAATATCATTTTTTGATCTATCTTTCATATTACAATAATTATTTCATATTATGTGGTTTATATAATTGTGGCTGAAAGTAGTGTGCCCAAAATACTAAAATCTCTTTAGCCAAGTAGACATTGCAAATCGGTTCTTTCACATTAGTTTTATCTCGAACATTATTTTTCAATTTTCTTAGATTTCTAAAAAACATTTTATTAGAAAAAAAAGTATTAGTTGGATACGTTTAAATTTTTATTTTAGAAAAAAAAGTATTAAATTTATGCCCTAATATATCATGCAAATATTAATGCAGTAATGTATTCTTTCCACAAGCAAATCCAAACTTCACATTAACTTCTTTGTGCTATAAAAGCTATTTATTATGATGTTATTCTTTGGTAATAATTCAGATAATAACTGACATATTTTATCAAAATACCTCTCTGAAAAGTGATGTTTTGCCTTTAAATTTAATAATCTGGCCACTACAAATAACTTTGAGTGGCCATAGGGATTAACTAGCCAATTCTATTCTATAAATACTCTCAAAATTTATAAAATTATTTTGTTGATGATATCATGATATCATCTATGACATCCTGATTCAATGAAGGACCAATAACATTCTTCAATATTACTCTACATGCATCATTATGATTGACATATTCCATTGCAATATTTGAATCAATACTTTTATTTACATAATGCTTGGCAACTTGTTGCATGACTATTTTTTCATGTTTAAACCAAATATAATAATTTCTAATAAATCTATTCTTTGCAAGATGATATCGCACTGTATCCACATCTTGAAAACTATGCTTTTGACATTTACGGTCATTATATGGGCAACAGTGCATCTTATTTTTATTTCATCCATAAATTTAGGCTATTTTCAGTAAAGTCAATAAACTCCTCAATCCCCTCCATAAATTCATTAGTTAAAAATCCATTATCAGTCTTTCATTTATCTATTAATGATTATGTTGTATAATATTTTCATTCCTATTACACATAACACAAACATATTTTGAATTATCATAATGTATATAAAGGCTTATTTGTAATAAATTTATTGTGACATATTTTAAGACATTATAAAAATCAAATAAAATAGTTGGAGTCACATCGTCATTAGATAAGTTTAGATAAAAATAAGGTATGTGGGGTTGCTTCAATATCTTAGAGATCTAAAAAGCCATCAGTTGTAAATTTGTCATAAAGATAAAACTAAATATTTGATATTTATCATTATATCATGAAATTGTATTTATTAAGCAAAAAAAAAAATATTAACAATGTGATAACTCATGATTTCAAAATTAATAATATGTACTAACATAATTTGAAAAAGACAATTTATTAAATAGAAATCCTAAAAAAAATTGCAATGCCAGTGTATTTAAATATGCCAACAAAAAAATGACAAAAAAGGTGAGCTAGCAATGAAGAATATTAATAAATTAATAGAGATATTAACTAATCCATATGAAGCATATAATATAAATAGGCAACTACCAGCTATGAGATACAATATGCATTTTTTAAAATATATAAAATAATGAGAGGTGTTATTTATTGGATTACACCTTTAGTGAAGTGTAAATAAAATAACTATATGAATTTTGAAATGAGATTCTAATTTTTTTAAGTTGTTCATTTGTTATTACATTTCAACATTTGGACTACATGCCTTCAAATCCTTATTTGTTATTTATTGTTATTACATTTCAACTTTTAATATTTGTTAAAATATTTAATTCATTGATAAATATAGTATATAATATGTTTTGTTATCTATTTTTTTAACTATTTATTTTGGTTCTAAATTTTATTTATAGGTGTGAGTACTAATATGTTGATAGATTGGATACATTACATTGTGATAATAATGGGGTCCCACTACCCGATCAGTGGGTTGGGAAATTTATTGGAGCAAGACCTAGTTCACTCCAAAAGCTTGATTTGTTTCTGTTTTATATAGAATCCTAATTGTTATATATATATTTTTTGTTGTATCCGTAATTGTAAATGTACATCATGTTCTTCTTCGCTCTCTCTCTTAATTATGTACTAAAATATTTTGGGTAAATAAATCTACTACCACTATGCGATTTTCTAGAGGACATAGCTAGTCATATAGAATGACTATGTGAACCACGTTAAAATTGATATTTATTGTGGTTGGGATTATGTTTTTCTCATTCCTTGTGATGTTGTGTTATGTTTTGCATAATTTATTTATGTTATGTTCAACATAATCATTATATATAAATAGATACAAAATTATAACATTAAAGTTACACCATCAGTCTAAGTTGTTCATCTATAAATAACTACATTTCAATAAATCCAAGTAAGCAAACTAAGTTCATATTAATTAGTCTAATCAAAAGTAAAGGTAAATAATGAAATACACAAAAATTTCATACATCAATTAGGTGATCCAAAAATTTAACAAATCTTAGTATGTGCAAAAAATATAAAATCTATAATTTATTAATAAGAATGATATAAATTAAAGAAAACAATAAAAGATAACCCCATGAAAATGTTAAACATGAAAAAAACTTTTATAACAATAAAACACACAAAAAATACAATTCTCGAATATAATACATATGGGAAATTTTTAAAAACTAAATTTGAACATGAATTACGGATGATTAGTAAAATGAACACTGATTGGAGAAAAGTAATTTCAAAAATAAATCGGTTGAACTCATAATCGAAATTAAAAACCCACAAACACTGACTTTTTTTTTTTAAGTCTCAAAGTGTAAATTGACAAATTAATTATCATAATTTAGCGTCAGAATTTATTTTTGTTTCTAAATGAGTGATGGAATTATATTTCATTGCTGAATTTTTTAAAATTAAATTATGAAGAATGGATAAAATATTTCACATTTAGCGACGATAATAATTTGTATCTCTAAATATAGAAATGGATAAATATTTCATTTCTAAAATAACATAAATGCATAAATTTCCGTTGCTAAATACCACACAAGCGTATCCATCCACAATAGCATGTCAAAATTAGCAACGAGATTAAAAAAATGTTTAAAAATCCAATGCTAATTAGCAAAGATTTTTTTTTTCTGTTTCCATTTTTTTTTTACAATTTGTAATTTTCGTTTCAATTCCATTCCTAAATTTAGAAATGAAATTGAACATTTCTAATTTCTATTTCTAATTGCATAGTTATATATATATATAAACCATATATCATATATATGCATATATATGTATATATAACTTTATAAATAAATAAATAAATAAAATACACACACACACACACACACATATAAGTATATATCTATAATTATAAATATAAATATTTCTACATATATATAGACCTTTAAATAATATATATATGTGTGTGTGTGTGTGTGAATGTGAGTGTGTATATTTATATAAATAAATGTTTTGATTTTAAAAGAATATGAAAAGTAGTTTCATAATTTTTTTGGTGGTTTTTAAATTCTAAAATCATTAAAAATTTGTTAGATGGCTAATGTGTTAATAATAGAGTAAAATCAGTTTTTATATTTTGGGTATATCAAAACATAAAAATTTTATATTTTGAATGTTATTTTTTTAAAAGAGTTTGAGATAGAGTATAAAACATTAATATTTTTATTTTGAGCACCGGAAACATAATTTGAAAAAATGTCTCTATCATATCCCTTGGCCCTAGCCGAACCATATGTTTCTATTTGTTTTGACCATGTTTAACAGGTTCGGTCCCGTGTGTTTCTATTTGTAAAAAAGTGAGATAGCGTAGCATTTTCGTCTGGTATGCGCATAGAGTTCGGGGAGGCGTATCAGACTCGAGATGGTGAGCGAGTTGCTGGGACGATGGTCTGGGCTCGGTCTCCCCATCTCTCACCGAGCTTCTTCTCTTTTGCAGGACGCCATTTACAGTTTTTTTTCATAACTATCTGAGCTCATGTGCCTCTGTTGATTAATTTATGTGCTGTCTCATGTTTATTTACCTCTGGAAGGCTTTGCTGGAAGACACCAAAACGCCACCGTGGGATTCGAATCCAGTAGTTATTGGGGCAATGGTATTGGATATTCACGCCGCTTCTTATCTCTCTCCAAGCCCAAGAACTACTGTTCCCGGAAAGGTGTGAAATACGTTTCTTCTCTGTGACATAAAATGTTGATGTGATAATTTAAGTACTTAAGGACAGGAGTCCACTTTTGTTGTGCCTGCGGAAGGCGTGGGGTTGCCAATGGATGTTGTGGTGATCATTTATTTTCCTGCTTCTCTTTTTCTCATGACATAACCATCAATAAAGATAACATAAATAAATATACCATCTTAGATTATTATGCTAATCACTTAATAATGTCCCTAAACGTCTAAATATATTAAATGGAATAAGTCTCATACATTCTTTTAACATGTTAGATATGAATATTTTGTATATTTTATAACTAAAATATTTAAAAGTTAATAAAAGTTACTTCTTTGATGCATGACCCAAAATATTTAGTTTTTTCAATTATAAATATATAAATATAAGTCAAGAGTGTATAATCAGTGAAACAATGGTAGATAAACACTGTGAAAGGGCTATTGTAAGTGGAGAAAAATAGATACAATTCATCTCATTCAATTTTTATGAAAATTATCCACTTGATTAGTCAATCATGCACACAAATATTAGAAAAAATATCATAACCCAATTATTTAGTAAAATAATTAATTAAAAATAAATCATGATAAAATTTTGGGACAAAGAGAACACATGTCAAAAGAAAGAATTCAATATTGACATTATCATGCTTTATAATATGTATAATGGTGTATTATCCACGATAATATTAAAATCTTGAAACTCAACAAAAAAAATGATCATATGTGATATGAGTTATGAGTCTTAGCTCATAAATTTATAACTTAAGAGTTTGAAGTAAAGTGGTGAGAAGAAAGAATTCTAGATGTAGGAATGTTTTGGCTAGACTAACAATGCATAAGAAATAAAGTCTATAATACTTTTCATGAATAAATATAATAAAATTAGCAGATGTACATGTGAAAGGTCCCAACCTAAATGGATCTAATGATTTGTTCGACCACTTTTGAATCCCAAAACATCATACAATAACTAGGGTGCAATATTCAATATTTTCTTGAGTGCGTCTCAGTCTCTCACAAAAATAAATAAGTTAATATTGATCTCTTTTTTCTAAGAGTACTTCTTACCAGTTTTCTCACAACCAGTACATTGTGGAGCCAATATAATAGTCTGATTGATTATCTCAATTTTACTCAATTTGAGGGTAGCTATGGATGTATAAATTATTATTTAATAAAATTTTGAGATAATTTAGAGTTTCTTCTCACTAAAGATTCAGATTAATGTATCAATCTCTCATTGCATGTAAGTATAAAATACTATAATTTGAGCACCCAAAATCTTCAATACAATTTGATATATTAACATAGCTATTCCTCTATTAATACCCTTACACAATTATGTTAATATCTAAATAATAATGTTATACAGATGAAAATTGACCAAGCGTATGACTTTTTTTCCTTGAGATCATCATGAAAGAATAAATCTTTTTGAGATCATCACGAAAGAATAATTCTCTTTGAGCTCATCATGAAAGAATTATTAATATAAATTAATAATTTAATACTGGTTATCTTGTTCACAAGAAAAAAAAATATTTTAATAATCTTATCATGAGTTTGTATAAATTCTTTGGCTACTAACATAACTTTAAGTTGATCAATTGTTCCTTGAGTAAAAATGTCACCGTAGTATGCTATTAGCTCTTTCACACAATTATATCTAAATTCTACAATGAGTCAACTCATCGTAATAAATTTTTTGTATGTTAATAGCTGAGTAATAATGTCATGCATGCAGAATATTCTTAGTGAATATATTAATATGGGTCAGTTTCAAAATTTCTCTGCGTATGTCATAAAATTCAAATATATCAAACATACTTGAGTCAATTGAATTTCATAAATATAACAGTAACAGTTCATTGATCATCAACCACTTATTTGACTTTTTCTAATATGAATTATCAAATAGGTATCTCATGTATCATTGTTCTACAAAGTAAATCCTCATCGAAGTAGCCCACAGTAAATATATGGAGGTCATTTTAGATCATACATAGTTAATATATTGATATTTATTATTTCTAAAATTAAGTAAAAAGTGTGTACCTTTGGCATCATTCAAGCTTTACTCCTTGGCACATCTTGAGTTTTTTACAATTATGAATGAAAAATGAAATATTTTTAGTAAAATTTTTTACAACTATCATGTCATGTTATATATTTAATAGAAAGCATTTGTTTTTTGCCTGTCTTTTAGTGGTTGTTGTGTTTTAGTAGTTACATTTGTACCCAAAATAATATATATAAGTCTAATTCTTATTATATAGTTTTTTTACCAGGAGGAAGCCTTGGGCTACATTAGGCTCGGAATAAGCTACATGGCCTCAAGGGAAAACAAATTTCTTTGTCTCAGTGATAGGGATATTTGGTGGGAATCAAACTCATAATCATGAGATTGTGCATTCGATATCTCACCATTTGGATTACCATATTCATTGGTAACTTCTTATTATCTAGTTAGAGTAATTGCTAGTCTTAATGTCATTTTTTTGAGTGTTGAAATTAATGTTGGACAAAATAATATCTAAATATTGGGTAAAATGGATTGGGACAACTTGCATGTCAGTTCAAATCTATGACAAAACAAACATCAAAATAAAAAATAAAAAAATTGTTAATTAAAAAATAAGTTATACTACAATATTTCTTTTTAAGACATCCTATTAGTTCAAGCTGGTTCCCACATAAATTTAGAGTGCCTAGTTGACTATAAGTCCCATGTTCTTAGAAAGATATCTCATATCTTAGAGACTTATTTATATATTTTATTATGTGAAGAACTATGCTAAAGTAAATATATCGAGGAGAATCTAGATAATAATTAGTCAAATTAATCGTATGAGTTATATCTAGTTTGATGATGGTCAATAAGTAATCTTATTTATACTTTTCTTAAAAGTAATAGATTTACTAGTATAGTCATATTAGGTAAAAAATATTAGTACCTGGATTAATCAGAGTATCAGCTAAAGTAAAGCTTGAATGATAACTTTCTATTAGAATATCAATTGCATAACTTAGCTATGATAAAATAATTTTTTTCTTGGAGCAATGCACTTTTATTCTAAGATAATATTCGAGTTTTTTAAGGTTTTTCTTTTAAAATTATGATTGAATGTAATTTTTGAATTGAGTAATTTTTAATTTGTTGTTTCCTGTAATCAAAATATAATCTACTATTCTACTTATATAATAAATAAAATCATCTTTTCATCAGAGTTCATCTTGAAAAACAAAAAAATATCAATTACATATATGTGTAAATTAAATGAGGTGATTATTTTTAAAAATCTCATAAATCAAAAAATTAATTATTATTTTTTAAATATTATTTAATATCTTTCATGATCTGTAAATTATGTCTATATGTGTTTCTCAAAATTCATGTAGTTGCTTTACATGTATCTCATTCTCTTGGTCATCCTTAATAAATATATTTTTTATGTATATATGATATATCTTTTATCTAAGATATATGTGTCAAATAAACTATTGTTGTGTTGACATGACTTGATAAAGGGTTGATCCTGGCACAACTTGATGACTTGATTCTTTCAATAGGGCATGCTAAGTTGTGTTGGGTCAGGCTTATAGTGGCACGACATTGCCAATAGCCAATGAGTAGGCCAAGTGCAACTGCCAATGCAGTAAGCATTGGCTAGTCCAGTGATCAATCACCATTCACCACAAGCCACTGCCCAACTAGCCAATGGATTTGGTCAAGTGGTAATGTTGATGCCTCATTATTGCTGTGGCATCATGCATCAGCTTTCAATTTTTATTTTAATGTTAAAATTTTAATGTAAAATTTTAATTTTTATATATTAAAATATTAAAATTAAACTACTATGCAATGTAAATTAAAATAAAAAAATATATAAGAACACAATAAAATAAAATATATCAATTTTTGACTTTTGATTTTGTGATATAATAAATAATAATAAATTGACAAAAGTTAAAATAATAACAATAATAATTTGCTTCTTAGTTTTCTCATATTTGTAATCAATCTATGTATGTAGTATGATTTAGATCATCATATTTGATTTTGAAGCTAGTGTTAGTGGTAGTTTTAATATTCTTGATATTATTGTATGAGTCATTATGCATTAGTAGCTCTTTCATTTTATCTTGAATATTTATTTTTGAATTTTGTCATTTAAGCATGAAAGTAATTATTTAATATTTAGTTGTAATTTAGATCTCCTATCAGAAAAAATATTCATAAGTATAAAATAAGTAGATGTCAATGCTATGTTAGATATTAAAGAAGTCAATAGATCATGTGTAGAGGTGTCAAATGGGCCGGGCCGGCCCGGCCCAGCACGAGGCACGGCACGATAAAAAAACGTGCCCGGGCCCGGGCAAACAAACCACGTGCCGGGCCGTGCCCGGCACGGCTCGTGCCTTGGCACGGCACGCCGGCCCGCGTGCCTGCGTCGTGACTCGTGAGTCGCGACTCACGGTCACGACTCACTGAGTCGTGACTCGTGACCCAACCGGGCCCCGCCCCCGGTAAAAAGACCGCGGGTCGGGTCCAAACAGACCCGACCCGCCCCGACCCGCCTGCCCTGCCTTGCCGTGCCCACGGGCCGTGCCGTGCCGGGCACGACACGGTACAGTGACCGTGCCGTGCCCGGCACGGCACGGTAGCACGGATGGGCACGTGAAAAACGGGCCGTGCCGTGCTGGGCCGGCCCGTTTGACACCTCTAATCATGTGTATGAAATAAGTGAATTTGTATAATTTTTATTAATTCATTATATTTAAATTCATATTATCATTATGTAAAAAGATAAAATATTTATTAATATCTAAGTACTGAGATAGTTTTTTTCTATTTGAGGATTATCATTTTATTTATTTATAGCTAATTTAATGACATAATCATCATATTAAAAAATAATATTTATATTCATACTTGGAGGCTTGCTAACATTGCTATAACTATTGTCGTAATATGTAAATTTGTGATTTTATTTTTCTTGATCCAACTATCTGATTCTTCTGCTTGGTTCATGTAGATGAATATCTAATTTAGTATGTTTTTTATTCTTTTTACCTTAACCTTAGGATTAATGTAGGTAGCTAAGTAATATAGAGATAAAATTGATGATCAATATTTAAAATATTTAATTTTTATCTTAATAATCTTGATACTAAAATTGTGATGTTCTCTTTATTTTATTATTGTATATATTTCTAAATATAATACAAGTAGCGAGAGTGTATACAAACAAATACATGATTATATCATAAAAAAATTTTAAAAATTTCAAAATAAAATTTATATTCTTGTCTGAATTATTAATAATAAGTTAGTTACTCTTACTATTAATATAATTGGATATTACATATTGGCAGTTGATACATAACTCTAATATGAGGTAAATATAATTCTCATAGTGTCTAATATTTATTTGAAATATTTTAGATCTGTTGTCAAATATAGAATGTGAAATTTTTGTTGTCTACTAGATATTTAAAAATATTTAAGTAAATTTTTTGTATTTTTTAATATGGAGAAAATAATTTTGTTTGTTTGTTTAATTAGGTTAATTACGTGATACATATATTTAACTTGAAAAAAATAGTTGTTAAGGGCTTTTCTCTACTAGTTTTGATAAATATGTCAATGATGAAACTATTATTTGAAGCATTATCAAATGTAATATTGACAATTTAATTTTGAATATTATATATGGTTGGACCATCATGAGATTAGAAAATCTTAGGAAATTCAAAAATTTTTTTATTAAGTTTTTACTTAGAATTGTCATAGCGAGTAGTGAGATATGTGAGTGAAGTGTCATCGTGATTAGTCTAGATGTTAAATATTACAAACTCAACACAATTATATTTTTCAAGTTTATTAATTATTAATTATTAATTTTTTTTTAAATTTAATATGTTTTATTATGTTATTCTTACTGGTGGACAAAAGAATTTTAGGATAATTAGATTGATAATAGATTTATATTATATTAATTATACATGATCCTTCAAAAATTTAATTAAAAGGATCATATTAGGTTAATATATTATTTTATTTTGGTATATATTAATTACTATAGATAATTCAGAAATTTTTATTTTGGTATTTTATAAGAAAAATTTATTATAATAAATTTATCATTTTATTAGAAAGAGAGTGTGATTCCTCAAATATTAATATATCATATTTAATAATAATTTTGAAGTTAAATGTGTTTGACTAAAAATAGTACTAACAACGTTGATCATCTGAGAAGTTTTTCATGTGACGACAATTACTTTTGTCTAAGGATGATATGTCTTGGGTTCGAGGCTCATCATATGCATTCTCTTCAATTTTTGAGGGTAATATTATTAAGATATTAATGTTTTTTAAATCTTATATTAAAGTGAGAGCATTGTGCATTGGAACTAATCTCAATTATTTTTTTAAAAAAGTAGATTTAGAATTATTTTATTGTTACATATATATATCTTAGATCTTACAGTGCGTAATACTTCATGAAACCTTGTATAAATATGCTTATGCACCAATACTGGGAATTAATGAAAACATTATTGCATTATAAATATGAAAAAAGAAGATTCAGTATTTACATTGGTGTGGTAGAGATTATATATGGTACTAACTAATCCTTATATTTTATCAGCTTGTCTTGCAACATTGATTTTATTATATGATGCTAAATTTTCAGGTTACTTTTGCTTTAGGAGGTGTAGCGAGGAATGTGGCTGAATGCATGTTCAAGCTTGGAATGAAGCCTTACATAGTCAGTGCTGTTGGACTTGACATGGCAGGTGATTGTCAGAAGTTTTCTATCACTTGGATCATGGATGATTAACCTTAATGTGTGTTTACTTGTAGTAAAGAACCTTTGTGGGGAACAATAAACACCATTGATAAATCTAATTTTGGCTCTACTTTTATTTGTGCATCTACAGGTCACAGGAGGTTGTATTTAGTGCACAAGTCTTCCTCTTAGCATGATGTTTGAGAGAATTTTATATATGGACACTGTTGTTATCTTTAAGAATTAAAGAGATTGTGTTTGATTAGTCTTGAATTTGAGACTTACTACTATTAGAAGAATTTATTGGTCATCATACCAAAAAATGATCTTTAATATATGTATGTAATATAGATGATAATTAGGTTGTGCTTGGATGACATGACTTAGTTTTTAATGACCCACCTAGGCCATATCGTCGGACCATGCCAACCAAGTTTTGAAATTGGGTCGTGTCGTGTTGGAATGCCTCTAAAATGGGCAGCCCGACACAACCTGTTGGTCCGCAAGCTAGCTGATGAGTGCTGGGTTATGCCTGAACAGTCTGACCCCACCCAACCTAGCATATGTTTAGTCTAGATTAGCTTGGTTTGGTCACCCAGACTAAAACTAACTAGGTACAACCTGAGCCATGCCGTGGGCTAGCTCACATTTGTTCTATGCAAGATTTCTGGTGTGTTGGGCTAGCACAAGCTTGGCTTGGGCTGCCATGCCAATTTCCCTCTTCTAGCATGTAACACAAGGATTTTCTAGATAATCAACTATTCCAATATTATTCTCATTAATATTATTTGATGTGCAATGTGCATTGAGACAAAAACTTTTTAAGAACTTGATGCACAAATGCCTTTTAGGTACTTGAGGCATAAAAGCCTTTTAGGGACATGAGGTGCAAGGCACACAATTAAGGCATGAATTTTTTTATGTGAGACGTACTCTATCTTATATATATATATATATATTATATTTTCTTTAAATATTATCTAGAATTTTTTATTTATTAATAAAATACAATCAAATAAATGATATCAAATATATAAAAATAAAATTTCATTAGTGTTTTCTATTATCACAAGTATTTATGGTTTTAAAACAAAATAATAAAATTTTAAAAATTAAATATGTAAAATTTTAAGATATCATATCTGTAGTTTTCGGGAGTGAAGGGGGAAGAGATTTGACAATAATATGATTTGTAAGGGGTGTCTGAGGTGCGACAAGATGATGTGCTTTTGCTCGAGCCTGGTGGTATCTGAGCTTTAGGCGTGCTTGAGGCACGTCTTTAATAATTATGATTTTTGCTCAGATATTTTTAATTTTGGAAATATTTGTTGTTTTAGTTTTTTTTTTAAATCCTACTTTATTTGTGCATATATAAGATTTCCAATTTTAAATGCTTGAATTTTGTGTGATTTGGGAAGTTGTACAAGGTTAAATACATTGTGTAAATACTATTATTTTACCCATTATGTGTTTGTATGTTTGAGCCTTACATAATCAGTGCTGTTTCTTTTCTACAAGATATGTCTTGGCCTTGTAGTCTGTAAGTATTCCAAACTCAGGCATTTGAATTCGAATTTCTGAATCCATGGGTTTTTAATCCTTGCTGTCTCTTAACTATTTCAATTGACAATGCATCTTATAGCAATGGTAATGATAAAACAACTTTTTCTGTAAATTTTGAACCCCACAGGTAACTTACTGCTGGAATACTGGAATTCTGTTGGGCTCTCCACGTCTGGTGAGATTCAACATTGTTTTATTTGACATCTATAAGGTGTTTGCTTTTTTTTTTTTCATTATTAATGTTGAATAGTTAATGCTTATTTAAAAGAAGAATGTGATAAGTTAATGATGACTATATCATTATCATTATGACATTTTAATTTTAAATGAGTTGTGTTATATTATGTGAATTTTCTTTTCTATTTAATTACTTTTTTAGTAATTTTTTTGTTAAAATAAGCAAACAAATATTTTTTTTTATCACAATTCTAACTCATTTTTAATCTTCATAAATTTTATTTTTTAGTTTTTTTTTGACTAGAACATTGATATATGTTTTTTATGCATGATCAAATCATCCCAATGGTCCATTTCATGTAATTTCTATTTGTATCTAGCCCATTCATGTCAATCATTCATTAGTTCTTTATTTATTGAGTAGTAGATTCATCCTTGTTATATCTTATTTTTTTATGTTGATGTTTTTACGCATTTATATTAATATTTTTATTATAATTATTTATTAATCTACACATTTATATTAATATTTTTATTATAATTATCTATATTTTATGAATATTTTGATTTTTAATAATTTAATATTAACATTTATAAAGAATATCTAATGTCTAGAACACCAAGCTTGGAGAATAAAATATGTTAAGGTATTTGTAAAGATGTTTGCTAGTTGCTTTGCTATTTAAATATGAGTTGTAGTAGAATTTATTTTTTTTGAATATTTTCTATGAGGAAGATGTAGTCTACCTTTGTGTTTCATTTACTTGTGAAATAATTGATTGAAAGATATATGTCAAGGTTCTTGATTGTTATCATAAAAAGTAGTGAGAGAAGAAAATAAATATTCGATCTCATTAAGTTAATATTAGATCTAAAGTATCTCACATATATTTCTTATCATATTTATGAATTATATTTTTATATTGAATCTTAAAATAATTTTCTGCTCTTACTTTTTGAGAAGATGAAATTGTTTCTAAGATAAGTACAAAATAATGAAATAATTCACCTTTATGATATGACATAATTAACTATACTGATAGCTACAGATGTTTAGACCTAGAGTGTTGAGCCTAATGACTTTTTCACATGTCTAAGTTTGCGAAGAATTGTATTTAATGAAAAATTAATGTATGAATAAATGATAGTATTTATTGAAATGTAATCTAAAAGTTCAATCTTTTTAAGATTATCTACAACATATATCTTTTGTGATTATTATAAAATAATTTCTTTCATAGAATATGTTACTTATATGTCAGGAACTAAGATATTCATTGAGAGAGTGGTTCCTAACTTGTCATCTCACTTTATTAAATTATTTTTTATATACATAATAAGTAAAATGATCATATTATCATAGTTCTTCAGAAGCATAAAAAAAAATCATAACATATATGTGTAAATCAAATGTGATAATCGTTTGTGAACATATTGCAAATCAAATTCTTGTTGGCTGTTTTAGATTATATATTGTAATTTATAATTTATAAATTATATTTAATTTTACTGCTCAAAATTTAGGTGATTACTCCATATACATCTCTTTCAGTTTATTGTGAAAAAAAATATATTTTCTGTTTAGATGGTAAGTTATTTATTTGTGAGATGTTATTAATGAAATTATAATATTTAATATATATGAAAATTGTCTTAGTAATTAGTAAAAAAATATCTTGATAGTTTATGCTAAAAGTCTTGATTAACTTATTTGTATTAAATCTCGTCTTAAAGTATCTTCACAATGAACACTCATATGCAATTAACAATAGTCTATCTTACTATTTATAATATTAGTTTCTAAGTTTTATTTGAATAAAAAATATCTATCTTTTCCAATATGACATAACACCATCTTAAGTAAAATAATTCTTTAGAATGAAATATCAATCTTTTCTAATATTCTAGTACTATAAAGAAAAATAATAAAAGAAGTAAAAAAAAAGAGATGTTTTTATATCAACACACATGATATATGATGTTAAGTATAATTCTTAAGTCTTTTATGAAGAGAGATCTAAATGTCAAGAATAAAAGTGTTAATTACATGATTATTTAAATCCTTGGTAAATTCATTTCTAATTTAAGCAGGCTATGTATGTTTACTCATAAAAGTATAAATTCAAAGTTATGTAAGGTCAAGTCTCACAGTCTTTGGCTTATCATGAGCCTGAATTGGAGTATACTCTTGAGATACTAGGTTTTTTGAACTTGAATGCTATTTTTTTTTACTTTGGAAATATCTTTCTATATAGATCTTATATTATGTATATTTATTGCTTTATATTATGACTCCATAAGAGTGTCATTATATTATTGATCAACAAGTTCAGATGTAGCTGATATGTGATTCTTTCTCCTAGTTGGAGATTCATGTGTGATTAATGAGCAATACAAAAAGTAATAGGTCCATATATATTCTTTGGACTTCCATTTTTTTATGATTCTAGGCAAAATATTTGTGCTAAAAAAAGAAAATGTTCGTAAACACATAATTCTAGAAGTTTCTAGTAAAAAAATATTTGTATCATCTTTGAATGTTAGAGTATTCAAGGAAGACATTTATAATGAAACTTGATGCCAACTTGTCTTGTCCTGAGCAGAGATATAACTACAAGTGGCTACCATGTCGTGTTGGTCCAACCTATTTTGGTTTTGGATGGTTTATCCATGCTATTGTGTGTTGCTGGGCTTTGAATGGTTTGATTGCATTGACGACATTGATGAAATTAAGGGCAGCTCAGCATGGCATGTAGGTCATGTTTAAAACCTGACATGCCTGGTTGGGTTAATCCGTAAAAAAATCAGCATGAACAGGCCCGTGGGCATGGATCATGCCTGTCCTGCCATGTGCCTAACATATACTAGCCTGAGAGTAGCATAGTGCAGCCTCAGCTAGCTTGGGTGTCAACCAGGCATGTCAGACGCCCTGCCAGGCCCCAGGCCTCAGGTACCCAGTAGGCTGCTGTGGCTTTTGGACGGGCACCTGTGTGTGCAGGTGATGGCTGCACTGCAGAGCACAGATTGCAGTATGCAGACTGCAGTGCAAGCGGCACTGCAGAGTGCAGAGTGCCGACTGCAGTGCAAGTTGACTGCAGAGTGCCGACTGCAGTGCAAGTTGACTGCAGAGTGCCGAGTGCTGACTGCAATGCAAACTGACTGCTGAGTGCAGAGTGCCGATTGCAGTGCAAGTTGCACTGCAGATTGCAGAGTGCAGACTGCAGTGCAAATTGCAATGCAGAGTAATAGTGCGGCAGTTTTCTGCAGTCTTCACACACACACATATTATATATATAAATTTAATTAATTATATAATATGAAATTTGAAATTATGAATTAAGAAAGATTAAATTATATTTAAAAAATTCTTTATTTTTAAATTATAAAATATAAATATACAACATAATTTTTCAAAATAAAAAAAAAATAAAACAATGACAAATGCTAAACGACTGAAGTGGTAATGGATCATTATCTGATATTTTGATTGGTTTTGATTTTCATAATTTAAAATTTTATCGTATAAATCATTATATATATGTAGTTGTGATACTTAAATTTGATCTTGAAAATTTATTTGTGTATCATTCATTCATTCTCATTTTTTAAATATAATAAATTTTCTATAATATATAACTATAATCTCATTCTTATTTAAAATAATATTTATATTTATTGAAAAAGTATATTTTGATATTACACTAGATATCGAAGTCTATAGATTATGTACTATTAAAAATAGTATGAAAAAGGTGAATTTGTATGATCTTTAATAATTCAATATAATAAAAATTTTCACATGACTTTGAGATTATCACATTGCATTTTGGTAGCTAACTAAATGAAAAAATAATCTCTGAATACCATATCAATTTTCATACGTGAAGGATTGCTAAAATTATCATATTTATTTTTGTAATATTTAAATAAATTTTTTAATTATTGGTAAATTTTATATTCCACTTGTGGTTAGTTAATATAATTATATATATATATATATATATTATATTTTTTATTTTTTTGATCTTAATTCTAAGATTTATATAAGTAGTTAAGTAATAAATAAATAAAATGATAGTTTATTATTTTAAATATTTTTTTCTATCTCAATAGTTATGTCACCAAAGTATAAATATTTTTTATATTGATTAAATATATCACTTATATAAATAAATATAAGATAGATGAGTGTACAAATGAATACAAGTTTATTGTATCATAAAAAAATTTATGAATTAAAAAAAGTTATATTCTAATATGATTTATTAATTATTATATTAATTTTATTATTAATGAAATCAAATATACTATATTGATAAACAACGTATGAATTTAATATCAGATATGTTGAATTGGAATTGTAAATATTTTTAGTAAATTTTTATAGGCCTATTGTCTTGCATTGATTATAAGCTTCTTATAGTTCATTAGTTATAATATATTTTAATATATTTTTAATTTTTTTAAATGAAGATAAAATTACATTGAAGTCTATTTGTATTATTATGTTTATTATGTGATATATATATATATATATCTAATATAGAAAATCTCAATTAGAAAATACTTTCTAATTATTTTTATGAATATATTCAAAGTGACTTCATTATTGAAGTATTTTAAATGTAATACAATAAATTTATTTTGTATTTTATATTTTCTAAATTTTTTTGAAAAACTCATATAAAGGGATTATTATGATTGTAATCTTACAAAATCTTATTATTTCTTATATTTAATTTTTATTTAGAATTAATAAAATAGGTGATAATGTATTTGAAAGGAATAGTATCAAGATTTGTTATATCATTTTAGTATAGTTTTTAAATTTATTAATTATTAATTATTTTTATATTTATAATTTTTTATTATATCATTTTATATGTCAATTTAGGGTTATGATAATAAGTGGGTTGAATATATTTATGCATACCATACTTTTGAATCTTACCCAAATTAAAGTGGAAGATAAATATTAATTAATCAACCTAGCAATGTTTTTTCTATCCAACTCGTGGTTATAGATCAATGAGGTCACTAAACTTAAAGCTGATTCAAATTTAATAACTCAGTTGCCAAGTCGAGTTTCTCGGTGTATTATTTCAAGTGTCTCCCAAGATATTCAACCTCATCATTAGTTTTGTAAATATAAATTATTTTATAATAGGTACATTGGATTAAATCTTCTTTGATTCCTTTAATATTTTTATTTTTGAAAAAAATATATAATCTATCCTACTCAAATCTAAAGAAAATCTTTTTTAAAATTGTTCTATTCTGTAAAATCAGTAGAATAAAAAATAAATTCAGAATTCAGTTGTTTGAAAAAATAATCTATAAAAAAAAGATTAACAATATAATAAATAAAACATGCAAGAGAAATAAGAAATCGTGCTGTATATTATCATATTTAATGGTTTTTGAAGGAATTTCATAAGCAACTATAATATTTAATGAACAAAAAATAAAAATAAAAATGAATAATTATTAATAATATGAGTATAGTTAGAGGTAGTCAAACGGGCCGCAGGCCGGGCAACGGCCCGGCACGAGGCACGGCACGGTTCGGCCGTGCCTGGGCCGGCCCGGCACGATAACAAAATGTGGCCCGGGCCCGTGCCCGGGCCCGTCAGCACGAACCCCGTGCCGGGCCGTGCCCGGTCACGGCACGTCGGCCCGCGCTGCCTCGGAGTCGTGACTCGTTACCTCAACCGGGGCCCCGCCCCCGGGTAAAAAATGTACCGGCGGGTCGGTGTTCCAAACAGACCCGACCACGCCGCCGCCCACGCCCTGCCTTGCCGTGCCCTTTGCCCAGCGGGCTCGCACGGCAAGGCCCTTGCCGTTCCCACGGGCCCGTGCCGTGCCCGATGTACCGTGGCCGTGCACGGGCCAATTTTAAATAAAAGTATGAGTAACAAAATCAATGATAAATTAAGTATGAAAAATATGAAATTTTATATATTATTTTTAATATCCTGATAGCTAAACTTTTTGAGGATTCTTGAATGTTTGTGATAGTCAACATATCTCTTTCAATATTATAAAAATTTGATTGTATTCTTTTAAACTATATGTCAATACTTATCCTTGTATGTTTATTCTTCTTATAATATGTATACTGCAAGAATAATTATTTTTACGCATATTGATTTCGTAGCACATCTTTTGAAATTGTTTCAGACAGTCAAAAAAATACATATTTGCAACTCAAATATATTATAAAATCTAACTTGAATTCTGTTCAATAGAGGAATCTTAATTTAAGGATTTCTAAAATTCTTTCATTCCTGAATTAGGATTTTGAGCACCTAACTTGCTACTTTTACATAGATGTGTCAAAAGGGCCTGGCCAGCCCAGCCCAGCCCGACCTGGTCTATTTTTAGGTGGCCAATCAGGCCACTATGCTGTACTTGGCATGATACGGCTTCATCACAGTTGACCCTGACATGGTCCATCGGTCTGACTGTGATGAAGTCGGGCCGAGTCATGCCTCGACATGCTGGTTATGGACCATTTGAGCTGGGTTTGAGATGGGGTTTGGCCGTTTGGGCCAAGTTTGGGTTGTTTAGAAAATTTTTAATCTAGAATTCAAAATTATTAAAAAATTTTAATTATAAAATACTTAAATAAATTATAGTTACTTATTAAATTAAAATAAATAAATAATAATTAATTTTTAATTCATTTAAATTAAATATAACATAAAATATAGTTTAATAAATAACTAAAATTTTAAAACTTACATTATCTAAATAAATAAAACTAAAACATTAATACAAGCTAATGCAAATCACAAAAAACATAAATGAAGATTTAAGCTTTAAATTAAAATGATAAAAAAATAAACAAAAATAATATCAATCTATAAAAAATAAATGAAAATGAAAAATATCTTTAGCATTACAACATATGATTAATGATGATATCAATATCAGTGTCTCATTTGTCATCAGTTGTCAATTGTCATAAATATCTCATGGATAATCATTAGTAACTAATTTCTCCTCTTTTGTTGTATCTTAGCATGGTACTAGATGCTCAAGTTCAAATCCTCCAAATTCTTCAAGTAGACTCCGATGCCTCGATAATATCTGGTTGTAATTTGTATTTCATATCTGAAATCATATTCATTGTAATAGAACCAGTAGACTCCGATGCTATATTCAACATCGGAAGAGTAATAGATTCTATGCCATCTTAGATAGTACGGGATAGCCGGATATGTGGACTTATATAATTTTTATAACTGTAAAATATCAAAATTCTTATTATCGAAATGTGATAGGATTAATCAGTAATTATTATCCAAGTATTGAGAAAACTCTCTTCTATTTAATGGTCTATCTCAGTCGTTTAATACTCATTACCTGAATGAAAAAATCATTATTTTCAAATATGATATTCATATCTGTATACGGAATACTGCTATCACTATACCTACTATCATAATATGTAAAAAGCTCAGTCAACTTCTCATGAATAAATCGTTCAGGTTAGTCTTCCTAGATTATGTATGAGGATATGTATGTCAAAATCTTCTCTACTCTTCCATCTTAACTATAGGGTTCATGCAGACACCTAGAGAATAAAGTGATTGAATGGTGAACCATTATTTTAAGTATTTGGTTTTAATCTTTATCGTCATATCGATAAGTGTCAGATCATCTCATCATAATTCTCACCCGAGTCCTGAAAGTCGATAGTGAGAAAAAAAAAGAGAGTTGAGAGAGATAGAGCGAGATAAAATATGAGAGAAAACAATGTTTAAAACATAAATTATTGAATTAGGGGGAGTTATAGATATTGAAAAAATTAATAAAAACAATTCTTTTTAGACTTTTTTTTTAAAATTAGTGCAAAATCCTTAGGGTCATTGTATTCTGAATCCTAGTAATTGGGGGCAAAATCAAATGGTTGAAATTTAAATTTTTTTTTCGGATTGTTTGGGTTGGTTCGACTATCGAACCGAACCAAACCAAACGGAAATAGGTTCCAAAAGCATCGGCTTTTGGAACCATCATGCTTGGGATGAGCTAGTGATAAAAGATCGACGGGTCGGATAGGGTTATGGGACCGACTGAAATTCAGATTCGTTGGGCTTGGGGTCAAGCGTCAGGATGGGGCATGATCGGGGCACGGTTCAGGTTGTGCTGAAATCGCATGCCCATGGGCTCTTGTACTGGGCTGTGCCTGGCCCAGCACGTGGCATGGTAGACCTCGGTATGGCACGAGCCATGCCGTGATTTGGCTTGCCACGGGCATGTGCATGGGTTGGACTGTGCCGTGCAGAGCTAGGCATGACAGAGTGGGCTGTGCCTCGTGCCGGGCTCAGGCTTCCCGGCCCCGTTTGACACATCTACTTTCACCCTTCAAAATAAGGGGTTTGAGGACCAAAAACTCAATTACCCAGATTCGTACCCATAATTTTGGGGTTTCCGAAACTTGCTAGCCTCGAAAATTAGAGTCAAAAACTCAAAATGTTTGCTGCCCAAAATTGAGCTCCAACATGCTACTGCTTCTGAATACATGCTATTGCTTCCGAATAACTACTTTGCTGCTTGAATAAATTAGGGTTTCCAGCTCAAAAACATTGTTGCTGCCCAAAATTGGGCTCCAACATGACGTAACTATGACACCACCTCCTCTCATCGTCATAATGTGGGCATTGATGGCCATGCACTGTAGTACACACAAGCAAGTGCATTGTGCTGAAACAATTCACATACACTCATTTTTAGGGTTTTGTGCCCTTGCATGACCTAGAGTTTTACTTCTCTTAGGTTTTTGATCCTGATATTATGTTAAAATTAAAATTAAAAGTAAATTAAATCATAATAGAACTTAATACTCAAAAGTGTTCAAAGAAAGCCCTTATATAAGGGGCAAGTTACTTTGGGGAAACCCACAATATGGATGCTCTCATCCAAAATGCAATAAAGTAAAATAAAATAAAATAACAAATAAAAACTATAAGCTGCAAACTTGTAAACCCCAATATTTGTATATCCAAGATATTTTATATTATTTCAATGAGTTATATTGTCAATTATATTTAAAAAATAAAATACAAAATTTTTTGTTAGTTTTGGCAATATGAACATAATTTGATTTAAGGTGATTTAAAATAATTTTCAACTTTTTATTTCATTTAGAATCTTGTTAGTCAATTTTGTAATATTTACAAATAGTATGTATGATGTACTAAAAATTATCATCTTAAATAATTTTTGTTAGCTCATTAATCAATTAAATAAATAATATATATATATATATATATATATATATATATATATATATATAAGAATTTAAACTAAATTTGTGTTCAATTTATTGATCGAAGAAAATTTTGTTTTGTTGTCATTTATTAGATTTATACGATTACTCTTATAATTATAATATCACTTTATTAATGTTGTAATATATATATATATATATATATATATATATATATTATTATTATTATATTTATGATAAGAGCATCTAATATGTTGATTGTTCTAATTTTTTGTTTATTGATTAATGATTATATTTTCATTTTGTTTCATTGATGTTTGAGTTTATTTATTATCAATTGTATTTATTTATATTATAATATTAGATCTGGAGCATGCACACCCTAGAGAGAGAGAGAGATTATGTGAGTATAATGTGTGTTGTTTGACAGTGTGGTGTGATGTGGTGCACATGGTATGTGATTGTGTGGTGCAAATGATAGTGTGACATGGTGTCGGTGTTGTGTGATGGTATGATGTGGTCCCCATGGTGTGAGGTGGTCTGGTGCAAGATAGTGTGACAGTGTGGCATATGCCATGTCAGTGTCGAATGCACCATTGTATGATGTGGTGCATGTGACTATGTGGCGTTGTTAGGGTTGGTTGTGCAAAAATATTGTGGTGCAATATGATGCATGTGTGGTGGTGTGGGGTATGTGGTGCATGTGTGATGGTGTGATGCATGTGTGGTGGTGTGGGGTATGTGGTGCATGTGTGATGGTGTGATGCAATGTGGTGCATGCGTGATGGTGTGGTGCAATGTGGTATATGTGTGATAGTGTAATGTGATTAAGATATTTTATTATATTTATAGTGTGGTGAATGTGTATATTGGTATAGTGATATTTACATGCTATGATGTGGTGATTAGATATATAAAATAAAAATCATTGTTATTATTATTTGAAAGCCATGACACTAGGATCCTCCTAGTGATGAGATGATGAGTCCTTGGTTATTGATTCATAATTATTGATTGTCTTATAATAATCTATTAAGAAATGAGTTTTCTTTATTTTATCTCTTACATTATTTTCAAGGTGTAATGGAAACTTGTATTTATATATTCATTTTGGATTATATATATATATATATATATATGATGTGATCCCTCTACTAATGAGATTAAGACTAAAATTGATTGAGAGTACTACATATTGCTAAGGAAAAAAGTTGACTACTGATCTATTTAGGGGGCTACACAAAAATCCCCACTATAATCATTACTAGAGAAGAATATGCATATTTCTCCTTTGAGTAATACAATAACAAGAATTATCCATTATTCATGTAACTCTCAACATTCTTATTACTCTTAACTCGTGAATTATCATCTCAAGATCAAATAGTCATATGACATGTAATCATTTATTATTTTTATTATTTAATCTTTGAATATTATTATAATTAATGATAAAATATTTAAAACTTTGTATATTTTAATATTTAAATTGATATGTTATTTATATCTTGAGTTTTATTTATTTTTGAGTGTTCAAATAATTATTTCTTTGAATTGTCTTATTAAATAGCTTAATTATATTATTTTTTTTCATATTAATATTATTTTTTAGGATTGAAATATTTTAAGGATAACTTTTTTTGGCACGAAGCAATATAATTTGTATATATTTTTTTACTCTTAGGAGTTGTACTAGGTGTTTAAGTGTTATTAATTATTTATTTTTTTATTCTTTACTTAAGCATAAATTTTTGGCCAACCAAAGAATTTTTGATCTCAATATAAAATATATTGCTTGATAAAATTGTAAGATTTGTTAGATTAAAAAATATATTAGAGTTTTTTATTCTGCCTATCTGAATTGGTTGAGTAAGAAATAATTTAATATAATTTATTTATTTATTTGGAGACCTATTAGAGTCAAAACTTGAGATTATTTGAGATATTTTATTATTTTTAATGATTGTTATCCTCATGTTATTTAATTTTTTTTGAATTAAATTTATAATTTTTCTAATTTTTTAGTGTTTTCATAAAATGAATACAAATGATTTAATAAAAATATTAAAATTATAAGTGATAATCTCTTATTAAATGTTATAATGTTAGCATTTATTATATTGATCATAGGATTATGTACTAAATATCATGTGCTAGTATACCCCTACAAATTAGGGTTTCAAAAAAGAATAATTGATATTTGGGTGAGAATATCTAAGATACTTTTTTATGGTCCAAGTATTTAAAGATGTTTTGAGAGTTTATTTTGATCATTAATTATTTGACCAATTAATTATCTTTCTAAATTTTTTTATTATATAATTTTTATATATTATATTCTAGAGAGAGATTATTCATTTAACCACTTAAAATTATTTTGATTATTAATTCTGTCCTACACAAATTAATTATTCCTAAAATTTCTGAAACTTGTTTTTTCTTACTTATGAAGATTATAAATAACATGTCTTATAATTTTTTGTATTAGATAGTTAAATTTTTATTATTTTGTTTTTAAATTCTCAATGTTTGTGATAATGGAAAATATCAGTCATATTTTATTTTTATTTTTTAATTTTATTTACTTAATTGTTTATAGATTAAATTATATAGAATATTTAGTGTGTGTGTGTGTGAGTATATATATATATATATATATATATATATATATATTAGATAGATTGTATCTCACAAAAAAAGTTTGCATTTTTATTAGTCCCAATGTTCCAAAAATATTTTTTCATCTTAGTAAATCTTGCATCTCAAATAATTATGATTTTGATAATGATCTTGTATTATATTTGTATGGTGTAGTAAATAAGATTTCATGTTAATATTTGATATATTTATTTTTAACAAAATTAATAGTACAATATGTGTGACATTATGTTCTGAAAATATTAGTACAATATTTGTGTGACAATATGTTCTTATATGTATAATTATGGGAATAGGCATTCGAAGGTGCCAAGATATAGCCACAGCTGTTACATGCAACATATTTGACACTTTCCAAGAATTAGCTGCTGCTGTTGCAAGTGTTGAAGCAATCGTAAGTTTGGTGTTTGTAGATTAGTTTTGGACGACCCATTTCAAGTAATTGTTCGCGAATTCAATTTATGCAGGAAAGGTTCGTAACTCCCAAGTGGATATCACAATCCATGTCCAATGTATGTTTTGCTCCAATACTGATGATCGATGCCAATCTGGCCCCTGCAGCTTTAGAAGCTTGCTGCCGAGGTTCTTTCTGTTAATCTACCCTTCTATGTTTTTCTCCTGCTTCTTGCCTACTTAGTTAAGCACGTAAACTAAGGGCTCGTTTAATAAAATTAAAAAAAATTAAGCACTTAAAAATAAGTATTGAAAATTTAAGTACTGAATTTTATAAGTATTAAATTTATATTGAAAAACTGTTTAATAAATTACTATTAATTAAATGTTGAAGATAAATATATTATTTGCTAATTATAAATATTGAATGCTGAAAATAATGTATTTTACGTATTTATTCTTATTATTATTATATTACATATTATCTAACATAAATAAATTTTTTAATAATTCTTTTACTATAATTATTAATTATTATAAAAAATAAAATTGCTAAAAACATATTCATAAATAAATTATAAATTTAAAAAAGAATTAAAAATATTAAAAAAATAATCAATAAAATCTAAACTCTTTAAAATTATCTAAATTTTTAATATAAAAATAAAAATTAATGAAAGCTAGTTGATTTGCTATTTTTTTCTTAAATTAATAATAAAAGTGAGTTAGGGTTAGTGTTTGTGGTGGCGATGAAAGGAGGAGAAGAAAACAGATTCACACACTGAACTGCAACATGAATAAGATAACAAAAAAGAGAAAAAAAAAGATAAAATGATAATATTAAAAAAATTTTTAGTTAAAGATTTTCTTTATTCAACATTAAGAAAGTCTTTACTTATATAATATTTTCAATATTATTTTACTTAAAATTCTTAATTAATAGCTCCCAAATATTTTTTATCAAACACATTGTTTTTTTTAAATCATTGAAAATTTTCATTTTCAATAATTTAAAAAAATTAAATGATTTGGCAAACTGCTCCTAAGTCAATTTAACTCAATTTTTGATGTGTTTAGAATGTTGCATTTTGAAAAGTCTTAGAATTTAAATTAATTTTTTTTTAATAATAAATGTCATCTAATTGAGCCTCATGAGTTAGTGATTATGATACATCTATTTATAATTTTTCATATTGGAGGTAACACAAGATATGTAAGGTCAAGAAAGATTGTAAATTTGGTATTTTTAAAAGATTTTAATAATGGTTTATGTTGTGACTTCATTGTTTTGTATCTTTAATACTAATTTTGGTTTTTGAAAATTTTATCCATATTATAGATTTAAAAATCACAACGCAAAATCTAAATGTCATACTTATTAGAGGTGTCAAATGAGTTGTGTTTGGTCATAAAATTCTTGTAGTGTTAGAGAAGACTTAGGCCAGGATCCAAGTCGCGTTGGTTCAACATTCCTCGAAAAAACTTGCTTGGAATGACATGTTAGTAGTTGGGGTAGAGTTTCATGTCGAGTTCATGCCATGCTGGCCTTCTATTAGTCATAGTGCTCATGTTATTCGCTAGACACTCATCAGTGCTTATCCTCAAGTCTATGTTGGGGCTTGGATGTGATTTCATGCTTCAATCTGTGTTGAGTCTCGAATCAATGCCCATGCTCGTGCAAAGGCCCTAGTTTGCACCCTAACTTGTGCCATGCTCGTGCCTTGGCTTGAGTCGTGCTTGAGAATGTGTCATGCCATGTTTTGCTCTATCAACATGATATGTTTGACATCTCTAACACCTATATTTTATAATAGGTGTGTTTGTCTCAACACTTTTTTGTATTTTTTTATTGAATATAATTGTATTAATTAATTAATTATTAGTCTTAGATACTTGTATTAATGTAAATTTTAATAAAATAAATGATATATATTATCATTGCAAACATATCAATGCATCATGATAGAATAAAATTGAGATATTATATGTGTGTGTGTGTGTATATATATATTTATATAATTGTGATAGATAATAAAAAATTATTTAATCAAAAAATATATAATTAATCATTATTTTTTGAACTCTTGTATGTTATTATATCTTTATGTTTTGATGAATCATTTATAAAATTTTATTTTATCAATAAAAAAAATAATGACTTTAAAAGTTGATATTCTTTGTAATATTGTTATGCTTTTTTATTTTTTGTTGACTCTAATATGAAATACAATATACTTTGTTCTGATAAATTTGGCAATATAATTTTGTGAGAGTATTTTTTTTAGATAATTGTGGGTGTCCTGAAGCTAGTTTTTAGGCATCTTGATTACGCCCACAAGGAGATGACACGGTGATCTGTCTTTCATAATCTAATAGTTAATTTGTTTCCTAAAATTTCTTGGTCATTCATGTTAGAGTCAATTTATTAAATATTTTTTTATTTTGCCAAATTATATGTGATCTTCACGATATATTTATATAGATTAGGTTTGCATTAGGTTATATTTTTAATTTTTCATAAAATAATTTTTATAATCATAATTATAAATTAAGTTTTATCTATATTACTTGAGATTGGATGTATGAATTATATTTTTTCAATTCAGTTTATTAAAAATTATATATATTCGTGATTCTCTAGCTGTTAAATTTTTGTTTAAAATTTTTATTCAATTACTACTCATATGCTTATCTTTATTTTTTTTTCTTCTACCTAAATAGTCTCATATGCTTATCAGATAATTCTTCTTTATCTTATCATCTATAAGGATTATTTTAATTTTTTTTTCTAATAACTTAATTTCTTATTTTATCCTTAGATTTATAATATATTTTGATTATTATATTATTATTATTATTATTACATTTATATTTTAAATATTTCATTTTGTTTTAACATATCCTAAACCCCTTAGACTAAAATACTACGCTCTACATTTTTAGTTTCCTAACTAATCATTATTTAGTTTTATCAATTAATAATATGTCATCTACAAATAACATATACCAAAAGATGTCTTCTTGGAGATATGTTTTCAATTCATTTATAATTAACAAAAAAATATAAGAACTGAGTGCTAATCCTTAATGAAATCACATAGTTATTAAAAACTTATGAGTAATGTTTTCAAATTAATTTAGCTTTGAACATCATTGTCTTAGAGGTGTCAATCGGGCCGGGCTGGCCCAGCCAGGCACGAGGCACAACATGACACAGAAAATTCTCATGCCTGTGCCCGTGCAGTGCCTGTCCATGGCATGAACCGTGTCGTGCCGAGGCCAACCGGGCCTCGTTAAGCCTGGCTTGGCATGGTTCTGCGGCGTGTTGACACGGCACCTCAGCACGAGCCGAGAAATTGCCTCAACTGTAGAAACTGAGCCCGACTGTTCCGGAAATTGAGCGGGCACGAGTCCGATCCCAACGAGTCAGACAAGTGGGCTGTGCCTAGCTCGGCACAAGGCACGATATTCTTTGGCCCAAAATGACACAAGATGAGGGCCGGTGCGACCTAGGGCTAGGCATGGTTCTGGACCATGCCGTGCTGAGTTGCCATGACTCAGTCGAGCCATGCCTTATACTCTATCTGATTCACTTGATACCACTAATAATTATTGAGCATTTGCAATGATATATCGAGCTCATCACACAATTATTTTCTTCATGGAATATTGCATCTATAATTAGCATTCCTTTATGTCCCATAATATCAATTGAAAATTGTATTTGACTTTATTCAAGTACATAGTTAGGTATGCTTATAGGCTTATCATGAAGATGTTTTCTTCTATTTTTCATCTTCATTATCCTGGGGATTGGCATAAATTGTGGCAACTCAGAAATCTTCCAAAATTTGAACATTTTATATGGTGAGCAACAAGGGAGCACGGATACGGCTCCCTACAGCCGTGTCCACGTGTCCGACACGTGGACACGTGGACACGGTACGGACACGGCACGGATACGTGTCTTATCATTGATCAATGCATATCCGATACGCCACGTGGAGTATCAGACGGTTGCGTCAGCTGCTGTATCCAGTGGCCAACGTTCGTCGACATCCAGTGACCAACGTCGCTGCATGGGCGACGTTGGCTACTCGACGCAGGCGGCGGGCGCGATTTGAGGGGGGAGGTAAAAACGGATGCAAATTGAGGGGGGAAGCAGGGGCGTGTGCTAACTGTGGGCGCGAATTAAAAATAACTGTGGGGATGTGGGGCGAATTGTGGGGATGCATAAAATAAAATAATATTTTTATTTCATAAAATAAAAAAATATATTTTATATAATATAAGATAATTTTAAAATATTATTTTATAAAATAAAATAATTATAAATATTATCTTATAAAATAAACTAAAATACAATATTTTTATTTTATAAAATAAAAAAATATATATTTATTTTATAAAATAAAATATTTTAATTTTATTTTTTTTATAATACCGTATCCTAGTCATATTCGTATTCTAGTTTTTTAAAATTTACCGTGTCTCTATATCCTACCATGTTATATCCCCGTGTCCGTGCTTCTTAGGTGAGCAACATGGAGGGTTTTTCCAAATAAGTGTACGTTGTGCACTTGTGGGTAGATGTGCCATTATCTTATATTCTTTGTAATAATATTATTGAGAACTCATGATGCTTATTTCTAATATGGTGATTAACATAGAGGATGAGAGGCTATGGAATAGTATATCACAATTGGTTAGTAGATATTTTCATTAGAAATTATCTAGTTTTTGATAAAATTTATTTATACGCCTAACTAATTGAAAGTTTTTTTTATTTTTTATGTAAAATAGTAGGTTGATAAAAAAGAATTTTATTATTTTATCCAACATCATTAGAATTTTACATGCCTAATATTAAAATTTTATGTTTAGTATGACATTTTTTATTAGATTTTATAAATAATAAATTTTGTAAATTTATGTTAATTTCAAATTATTAAGAGAGTTTTTTTATATTATATTTATGTTTTAGTATACACCTATACTTATTTCATTGTTCTGAGATATATTTATAATATGAGTAATGAATTTTGATAATATAAGAGAATATGTATTTTTAGTAAAATATTTATGTAAATAAAATAACATATTACAATATTAGGTAACTATTTCATCTTTTAGATTTGAGAGTTCGGATAAAAAGTATTTAAAATATTTTAAAATTTATAATTATTTGTATAAACACAATCCAAATCAGAGAACATCTAATACAATTTATTAAATAACTTGTATAAATGGAGATGAAGATAAAGATCATACACAGTTCATTAGACTCTTATCTTAGCGTGGGGTTTGGAAGAGGTTAATATCTTAAAAGCTTACGGCAAAAATTCAGAGAGACTGCTTCTGATGAGTTTCAAATTTGATACTTAAGGATATTTAATAAATACTTTTGTCATCGAATCGAGACATGCAACACACTGATTTCCCAAGTAATTAATAATATTAATATTATTTTCATACAAATATCTTTAATTTCAAAATTCTTAAGAGATTTGCTATGATTTGTTTGTGTAACTATATGTATTAAGTGATATAAATAAATATTATAAGTAAACATAGTAACACGTCTTTGAAATTTACCTCTATTTGATGATGAAATCGTATACTTGAATATAAATTATCATACAATTATAAAAAATTAAAATTTAATTAATCATTGTTATACAAATCGTATGATTTATGATTCGATTTAAGATTCAGGAAGTAAATAATCTGATTATTTAAAAGAATCAAAAAATATGCATGAATCAAAGACTGAATAGCTGAATCGCGAATCAATTCACATGAATTGATTTAATACTAATTCTCAAGGGATCAAGATTCTTATAAAGTACAAAATTTTAAATAAAAATACAAAAAAAAATTACCAGCTATAAGAATTAATTAACGTGGAAAAAAGTAATTCAAACTTTTGATATTATGAATTTAACGTGAAAATACAATAAAATATTAAAAAAATCATAAAAATAAAAACTAATACAAAAAAAAATATTAACTATAGAAATTAATAAATAATTAACTTGGAAAAAAGTAATAAAAAATTTAATTTCTAATTCGATTCTCAATTTGTAATTCATTAATCAATCATTCTAATTCTCGATTCGAATCTCGATTTAACAATTATATAATTGATATAATTTTCTAATCTATTAAACTATCTTAAATAAAATCTTTTATAATAATTCATTTTTAATCTTGTGGGAACTAAAAGTCTTCATTATGATAATTTTGATAATGTACTAGTCTTCAACATGGCTTGAAAGTTAGTATATTAAATAAAATTATAATTTTTTATATTCATCTACTCATCATTATGCATATTATATATTTTATTTAGTATTTATTTTGATCTAGCATGCACAATTACTTCTTGATTGTACATAAAAAAACTACTAGTATCTACACAAGTCTCCCCCTTAACACAAAATCTAATAGAAAATTTTATACCTGAAAATCAGAGAATCCATGTTGATAACTCAGATTATATATCTCTGTGTGTGTGTGTGTGCGTGTAGAGAGAGAGGGAGGGAGAGAGGAAGAGAGAGAGGGTGGGAGAGGGAGAGGAAGAGAGAGAGAGTTAGTGTGTGAGAGATGAGTGATGAAGTAGATCATTAAAAACTATATGAATATAATTTAAGAAAATATTTGTAGGTGAACTTTTGAGAAATAAGATTTATATATTGGATCTTGATTATATATAGGGAATGTGTATGATGATGATGATGATGTATTTTATAAAATCAGCGGGAGAGGAATGGAACGTGCCAATCTGGTTTGAACCAGTTTCAGTAGCAAAATCTGGACGCATTGCCTCAATTGTGAAGTATGTGAGTGATGTAGTTGTTTAGTAGCAGAAGAGATTCTGAAATGGTGCATCTGAAACAACGCTTCACCATCATGCAGCACGGTGCCTTTCTTCTTCATGATCGAACAAAAAAATGATGTTTCAGGCCCAAATTGTTGCAGGTAACTTTTGCTTCGCCTAATGAAGATGAGCTCGTGGCAATGGCGGAGGCCCTTGCTTCTGAAAATGGCTCGCGTCCCAAGGAAAAGCCCGGTGGGCAAAGGCGCACCCCCCAGTCTCTATTCCAGATGTTGAGGCCGGCGATCTCAGTTTTGCTGGAGAAAGGCATCACGATAATTGTTGCGACCCTTGGGGCAAGTGGGGTCCTGCTATGCTGCAGGAGGCCACAAGCAGCACTGCGAATTTCTTTAAAACGAACCAGAAGATGTTCGTCGGGCCAGCAACAGCTCTACGATGCCGTGTCTTCTTGCTGCCCTTCCGGCAGGTTCTCCGGCCATTTACAGATGGGAGGGGATGATGGCCCTCTCTCTTGCCTCCATTTTCCAGCAGTTCCTGCGTCTGCTGTCAGGCTCACCGGGGCTGGTGATTGCTTGGTTGGAGGGATCATTGCGTCTCTTTGTTCGGGCCTGGACGTCATGCAGAGTGTCGCTGCCGGTGTCGCAGTCTCCAAGGCTGCCGTTGAATCAGAACCCAATGTTCCTCCTCGGTTCGATCTGGCCTCCATTTCAGGTACGTGTATCGGCTCTGTTCCCGATTCGTGGTTGGAACGTAGATCGACCATGACCCAGACCAGGACTCTTGATTTGAATCGGAATGGTGTGCGTCTTCTTCCATTGCAGATGACGCAGGGTTGGTGTATTCTTCTGCGAGAGCCATGGCTCATCAATCGATGCTGTAAACCATCTGCGCAGGGTTGATGACTTGATGCCTTGTCATGTATTTGCAGTTCGTTGATTGATCTGATGACTGATAATGGACAACGATGTGTGAGCAACTCGTGTCCCTGGCTCAAACATCTCACTTTTTAATTAATGGTAATAGTTGATTTAATGTTTTCTATTTTATATCTATGTGTGTGTGCGTGCGTGCGTGCGTGCATGTGCGTGCGTGTGTGTGTTCACATAAATTCAATAAGTTAATTGAATTAAAATTATTGAAATTTTACTTTTCAAATGATTCTTTTATTAATTCTCTAGTACTCTTTTTTCTGATCTTTCTTTTTTTAAGTTTATCCTTCTCTCTCTTCTTGTTAGTACTTTATCCTCTCTCCTCACGCACTCCCTCTCTCTTATTGCCATATCTCTTTTCTCTCTCTCTCTCTCTCTCTCTCTCCCCCTCTCTCTCTCTCTCTCTCTCTCTCCTCTCTCTCTCTCTCTCATTCTCTCTTCTTGTTCAGTCTCTTTTTTTTTCTTTCTATTCTTGTTATGTCTCTCCTTTCTCTTCTTGTTATGGCTCTCCTTTCTCTTTGCAACATGTTAGAAAAATCAACTTATATTGGTAGGATGTAAAATTTCAGCCATAAAAGAGATTAGGTGGACCAAATAAGAAAAAGTCTGTCTAGACAAGAAATAGGAAGCATTGGGTTCTCAAGGATCCATAAAATGAACTTTGCTTCAAAGATCCATGAGATATCAATTGGGTTGGGCATCCTAGGAATGGCTTGCAGCATGGCTCTGGCCAAATTTTTTTTGGCATGTGAGGCATGATACGGAATGATCTGACATTATGGCCCATGGGGCTGGTTTTGGTCTTGTTGGCTCATCACACATTCTGTGCTAGCATGGACATGATCCAAGCTAATATGGACTTGACCCAAGCAAGCCTGGAATGAACTAGGCTAGCATGGTCTGACCTAGGTTAGCCTAGATTGAGAATATGCTAGATTGGAATGAACCGGATTAGCCTATATTGATATGATATATACTAAGGTGCTGTTTGATAATATACTTAAAATATTTAAATTATTAAAAATTAAAATTTTTAATGGTTTGAAATTTAAATATGTTTGATAAAATAATGTTGGAAGCTGAAAATTTAAAATTTTAAGTAAAAAAATAGTGAACATAATAAGTAGATAGAGACCTACTTAATACTATTTTGTTTTTTTTTTCTTTCTTTATTATTTTCTCATTCACGCTATAGTTCAGTTTGTGAATTTATTTTATTCTTCTCATTTTTATGTCACAACAAACTATAACACTAACCATCTTTCATGATTAATTTAAGAGAGGAAATAACAAATTAACTAGTTATTCATTAATTTTTATTTTTATATTAAAATTTTAGATAGTTTTAAAGAAATTAGATTTTATTGGTTATTTATTAAATATTTTTATTTTTTTTGGATTTATGATTTATTTTTGTATATGTTTTTAGGAATTTTATTTTTTTTAATAATTAATAATTGTAGTAAACAAAAACTATTAAAAATTTTATTTATATTGGATAATATGTAATACAATGATGATAATGGTAAGTATGTAAAATATATTATTTTTCAGTATTCAGTATTTATAGTTATCAAATAACATATTTATCTTCAGCATTCAATTAATATTAATTATCAAATATTTTTTAATACAAATTTAATACTTACAAAATGTAACTTTAATTTTTCAGTACTTATTTTTCAATACTTAATTTTTTCAGTTTTATCAAACATGCCTTAATTGTTCTAAAGTGATATATGAGTGTCTCTAGTGTAACAAAATGCCTTGAATTGCGCCTAATGATCTTAGTAAATGGGATATATAGTCCTAATTGAAGTTAGATACCCTTAATTATAGTTAAATACTGTTATCGAATTCTATATGCCATTGTTTGGGGCTAATTATAATGAGGACTAAGGGTTCGTTTTATAAAACTAAAAAAATAAGTGATAAAAAATTAAGTGCTAAATTTTATAAGTGTTGAATTTGTATTAAAAAATTATTTGATAAATTATTGAAATTAAATGCTGAAAATAAAAATTTTGTTTAATAACTTTAAAATGTTGAATGCTGAAAATAATATTTTTTATATTTTAACCCTTATTATTAATGTAATACATGTTATTAAAATTAAATATAATTTCTAATAAAATTTGATTTTTCAGTGTTATTGCTAATTATTATTTAAAATAAATTTACTAAAATTATTTTCATAATTATATAATAAAATTCAAAAAAAGACATAGCTATGTTTATAAAAAAAAGAAAAAAATAATTTGCAACCAGTTTATTTGTTATTTCCTCCATTAAATTAATCATGCAAATTTGATCAGCTTGTGCAGCTCTTCCTCTTACTTGTAGTAAACTTTCATGATTATTTTGAGGTATTTTCAAATTTTCATCATAATCATTTTCACCATGTTCTAAAAAAATATCAGCAATACATAAAATCTGGATATAGTTATATATAGCTATGCAAGTAATAATAATGTTTCTTTGACCTTGAAAATGATAAGGTGTCATCTTCTTTAGGATTGGAAAATATGCTTTCAAAATACCAAAAGATTGTTCAATGACATTCCTCAATCTGATATGTACATAATTGAATGTCTATTCTTTTATACGAGGGTGGACACCATTATAAAAATTAGACAACTAATATTGTGCATTACTGTAATGCACCATAAACCCTCGAGGATGTAGATATGTGGCATCACAAAAAAAAAATATTTATCTACAAAAAAAATAATTTTAAAATTAATTATAAATTTATTAAAAAAAGGCAAGAATATAATAATACTTACCTGGTCGACGTATTGGAAAATTATTTTCTGGATTATGCATAGTCACTAATAAAATTCTTGAATCATGTGTTATGACTTCCCATCCAGCCTAAACAAATGTAAAAATCATATTGAAGCAACATATTGTTATAATATTTTGATAACATTCTCCTCTTCCTCGATAAAATACTTGTTTGTTAGATGATATCACAATATTAACAAGCATCCCATCAAGTACACTAATTACACCATATTCATTAAAAAAATATCAATATAACAATAATTATAACAACATGAACACAAATAAAAATTAACATGTAATTTTATTTATCTTGAATATTTTTCTTAATCGTTGACGAGGATGATTTTCTATTACTTCATTAACTGGGGTAGGCACAATCATCTCTCTTTTAAAGAGAAGCATTCTCTCTAGTACTTAATGAAAGTAATGATGTATGATTTGAGTTGAATGGTTGAATCTTTTTTTTTTTTGTAATACAATTTCTCACATTGTGATTTAATGTCATAAGGAACATTATCATTTTTTCTTCAACTTTGATGTAATGACTGTCATTCAACCATTTTCTAATTTTGAAATGCTCACAAGTATCCAAAAAGCTTGTTTATTCATTCTTAAAATTTCAAGACACTGTGCTGGATTATCATTTAAAATTTCTTGCACATATGTAAAACTATTCAATGTAGAGTCGGTATCTTGTCTTCTTTCAAGTCGATTTTTTTTGATTATCTTCTTGACTATAATCAGTGTAGTGATTTTCCATATATTTTTTTACTTTTCATTTAATATCTTCTGACAATATTCAATATTTCAAAATTAATCAATAAAAAAAAATTAAAATAATTACGAGCAAAGTGAACAACAAAATATTATCAAAAAAAAAAATAATGTCAATACAAACAAACCTGCAGACAAAGCATGAAAGAAATCCATAAAATAACACATTAAATTGCATTTGCTTTAACCTTAAAAACCTAAAATAAAACTAAACTAATCCCAATTTTTTTTGTACTCATCCGGATTCAATCAATTCTAATTGCCTTTTGGCTTTTGTGAAACATAATTCACTATTCTCTGTGTGCTTTGTTTTCACAAAAAATGCTAAAAGCTACAATGTACAATGGATCATACATAAGTAATGTTGCAATATCATTTAACTTATTATTATATTTTTCAATGCTAGGTCCATCTGATTGCTCCAATGTAATTAGAACATCTAGTAATTTTTCATCTAGATATCCTTCTTCATTTTTCTTTTGGTTCTTCATTTTTCGTAAAGACATTTCCTTTGATGATGAAAGGCTTGGTGAAGATTCAGGTTCTATATCTTTATGTGTACCAGAATTCTCTACAGTTGGATGAGTACTTAATAAAATTTTGTCGGTATCATTTTTAGGCAAACATTGTCTAGATGGACCCTATGAATCTTGCTCGATAACTGTAATGCCATCAAAGGGTAATCTCATCACATCTGCAAATTATAGCCCAATATTTCAAAATTGTTTTGCATCCGAATTTTTTTGTTATTCAAATCATTGTAATTAGTCAATAGTAGTTTAATTTATTTGTTCGAAAACTTAACAAAAAAAATGAGCTATACCTTGATATATTCTTCCCACTCTTCGAAAGTACAGTCAATTTTATTAGTTATTAAATTATAGCTATGGCCAGACTTTTCTATTAAAATTGACAACACATTGTATTTATGTTTTAAATAATTCAATTCGTTTTTCAATTGCTTTTGAATGAAATTTAAATTTTTGATTTCTTTAAAGTATTTTGAAATTTTATCACATGATTCAACATGCAAGCTCTCACCCTTTTTTCCCAAAATATTTTTCTGGTCAAGACATAAATTTTAAAAAAATTTAATATGTATTAGGTATTTCCAACCTGCTCTGGTAGGATCAAAAAAAGTCATTCCTACATCAGATAAGTAACCAAAAGTTATTTTAAATATACTCTTTCATCAAGTTAAATAATAGACAATAAATATAAATTTTAAACATCAACAAACAATACAACAATAAAACTCACATTAATGCATAAAATATAATACAAAACTCATTTACATGCATAACCAGCATACACAAAAATACAAAATGTGATGAAATATATTACATAATAAAGAAATAAGAAAGCCTTTGCTTATAAATGTAGGGATGAAATACATAAAACCAAAAAATACATAAATACATGACATAACCACAAAATAACATTTGGGAATAAAATAAAATACATAGAATAAAAATTCGAAGCAATAGAGATTCAAAATAATTTGGGAATCAAATTTTTCGCACAAAAAAATGCATTCAAGATTCTAAGCAATCTGAAAATCGAAGTAGTGTGATAAACAAGATGTTATTTTCGTAGTTTATATTAAATCGTAATAATCAAGTTTTTCGTGAAAAATATCGATATTCGGCAAATGGGTTTCATCCAGAGAACAAAATGAAAACAACCCGATTAAGTATAACATTGCGAAAATCAAATACCCCAAACATAGATTAAATCCCAAAAATTAACAACATCAACACCAATTATGCTTTTCAAAAAATCACGCTGAGTACACTCTCGAAAAGAACAGAAACCTTACGCGAGAAGAAAGGAATTTTAATAACAAAATGGTAATTTTATTTAATCTATAATATTGAGCATTTTCAGCATTCTACGATAAGTTGGTCTCGACTTACTTAAAAATTTCAACAAATTTTTAAAACGACGTAAAAAAAACAGGGCGAAATTTACACATTTATATTTAAGACGAGAACTAAGAAGTAAACGCTCAGCAGCTTAGCATAATGGCGTCGCCCGGGCTCGAACCGGAGACCTTCAGTGTGTTAGACTGACGTGATAACCAACTACACTACGACACCATGTTGATTCGATGGATGAAAGAGAATAAATATAAGGAAAACAAAATTAAATTCCACTACAATCTTTGTTGGAGATCCGCTAGCTCTGGGCGGGGGCGGACGACAGGTTACGGGCTGCGGACTGTCACTGCACTGCTCCTCCTCTGCAATGCCTCCCCGCCAGTAGCTTCTGGTTCTGTATTATGGCCGTTTCTCGCATCGTAAGTCGTAAGAACATGGTTAATCCGCAATCAACATCATCATCACAATCGAATTTATTTCTTATTTTTCTTCTTCTCTTCATTGTCTTCGTCTATTTATTATCGGATTTTCTTTTTGTAAACGTCTCTACCTTTCCAGGCTGGACTACCGCTACTCCTCATGCCACTCAGTTCAAACATCATTGTCCGTACTGCATGGTAACCCCTAATCTTTAATTGAGTTTGTAGATTTTATATTTATAGCCAGTTGTTACTCGATTCGGATTGAAATGCATTGATTTGTGTGATGCACATGTTTCTAAATAGGTAAATTGGATATAACAAGAGTGAACGTAAGCAAAATAAATAGTATTATTACTATACGCTGACAGAAGCTTGCTAATAATGCTTAATTTCGCGTTTCTCGTTGTTGAAGAACGAAACTATGCTTTAAAATAACTAGATAGAGAAACCTGTTTTTGTTAATTTTTCGAGGTTGCTGGGAGTTACTAAGAAGTATTTATTTCCTTTTTAAAGTCCTTCCATTCGTGTTCGTTCACCATGCTTCGGAAAATAGTGAATCCTATGACGCAAGCTGAATCTATTTGTCTTTTACATTCTGAATCGTTGACGCCGAGATCAATTAAAGAAGAAGTGTCCGACTGTTGCTGTAAATAATGCACACGCTCGAAGTTGGTAATTATGCCCATCAGCTTAACTTGATGGGCAATCCTAAGTTGAACAAGTTATCTGTATTTGATGATTAACGTGATGCTTGTTAGTTCATCTGATGCTTAACATATCCTTAGGACCAACTGCCAGTAGTAGGGTAACCAGTGGACTTCCAATATTCCTGCCTCAATCATGAAGTGAGACAATCAATTGGATCATAGCTACTAGGAACCAATGTATGATGGAGAAGAAATTATGGAAATAGGTTAAGGGTATGTATCTCTTTCTCAATTCATGATGAGATAGTAATTACATGATATTACAGTTGTAGGGTAACCAGTAGGTTAGACTTCTCTCTAGTCTAGCTACATGTATATCTCTATCTGTAGGTATTATAATTATTTTTGTTCTTTCTCATACTGTAAATTCGTGATGACTGATTAAATAGCGAATAACAATGTCACATGTAGTTTTATGTAATTTACTTTGAGTCATTTACTTCCAAAGTAATTATCATATCTAGAGTTGGTCTGACTTCTTCCCAGATTGACTACATGTTTATCTCAATCTATGGGAATTATAATTCTTTTAGTTTGTTACAATCATTTGCCTTATATACACAAATACATACACTTCATGTTTTGAATGAAAGAACTTAACATGTGAATTATTATATTACGTGTAGTTTAGTTTTTGTATGGTCTTTCTATTAGTATATTTCATTTTTTTTATTATTGAGAGAGAATTTTTTGGTTCATTTGTATTCTATGTGCCATAGCTGAATTAGGGTTTGACAAAGATTGATTTCATGAAGGTGGGAGAGAAAGAGGGAGAGAGAAGAGAAAGATAGAAAATAAAAAATAAATTTTATTAATTATCAAAAATTTATTTTAAAATTATAACATCAACTATATATAGTTTAAGATAGCTCATATGTCACGTGCTCCTAAATAACAAAAGAAAAAAAAATAATAATAAAAAAAGCAAAATCAAATGTCAATATTTTCTTCTCATGCTGGTGTTATATGTAACAAATACAAATTAGACGAGTGAAAAATAATATGTATCATTAAGAATATTCGTTAAGATGTCTATAATTTACTCCTTAGTAGATACACAAGAAATAACTATTATTTTAAATTTTTTCTCTTATGAAGTGATAATTAATCTTAATATATTTTGTCTGCTTATAAAATATTAAGTTGACAAAAATATATTACTTTTGACTATTACAATAAAGTATTATTGTTCATTGACATTTGAACTGATAGATAAAACTTTTCCAAGAAGTGATTATTTTACTGGAGCTCATATATTGCCCATTTCATAGTTTTATATTATATATTTTTACTTGACTTTGATATAATTATTTATCTTTTACTTTTTCAGGAGATTATATTATTTTTAAGAAAAGTATACAAATCTATCATAGATTTTATCTCTATAATCGATAGTGTCCAATTGAAATCTAAAATATCTCTATCCAATTATGTCTTTGATCTCTGAATGTAATTACATATTTTGAGCTTTTTTCATGTACTTGAGAATTCAAAAAAATTATGTTCACACAAGTTTGTTTAGAAGAATCTAGAAAATGATTGATTATATATATATAATAACATAAGTTGAGATGGGAAATGGATTGGCCTGACCTATTTTGGCATGGCCCATTTGAAATGTAGGCCAAATGGATCTGCTCACTTTCGCCATTTTTTATCTGGGTAGACTATTAGGAAGCCCAGCTTTTTCCTACATGGGGAGCCAACTTAAATTGCTCAACATGGGCTACAATCCTAAAAATGATGAAACATATCAAAAATATGTTTATATAGTCATATAGATATATATTTTTTATCTATTTCATTATTTATTATTCTTTAAAACGCCGCTCGCCCCTCGCCCCTCGCCCCTCGCCCCTCGTCGTCAAGTTCCAGGAGCTTGACGTTGCTCTCGGTCGAGCTCCTAGTACTTGGCGTCAAGCTCCTTCGAGCTGCAGGAGCTCTGCGTCTAGCTCCTTCGAGCTCCAGGAGCTTGGCTTCAAGCGAGGGCGAGGGGCGAGGGCGTTGGCGAGGGTAGGGTGAGGGCAGGGTGAGGGGTGATGGCAACTTAGTATTTACGAATTTAGGTGTACTTATTTTTAATTTATTTTTAGTTTTATAATTTTTTTAAAAATATAAAAATATTAGTTTCTAAATATTAAAAATTTCTGGGGAAACACCCCTAAACATAATTCTTCCTTTTTATTACATGAAAAAAAATATCATTTCTATCTAATGTAGAAAATAAAATTCATTAATAAAAATATTAAATGATGCTTTTCATATAAGAATCTCAAATTGTCTATGAAATATTATTACCAAATAGTAATAACAATCAAGTTTAAATCATTAATGAAATGAAAAAACTAAGTTTAAATTAAATAATACTAAGAAATATGTTAATAATCAAAGTATAAAAATAATAAATTAATAACTAAATAATATCTTTATAATCAGAAATCAAAGTTTAAAATAAAATCTTATAATCTCATATTCTTCATTCTCATCAATATTATCTCCAACAATAATATTCGAATCCACATTAGAAATATTTATATCATTGATATTGGTTGAGTCATAATCATTATCTTCTATAAATAAAATACCTATAAGTTAATTAGTAAATATATAAAGGAATATTTATTATAATGTTCAATAATAAATTTAATTTACTAGCAAAATTAAGTAATTAATTACATGTGCTTTTTACTCTTATATTTGTTCAAAACTCGAGAACTAATCCTAAAAGCTTATTTTAATGCCATGGTTGACCGTAATTATTGGAATGCTCATTACATCATAAGTCATCATTGCATGATTATCAAGTCTATTAGTTTTATCTTTCTAATAATCATATTCATTAAAATTGCTAGAGTAGGAAATTATTACCTCTTTCAAATAGAGATAAAGTTGAGATGTTCTATAATTGTTATTTTCTTGGCAATTAAATTCTTGAAAATCTTATTAAAAAAATAAATAGTTTATTAAATAAAATAAATTTATGTAATTCAAAAATGAAAAAAAAATGAATTTTATTAAAGACAACTTATATCATATGTAAGTAATTTTTCATTTTTTATTCTAACAATACTTGATTGTTGGCACACATTAGAAGAAAAAAAGCTAAATTAGTCGATGCATATTTATTCCAATACTCTTCAAAATGTGAAAATAAAGTTTTTTTTTATTTTTTATTTTTTTTTCATAGTTACATGGGTCAAGTCTTGAATACGTATATCTCAAGAAATTAAACTTCTTGGTTGAATCAAAAATAGTCCCAAAGGCAAGAACTATACATTATACCTACTCGAGTATTTATCATATTTTTCTTTCATTCTACAACATATACTTTGAATCAATAAATATTTATATGGCAGGTTGGATGTCAAAAGAAACTCTATCCTCCAAATATCCCAAAAATATAAATTTGAAGTAGGATAGAATGATCCAAAAATCAAATTGTTCATTACATATAATGGTTTGAATATTTAACATATTGAAATTATTATAATTCATTCATCATTAGATGGACACTATCTAATGATACAATCTAATCTCAAACCAATTGATGTATCAATCCCATCAATTTGTTCAATACATCGAAAAAAAAAATAGTTCTTCCTAATTCCTACTCATCAATTGCCTTACATGATGTATGCTTTGTCTAATTTTATGCAATATATCATTAATACCTTTCAAACCTTCTTGAACAATAAGGTTAAAGATATGTCCAGAACTTCTAATATTAAAAATTTTTCATTAAATAACAAGTTATTTGATAAGCCTACGTGTTCTTTTAATATGTTTTGCATGTTATTATTTGAAGATGTATTATTCAAAGTAATGAAAAATATTTTACTTGATTTCCTAGTTTTTTACAAATTCAAGCATCTTCAATGCCAAATCATATCCAATGAATGAAAGTTGCATGTGGGTAAATTATAAAGGTTTACTTTTTAGCTTCTAATTCTTATCAATATAATGTGTAGTTAAAAAATATATATTAATATTGGTGCATGGCATCCAATAATCAGAAGTCAAACATACCTTTGCTTGATGGGCCAAATGGACTGACTCGACTCAAAACAAATTGGCCCTTGTGCCTATTCGGTCAAGATCAAATGGATCGGGTCATATTTGGGCCTTGATTTTTATGACCCACCCCTCCTAAATTTTAGGCCATCTCACCTTTACCTATCTGGCCCAATTCATATTCTCACATCTAAATATAAGTGATATCTAGTTCAATTATTATTATATATTTTAGTTGTTTGATGATTCTTTTATATTTGGCAGAATTAATTGATGAATTGATATTTATTAACAAATCTATACCTAAATCAAATGATGAATTAACATGTGCACATCCTTATATATAGAGGTTAGATAGAATATCTAAAACATATGTTTTCTAATAAAGAAATATCATGTCTTCTAAGTATCATGTCTCAATAACTAGAATATTCTTAAGATGTCACAAATAATTTATTTGAAACTTAATCTATACAAATAATTTTAGTTGTGATTTATTCAACTGATCATCTCATATAATCAGAATATCATAATTTCCTAACATTATATATTAACCTCATGATTTATGTTGGAAAAAAATAATAGTCCAATACCCATTTCCTAGAATTAAAGTTGATAAATATCAAAGAAAATTTGCTAAATCATGTTTTAAGAGAATATTTTATGTCATAAAAACTATTTGTAATTTACACATCATATATCATTTCTTAGGAATAGTGAATCACAATGGTTATTATATAAATATTTCATACTCAAGGTTATCAATAAGGAATATATTTCTTATATTTAGCTGAAACATTGTCCATATGTGAAAATGAGATGCTAAAATATATTTCTTATATTTCTTATATTGATTACAACACTTTATTTTCAGCTTACTCATAATCTTTATTATTTCTATTGTATCTAAATTTTTAGTTTTTTCATTTCTTTCTTCATTCCGTTCATTTACAAATAAAATTTTTTTTGATTATTTTTTTATATTATATCTCATATTCTCAGATAGTAGAGTTGAAATTATTATTTTATATGATCATTATATTATTTTATTATCAATGATAATAATCAAGTTATCCCATAAATTTAATAGTGAACAAAGAATAGTAATGATTTTGTTATCATCACTAATCTCATAGTCAATAAATGAGAGTTGACTAATTAGTGTATGAAAGTAATATAGGTATGAAGAAAACAAGTCATTCTCCTTTGTATAATTTGTATAATTTATTTTTCAGAAATAGCTTGTTGACTAATAATTTACTTTGATAGAGTACTTTAAGTTTTTTTCACAATTCATTCATAATTTTCTTATTAGAAATATTTATGAAAATCTCATTTTCCAAACATAATTGGATCAAACCTTATATTCTCTCATCCAATTTGTCCCATTTAATAATCTTGGCAAGTGTTATCTCTTTTTTTTTTGACCATTTATAAATTATAATTGATCTAGGATTTTCTATGACAGATCAATAATCTCTATAAATTAATTGATTTTTTATCTTTGTTTTTTAGAGTTTAAAATCATTATTAAAAAATTTCTTGATCTTAATCTTAGATATTGTCATATTTGTCATTCTTAAATTTGTACTCAAAATCAATTATTAAAACTTGACCTGGCTTTGTTTGAATTCCAGTGATATAATCTTAGGTATCCGATAAACAATTGCTTTGATATCAACTATAAAGTTCCTGAACTAGCTCTAATACCAAAAATAAGGAACAAGCTAACATTTGATAATAAATGTAGGAGAATTATTTTCTCATGTTTACAACTTGTGTATGATACTAGATGATAGGTCCCAGTCCTACTCAATATTGAATCTACCTCAAGGCCAATTATTGGAAACCCCAAGTGTTCAAGAGAGTGTTTCATGTAGACATCTTTCTCAAGATCTTTATGAAGAAAATTATGCTTTATGAATTACGCCTAGTTGATCTATTCTTTATCTATGAGATTTTACTATTGAAATAAGAATTTATATGGAGACTGTTATGGTAATTAGAAAGAAAATATTTTGGTAATTTATTTCAAATATCTAAGTAAATTCATTCGCTAAAAATCTCATTCTAAAGTAATCTATATTCTTATGTGAATTTATTTTCACAATGAAAACTCACTTGTAACTAATAATAAATCTTTTGCATATTGTTATATGAGTTCTTTGCTCTCAATGGAGTGAAAGTCATCTTTCTCTTTCAATATAATCCGATATAATCCTGGGTGGTATAATGTCTCAAAAGGAGATGTGCGTATCCTAGTATAATAAAAAAAAAGAAATAAAAGTAGAAAAAAAAATCTGTATAACAATTTATGTGAGATCGCGTATTGAGTATACTTTTTTTGTCCCTATTAGAGAATATTCAAAAGGTCAAGAACAGAAGAGTTTGCTATAGGATCATCTACCTTCTTGATATACTTGTCTCTGGTATGAGTAGTTGTATATGTATTTTCCTCCTACTATATATTTTAAGTTTTGTTGATTAATTTATTTGTCTTTAGCTAATCTTGAGTCTGAACTAGAGTAGACTTATAAATATTTAAATCATTTAGACTTGAGGAAGATATCTTTTCTTAAAAAATCTCATTTTCTCCATTATCAAAATGATCAACACTTATTAATACTTATGATGATTCTATATGAGTATCATAATAATGTAGACAAACACTTATTCATCTATTATTATGGCTCTATATTGGATGAATAATTCTCTTTTCTAGTTGAATGTTCAAGTGAGATTACTAAGGAGTAATGAAAAATAATGGATGCAAATATATCATTTGGATCCTTACTTTTTCTAGGCTTGCTGAAAAAGGACTCATTTTCAAAAATGATAATAAGAGTGTCAATTTGTCCATGAGTATTGATTTGACCATGAGTGTCAATTTGTCCCAAGTTGGGGAAAGATACTAAACAAACTATTCTTAAAAATTTAGGTAGATAAGCTAAATAATTTCTTTTTATAATGCATGAATTGAAAGAGCATACATAAAAATAATAATAAAAGAAGGTATTTTGATTGATATGATGATTTATGTTTAAAATCATGTTTCCAAAAATACTTCTCCCAAAGAAGTATTTTATTCTTGATTTCATTAATATCAATTAATTATTTATTCTTGATTTCATTAATCTCATTATGTGGAGTGTGTCGATATAGAAAGTCTTGTGTATAATCATATGATTCATATATTGAATATTGAATTTATTGACATATATTTTAATATATTATTATTTATATTTTTAATTTTTTATTAAATTAATTTTTTTATCATTTTTAAAATATTTGAAAAAATAAAAAATACACGTGATCTAATACAAAAAAGAAACACTCATATAATCTATGAGCAATCATCAATAAAAACAATCTCAACGAGCTATTTATTCTTGATTTCATTAATTTCATTATGTTAGATGTGCCAATAGAATATCTGGTATATAATCCTATGATTTATATATTAACTACTAAATTTGTTTGACATATATATTCAAATACATTGTTATTTATATTTTTAAAATTTTTACTAAATTAATTTTTTATCATTTTTAAAATATCATCATTTAAAATAATCATATACTTAAAATCCTATTGGGTCTCATATATATTAGGTTTTAATTATCAGATTTAATGAGTTCTTACTAACACCAACATGAACATTTAGGATATGTAATTTTGCTATGCTTCATTAATTGATGTCTCATATTTTAGAAAAAAAATATTTTTAAGAGTGATAAAATATTTTAAATTTGATCAATAATGAGTGATCAAGTTGAGAATGTATTAGCAAATAATTCAACATACTTAAATACTTTTTATGAGACCATACTATAGTAAAGAAAACATATCGTCTATTTAACTTAGTTTTAATGAAAATTTTTATAAATATTTTTTGATGATACAAATATTAAAAAAATAAAAAAAATCAGAGTTGAATTATTTAAAAAAATACATAATAAAAAAATTAATTGGATAATCAAATATAAGCAAAATATGTATAATAAATAAGGAACCAAACCGAATGCTATCATATTATGTAACATTGAAGATTTGTCATTGATTATCATAATATTTAAGAAATATAATTAAAAATTAATAAAAAAAGAATAATCAATTGTAATATAAATATGAACTCTTGAGTCAATAATATAAGAGCTTGAAATGGAAGAATGACATACAAGAGTTGTAGTACTTGGAGGTTGGGAAAGGCCCGTTGCTGCCCCACTAGGGAGGAATCTGATGAGGAGGTTTTCACTCATACTCAAATACTCATCTAATTTCTTGGGATCCTTCGATGTAGGTCTTATCAAAATTCTGAATGATCTCTTTTAGTAAGGGTTATAATGGTAAAATTCTGTGAGAACTCATATGAATTCGATCTATGACCTATCTTTTTAAAGTATTCATAAGGATCTTGGTCTACTCTTTGAAAATAACTCACCATAATTTTTTTTTTGGTGTGATTCATTATTTTGTAGTGTATAATTTGAATTAATGCTTTTTTATCTCTACTTCTATTAGTATATTCTCGACTACTAGCAAGGATAGAATGAAATGTTACTTCACATATAAATATTATTATTTGGTTATGTAACTCTGGTTTAATGGAAAACTCTTAATAACTCAAAATATGATCGTGGAACCTAAAAAACTTGTTTAGCAATGAATAAAATAATATCATGTCTGAAAGTCATTCCTACTGTCTCACCCTCTCTGTAGCCTCAATCTTAGTTGGAAATATTTCAAGAAATTGTATAGTCAACTAAGAAAAGTTTGTAAAATAAGTAGTGATACGCTTGAGCTCTCTGATACTCTTTAATCTCAGTCTAAGGAACTGAACAACTAAATCATATATCTGTGTTGTTGGAATGGGGTTTCTGCTCAAAAATAAACTGCACAATCAAACGCCAAATTAGGGTTTCGCCCAAAATTTTGGTTCTGCCCAAAACAAAGTGCAACCAAAACACAGTTCACCTGCCTGAATTGCGACCGAAAGCTCTTTGCACAATAGTCAAAAACTCACTGAATTGTTGAAATCGCTCACAGCTCCTCAGCCCGAAGCACAATTCCTCCTCCTTTCATTGATGACTTGTCACACGCATAGTGTGTGGCTGTGAATGATAGTTGATGACTATCGAATCATCGTTCCTACAATTCTAAATGTGCATTTGATATACAACAGTACCAAGTGTGACCGTGTTGGTATAGTTCATCTCATAATAAGTACTCGTCGACTTGATCCGACTACGATCTTTTCACCTAGTCATGGCTGGCTTATGATGAGCCCAAGCAAACCTGGACCGAACCCAATTTTGTCTGGGTTTGAATCATGACAGGCTAGGCATTACTCCTGCTTAGTGCCAGAGTCATGTCAGGTTTGTCGCCAACCCTACCTGACCCGGGTTGGCCACTAGGTTGTGTTAGTTAGTTACGATGGTTCGATCTGGGTTACAAAAAAACTAGGTCATGCTGATCTGACATGACTCATTCGTCACTTATATAGAGATTGATGATAAAGTTGAGAATGAACAAGAGTCGATAATACTCAAGTACTCAATAGGTTTCATAACAGTAAGGAATAATACATGCAAACCATCATATTTTAGACTGAAAAAAATCTTTTTCAAAGTCTATTAATCATGCAAAATAACATTAGTAAGAGGAAAAAAAAAAGACATTAGAATTAAGCTATTAAGTTAGATAATTTATATAAAATAAATTATTTGTATACCCAAAGGTAAATAAACTTGAGATAGAAATTGAATAACAAGGTCAATATTATCATAATTAAAAGTTTTAGGTATTTTATCATTAAATATGATAATATTATGAGAATAAGTAGAAAAATCATACATAGAGAATGATTATTTATGATGTAATTTAGAGGTATCAAATAGGTCCTTTTTTTGGTGGCTCAATCAGGGCACCGTTCAATGCCAGACACAATACGACTTGAAAACTGTAGGCCTGACTCATACCGGTTCGGGTCTAGATTTGTTGGGTCGTACCCTAGTTTTTCAACTAAAATTTTAAAAAAATTTAACTAGACCCTTGGCCTAGTTTATTGTGCCGTCAGGCCAGGCACACAGGCCGTTTCTGGCTCGGCACTAGACACGGCTCGTGCTGGCCCGACACGGCATGAATCGTGCCAAGGGTCACCCCGGCCTAGCCCATTTGACACATCTAATATAATTGTATGCTCATGAATCAATTATATGGTAATGAATTGTTAGAACTATAGCATGGCTCTAGAATGTGCCATGTCGGGCTAGATACTATTGAATCAGGCCATACTTCATGGCATGTCATGGCCACCCAATTTACATAACATTTTTAATATTATATACCACTGCACACATTTTATTATACCTCATTATAAGATTTGTAAATTTTTTTGGCCATGATATCATGTGGAGAAAAACAAAATTATGATATAAAATAAAAGATTAACTCTCAATCATAATATGTACAATAGTTCCTATTACAATTATATAACAATAATATACTTTTGGGATATCTCATAAGTTAGGTCATACCATCATAAACATAAATAAAATATTGGACTTTCAAATACTATCGATCAATTTACTTATATTTTAATGAAAATATTGAGAGCATCATAGTTTTTTTTCATGAATGAGAAAATTAGACCGGTGATTGAACTAGAAAAGTTATTTTTTCACGGTTCATTAGTTGGACCAGCTATCGAATCGTTATTGAACTATTATCAAACTGGTGATGTCATAAATATTTATTATTTATATAATAAAAAAAATATTTTTTTAATATATAACTTATATAGAAAATATAGACAACAAATAACTTGTATGGATATGTTGGCTTAAATTTAACATTTGAATCTCATCAACTAATGTCAATTAACAAGCATATGATTTTTAATATCCATGGTGCTAGTGCGTGATAATGAGAACCTATGTTGCACGGACACGGATACGGACACGGAGATACGACACGGCAGGATACGAGGACACGGCAAATTCTAAAAAATTAGGATACGAATACGACTAGGATACGTCATGATAAAAAAAATAAAATTAAAAATAAAAATTATTAATTATAAATATTAGGTATTTTAAAATAATTTTAAATTCTGTATTTTAAAATAATATAAAAAAAATTTAAACCCTCTAACACCCCACCACCACCCTCCATTTACAGTTTCGATTTTCGAACTCTCTCCCTTCCCGATACAGATTCTAAAACCCCCCATTTCATTTATAAAATTAGGTTACCTTAGGTATTGTCGGCACCTCGGCGGTGTGCTCCTCCCCTCTCCGTTTGACGTAATGACAATTGACAACTATTTCTCGCAATCGGCTTGTCGGCAACTCACTGTCGGCGGTGTGCTCCTCAATTTGTTGGAAATGTAAGAGTAATAGTTAATATATAGTGTATTTCCGACGCATTAGAATCGTAAAAATACGTCAATTGGTAAACGACGCGTCTGTAGGTAAACGACGCGTCTGTTGTTAATGACGACTGTTTCCGAACAACGCGTCGGATATGTCTCTGACACGTATCCGACCCGTGTCCGACCCGTGTCCACGTGTCGGACACGTGGACACGGTGACACGGGTCGGACACGGCGACACGGCAGTTCCTAGGCGTATCCGTGCAACATAGATGAGAACTGAAGAAAAACACTACAAATTGGATTAGGTTGGATTAGGGTGTGATGCTGGTGTTGGTCCATGCAGGTCACCCCTGGTTCACTATTCATCTGCCCCAACTTTACAAACCTGACCGGTCCATGGACCAATCGGCGGTTGGATCTGGTGACTGTCAGAGCAGCTGGTTTGATCTGGTTTTCTCATCAATGATTTTTTGAAACTTGTTATATGTGATATACCTGTAGAAACTTTAAATGATGCGTTGAGATTACAACATTATAATACGTATTTTTTATGTTATAATGAGTTTTACTTTATGGTAAGTAAAAGAGTGGTCACAATAAAAAATGATGCTTCTGACGTTTTTAATGTATTTTTATTTCTATTACTCACAATATATGTTTTTTATTGCTTGCCTTTCCATAATATTTAGAAATTTATATGTAGAAGAGTCAAATGGGTCGTGCCGTGCCGCATGGCTAGTTTCGGTGAGGTGCGGCCGTGCCATTGTGCTGTGCCGGCACGACACAATAACCATAATAGCGGTCCGGCATGGCATGGTTGGCCCGTAAAATACCGGGCTGTGTCGGACCTGGTGCTGGCCATGCCAGTTTGGGATGATTTGTGCCAGCATCAACTGTGCAGCGCCTTAGCTGCAGGGGCCAATGGCGACCTGCCATGTAAGTGGAACTCGGCTTATGAGACCAGAGTTTTTTTTTAAAGCTGCCCTGTTTTGCGGTCACCCGACAGGGGATGTCCCGTGCTCTGAGACCCACCTGTGACTGGTCTGGGTCACCGTTCCGGTGGCACGGCACGGATCGCACCAGCCCAACACTGCATGAGTCAGCACAGTTCTGGATTGTCCGGTGTCAGGCCTGGCACGGCTGAACCGTGCATTGTCTTGTGCCACCAGACTTAGTTGACACCTCTATTTATATGCACACTGTCGACATAAATTTTCCAAAATGCTTCATTTTGACTTGCATGATAGTGTTCATACACCATGAATGCTCCACCTTTGTATGATTTGTGCAGTTGCTCTGTTGGGATTGTCTTTCCTGTCTACTCAACATTCAAGGCTATTGAAAATGAAGATGAAAGTGAGCATAAAAGATGGCTTATCTATTGGGCAGGTAGCTATTTTTCAACACATTTTATTCTTGCCGTTTCTATTAGGACTAACCCATTTTAAAGTTCTTGAACTTTTTTGTGGGGTTTTATTGAGCTTCTTAATTTTATATTAGTGATAATCTAAGAAGCACGAACACGGGGATACGACACGACATGATACGGGGACACGACAAATTTCAAAAAACTAAAATATGAATACGACATGATAAAAAAAAATAAATACAAATATTATCCATAAATAGAATTTGATGCATTTAAAATTAAAATAAATTAGTTTTCTTACATCAAAATTATTTGTTTATTATATTTTGCATATATATTAAACAAACAATAATAATTAAGATATAAAAAAATAGATTTAAACCCTCTAACCCCTGCCCCTCCCATTACTGCTTCTAACCCCCCCTCCCTATAATAATTAAAATCATGCTTTGAACCGCCCCCCCCATTTCCCACAATCGGTTTCGTCGGCCACTCAAAGTTGTCAGCGGTCTGCTCCTTGATTTGTTGGAGTAAAACGTTAATATTTAATGTATTTCTGCCGCGTCAAAATTGTAAAAATGTGTCGGATTCGTAACCGACGCGTCGGATACGTCTTCGACGCATCTGCCCGATACGCCAGGTGGCGTATCGGGCACGGAATTTATCAATGATATGTCACGTGGCGTATCGGGCACGTATCCGACGCGTGACCATAACATGTCCACGCGGACACGACTGTATAGTGCCGTATCCGTGCTTCCTAGGTGATAACCATGCCTTAAACTTTCTATTTTGTGATAAATATTCTTTTTTGAAAACCATTATGAGATTTCGTCATGCTACCTGAAAACATTTTGAAGTCTCTCTTCTAATTGTTCATTTTATTACCATAAAATGAGCAATTAGGAGATAGACTAAAAACATGAAATAAACATTTGATTGTGATTTCATAACACCAGCCCCAAGGGCACAACACACATGGAGAAATCATGTTGTGAAACCTTGAGAAAGCTCCATATCACTTGTTTTATCTTATTTATCAAACTCATTCATCTCGAATAGAATGAGTGATGCAATTTCTTATTTGTAATTTAAAAAGGATTAATATTTATTTTGCACAATTAAAATCGATACTAAATATTTTGGAAATATTTAGTTTCAATTTTACTTGTGGCCATTGGAAGATCTCCTGGCAGCTTTGCATTGCTGGGGTGCCATGATAAAATCAAAATGATTGAAAGTCATTTCATTTATTAGAATTTATTACAGTGGATGTGTAACCATTTTCAACTAGTTTAGTAACAAAAAAATTAATTTTTTTATTGTTTTTAATTGTATGTTGTCCCTTTATTTTCTCTCTTGTTTTTTTTTTCATATTTATCAAGTTTAACTTCACTGTAAGTTTTTAGGATATCTAGAAAGGTTTTGCACAAAGTATGTATATCCAATGTTTCAAAAAGCATAATCGAGGCGCACCTTGGAGTGTGCCCCATGGCGAGGCGTGTGGAAAATTCCTTGAGGCACGTGAAAAAAAGGCTACACACAAGATAGGCATAAGCCTTCTTCAATGAAGCATTTCGAGGCGTGCTTTGAATGAGCCATTCACGCCTTGAAGAAGAAAGCGTACGCCTACGAGGTGTCATTCAAAAAATAAAAAAAAATATTTTTGTAAAACTGAAACAGTGTTGATCATCTTTTCCGGCACTGCTCGGCATATTCAATGCCAAAGCTGATATTTTTTCCACTCTAGGATTTTTTTCAGCATTCCCCTCTTCTCATCTCCATCTCCATGCCAAACTCGAAAATTCTAGTATTTCTCCACAATTTACATCTCGATATTTTCGGCATTGCTCAATAAGTATATTTTTAAATTTTTGTATAGAAAGTTATACATTTATAGTTATACATAGTATATATAGATATAAATTTAGTTACATATAATTGTATTGAGTTATATATACTCATCTAGATTATTATAAATAATTATGTGTATTTTTAAACATATAGTTATTAATGTAGTTATAGATATAATATATATAATTATGAATATTTATACATATAGTTACTTAGTTATATATAATCATACATATAATTATAATTAATTATATTTAGTTAAACATGTAGGTATGCAAATAATTATATATATAATATATATAGATATGAAGATAGTTGCATATTAATGTATATAATTATAAATAGTTATTAATAATCAAATATCTGGATGACGTGGCTGAAGAAATTGGGAAATAGAATGTTGTGTAAGTTATCATTGATAATGTCTTTAATTATGTGAATGCTAAAATGAAGCTTATGAAAAAAAGGACAAGATTGTGGTGGACTTCTTGTGCTGCACATCATATTGATTTAATATTGAAAGATATTAAAAAGTTAAATATTCATGATACTACATTTGCTTGAGCTAGGCAAGTAGTGAAGTTCATATATGTCATACTTGGGTTCTTAGCTTAATGAGAATGTTTATAAAAAATCATGAATTTTATTTAGTAATTATACTATTTACTATTTCATTTCTTACTTTTTAAAGCTTTTATAAGCAAACGCAAGTTCTTAAAACAATGTTCTCCTTAGAAATTTGGTGTTTAAGCAAATGGGCTAAAAAGAAAAAATGTGTGATAGTTCAAAATATAATATTGTTTGATCTAAATTTTTGGTCATATATTACTTTTTGCATTAATACTATTATTCTATTAGTTAGTATATTGAGAGAGGTTGATTCAGATGAAAGACCAGCCATGAATCACACCCACGAGCTGATGCATTTTGCTAAGGAGAAAGTTGTATTTAATTGTGGGAGCGTGAAAAGAAAACATGACTCAATTTGGAGAAAAATTGATATAAGATGGACTCCACAACTTCATTGACCTTTACATGTAAAAAATTATTATCTTAATCCTCAATTGTAGCATGAGAATAAAATCTCTAATATTAATGAGGTGATGAACAAATTATTTAAATGCATGGATAATATGTTGGATTATCAAGAATGTTTAAAAGCTGATATTCAGTTGGACTCATTTGACCAGGCAATAAATAATTTTGGGAGTCGTATTGCAATTTATTATCAAACATTAAGAAGCCCTACAAGTTGGTGGATATCTTTTAGGAGTTCAACACTAGAGTTGTAGTAGTTCGCTATTTGAGTCCTTAGTCTTACTTGTAGTACTTCGGGATGTGAAAGAAATTGAAGCACATTCGAATTGGTAATATTTTTATTTTTATAAATTTTTATACATATATTTTTATTTTTATATTAGGACTTTATTTTATTTTAACACATAATTTTTTTTATTTCATTATTTGTAGATACATACAAAAAAAAAAGAAAGATTTGAATATTAAAAGTTGAATATTCTAGTGTATGTAAGGTACAACACTAGATTGAGAGAATAAAGTCTATACAAGAAAAAAAATGTTGATCCGATTTTGATATAAAAGATTGATTCAGATGATGAGTGAATTATAGAGAAAGAAGATCTCCTCCTCCCTTTTGATCTTTGTTGGATTCAAGATGTTAAGTTATTCAATGTTGATGTTATTAGAGTTGTGTCATTCAACTCCTAACAAACTTAATTATTATTGAATCAAATGATTTATTTATATTTTTACAAAAGAAAACTTAATCAAGTATAAAGTAAGTACACAAAAATTGAAGTCATAAATTTGATTAAATTTTAATAAAAAAACTTATAATATTTATACCTAATTTTTAATTTATATTTTTTACTAGGTACAAGCAGATGCAAATGTAAAGAAAAAGAGTTCAATTTAACACCAATTAATGAAGATGAAGATTTAGATGAAATGAGAATACATGATAATGTATATTTTCATACTTTTAATATATTGGATGAGGATGATGATGTTTATGAAGAAGAGAATTTAAATTGATATAATTTACTTTAGTTCTAATTTTATAATTTTGTTATGATTTTTTGAGAAAGTAGTAAATTAGTATATTTTTTAATAATTCTAATAAATTATTTTCTTGTTTTTATTTATATATTTTTCATTTTATATATTTTAAAATATTAATTAATTATATATTGTGATGCTCAAAAAACTTATGCTTTAATGCTTTGTGGCTTATATCTCGTCTCACGAATACAAAAATGCCTAGTATTACACTTTTATATTTTAAAACTTGTATAAATCTAAAAATACATGATGATAAGTAGTGTAATCTTTCTCTTAAATATGATATTTGAAATGATATACGATCTAAAAAGGTAGATGATATTTAGTTACTCAAATAATTTATGATCTAAAGTACACAAATTCATAAACATCTTGTAACATTTCAATGCAAGTGAAATGTCTTAGTCATCACATGTAAATGTCCTTTCTTTCTTTTGATCACCTTTTTTTGAGCGGGTGTCTCATTTTATTTATTTTAATAAAATAATTCATATAAATCTATATTAATGAAAGTGACAAGATGTTATAAATTATTAAATGGGAATTAGATGATAAATGATTGAATTAACTTCTTCCTGACATGTCAGATAAGAAGAGATTAATCCTAACTAAACATATACCAAGTCACATGAAGATGAAAAAGAAAACATATAGTTCATCAAGTTCAATATCTAGGGAAGTTATTATTAAAGTCTATTGATTATACAAATAAATATCAGTAGAATAAAAATTAATATTATAATCCAATTGTTTAGGGACATAATTAACTGATATAAGATTCCAAGAAAGTTCTTTATGTAAAGAATATGTAATAAAATATTAAGATCGATATTAATATTATTGTAACCACCAATCCTAATAATAATACTATTGACTCTCTCGACTTTGAAAGGAGTGAAAACAAAGAATGATTACTTATAATATAATTGCTAGTTCATGAGATAATTGTCTAAGAATTTTAATTTAAAGAAACATATGAGAGAATCATAGTACCTACCTCCTAGCTAATTGTTGTGTTACTAGGGTGTAATTTGCTATATTCCTCCACATAGATCTAAATGGTATTTTTGGGTGAGCTCAATGGTGATCCCTCAATAGGTAAAGTCATATTTTTATCTTTTAATGGGTGAAACTAAAAAAAAAATTATGGCTACTATTCTAGTATGACTAATAATATGAATATCAATTTGTTTACATCTCATTGTCAAAGCTTGAATTGTCATTTGATGAATCTCAATTCAATTGGGGAATATCTGCTCACTAAAAATTTGTGTATACCGAATTCATTTTTGATGAATCTCAAATGGATCGTGCCGTGTCGGTATGACCCCTTTTTGGGTGGCCTAGTTGGGCCACCGTGCCATGCCTGGCACAACATGACATGTAAGTCATGTCATGCTTGGCATGACACAACTGTTAGTCTGCCTGGCTTGGTATAGCAGAACTAGCATGATTTCAGGCAGACTCGTGCCTAATGTGTTGGGTCATCTCTTGTTGTGACGGATTGTTCTGGTTTTGTGGGCAGCACCACAACAGACACTGTCCACCATTTACTGTCACCACCACCACCACACACCTTAACTACATTGACACCACAAAAAATTGGTTACCTGGTTTGCTGTGACTCATGACTCATTCCCGGTCCCAGGTAATGGTTTCCATGCCAGTGGTTCATGTCAACACGGCATGAGCCGTGCCTTGGGCTGGCATGACCCAAGTTCAGGTATGATTCTGGACTGTGTCGTGATGGGCAAGGCACGACTCAGTCGGGCTGTGTTAGGGCCGCCCGACTTACTTGACACCTCTAAATTGGGTGCCTATTCATGAGAGAGAAGTACAAATTTTTATTAAACTATCCCATATGTTTAGTAGTTAAGGTCAGATTTTGTTGTGCAGGAAGCAATTCCTCAAACTAGTACAAAAATTTGGATAATCAATGCAATGGATGACTTAATCATGATCCATAGAAAGTCTATTTTCAAGTCCTTGAAAGAGTCTTAATGTGTGATAAGTACTTTAAGAATACAACTCGGCTGTTAGATACCAAATTTTCTCGCTCATCTTGCAAGAAGCAAAGATTTTGGAGATACTTGTGTCCATCGGCTGCCACAAAGTTACTAAAAGTTGGACATCAACCATATTTGACTTTTATCCAATGTTGCTGTCAATAGGAGGATTAGATGTTAATTGGTCAAATTTTCTGACTCAAAAACTAGATTTGCAACTATAGGGCTCACCAAGCACAAAAGTGACTATCTAACATCTACTCATTGCCTCTAACATATTTCTATCATCATTATACTAAAAAATATACTAATCTGACGGTTGAGTCACATGCTCTACAAACGCTCTTGACTGAAGGAATATCTGCCCAACTTTGGTTTTATATGCCACTATGTGTTTTGGGTGTGCCTCTTCTCACATTGGAGATTAGTTAGCTCTCTTACTCTTTGTGCTTATCATGTCCTCGTCCTCCATTAGCTAAAACTAAAGAAAGAAAATGCATTGGATTCTTAAAGAAAGGAAGTTAAAGTCCTTGAATTCTTTTTTGTCTCAATAGCTTCTGTTGAATTCTTAAAGAAAGAATCTATTTGAAAAAAATGACATTGCATCAACAATTGCCTTGTTATGTGAGTAATATATGTACCTCTCTTTTGAGCTATAGAATATTTAATAAAAGCATATTTATTATATTTTGGTGTCATCCCCTCATGTCCAAATGAGTTGTTCTGTACAAAGTTTGTATGTTTAAATAATTTTAATTAGATATTTGTTCTTCTTTTCTGTAATTGTATTCTGAAATTGAGTCCCAACATTTGATATGTGATGAATTATTTTTTTTCTCAAAGGAATAATGACAATTGATTAGATGCATTTTTTGATGAATGATGACCATCTAATATCATGATGAAATTATATTTGTATTATATTATGAAAATGCTTAAATATAGAAAAAACTTTTTAGTTTCTCTCAAAATTTAATTACTTAGATTTGAAATAATCAAATCTATATGGATTATTGTTTTCATTAATAAAAATAATAAAATATTAATTATTTTGCGCATTAGATATGATGAGACTATGTATGAATTAAATAAAATGTTTTTTTTGATTTTATTAAAATGACATGCTAGATAGTATATTTTAGTATGATTTCCTAGTTGATCCATTTTACAATCAGGAGAGAAAATATTTGAAGACTGAGAAAAGTTTGTAGCTAGTCCATAAACAATTCTTATCATACTAAGTTCTAGATGTAGTAATTATTGAGTTTTACTTTATTTTTTGTTATTTTATTTATTTTTTATTATTTGGAAACACCTGACTTGTTAGTTGACTTAAATCATATATATATATAAAATTTATGTTGTATTCTAAATTTAATTTTTTCATTTTAATAAAAATTTACTTTTTTTTCTCTTAACCCCTCTTCTCTTTTTTGTGCAAAACCCTATCCCATATGTTTGATAGTCTCAACTTGGGGTGCATGGGTGATGACACACCTTCTTGGAGCATCCACAATTTTGAAGTCATTGGATGTTAGGAAATGTGCTTTGAGTAAACGAAAGTTTTTTTTTGCAGCAATGTCAATGTAACTCACAACGATCAATTTGGTGGCCGACGAGATGGTGGGGACATAGAACTATCACCGACATAATATTACACAATCTTAAGTTTTAATTTTCTTGTTTTTTTTTTTGTTAAAAAATGAGAGCATCTCACAAATGATATATATACACGTGCGCGCACACACACACACACACACACACACTTTCATATATAATTTATGTTGTATTCTAAATTTAATTCTTCATTTTATTAAAATAAATTTTTTGTTTTTTTCTCCTCCTTCTTTCCTATCTTATTTGTGAAAAACTCTAATGTTTGGTAAGTTCCAACTTGGTATAAAAGGATGTTCTTCAATGTAGGGGTGTGGCATTGGGGTGTGTGGGTGATGGTGCATCTTTTGGGAGCATCGATGATAGTAACCGCTAATCAATTTCAATGGTGAAAGTAGTGCCACCATATTTTAATTGTAAAATACTCATTGTAAGTGTGTATTTTTGGTTAAGTTTTGGTATTTTGAGGTCATTAGACATCAGTATATGTGTTTTGGGTAAATGAGTTTTTTTTTTTTAGTGTCTGTGGAACCCATGGAAATTTGATATAGTGGCCAGTGGGGTTGTGATGATATAGAATCTTAAATTTTAAATAATTTTGGATTTTTTAGTAAAAAAATGAGGGCATCTTACAATTGACTTGTGATATCCTAAATCATATATATATATATATATGTGTGTGTGTGTGTGTGTGTGTGTGTGTGTGTGTATGTGTGTGTGGTTTATAGATATCCCAAAAAAACACACACACACACACATATATATAATATGTGTGTGATTTATATTGTATTCTAAATTTTTTTTAAAATTATTCTCTCTCATCCCTCTTCTCTCCTCTTTGGTATCAAAGATGAAAGAGGGGTTGGTGTGCGTGGGTAATGGCGTACCCTCTAGGAGTATCAAACATTGTAATCGCTAGTAGATTTCAATGGTTGTAGTATAGATGTGTCAAAAAGGAAGTGATGGGTCCACTTGACCCAATTTTTTTTTGGTCCAAGTGGACTATCGTACTGTGCCTGTCATGACATGATTTCTAGCATGGGTCATATTGTACTGATATGGTTCCAAAAATGGCAGCTCCGGTCATGATAGTTCATGCTGGACTAGGTTGGTTCATGCCAAACCAACCATGATTCGAACTCAGGCTAGCCTAGGCTTGGGCTAGCTTGGGTAATATTCAGATAAACTTGGTTCATTCGATACTAGCTTTGGTCAAGTTCATACGAGCCTGGGTTGGCTAGCCGAGCCAAAATTGGCCCACATTGGCTGGTGTGATGTGTCATGCCGTGCCACATGTTTTGTGGTACGCGAGACTGAAACCCTGGTCCGACATGACCTGAGTTGTATCAATGGCTGGCTAGACACTATTCTAGGCATGATTTTAGTTGTGTCCTACCCTACATGGGTAATTTTTTGTGGGCCTTGCCTTGCCTTTGGGCTACTGGCCCATTTGGACACCTTTGCTGTGGTACAACTGCACATTATATCACTAATATACCCACTAATAGTGGGTAATTTGGGGTTGTGGGATATTTGGAGAAGATGTGCTTTGGGTAAAAGGAAGTTTTTTTCCAGCAATGTAGGTGGATCCCTCAGTGGCCAATGCAGCAACGCTACACAATCTTCATAATTACATAATCTTCTTTTATTTTTTTTAGATTTTTTCTTTGTAAAAGAAAACTAAAAATAAAAAATAAAAATTTAAGATAATTAGAATCAATATGAGATCACTATGGATAATTCAATGGAAATTAAGCACTGTCATATTTTCTCTTTTGAGCTATATAGGTGAAGATATGGTTTCTGACCCAAAGATACATAATGGATCACTTATTGAAAAATTCATATTAAACTGAGGCTAAGATTAATAAGTGATGTTGATTGATGCACAACTACTAATCCACATGTAACAGTTAATTTTCTAATATATTAAGTGTTTGACTCTTGTGACACTATCACGATGATTTGTGACATGATTAACTTGATATAATTTTTAGGGTTATTTTATTTATATGATATTATTATTTAATCGTGGATGTGCATATTAACTGATTAAAATGACAAGACTCATTGTATGACTTGGATGTAACTGTTTGAGAGGATTATTGTTGTTTTACAACAACTATTCCTTGAAAAATACAAGGAATTCTCAAGAACAGAAGCAAGAACTGAGAAGAAGATGAAGAACAGAAGAGAAGAAGGAGAGGAGAGAAAATCGCGCAGCAGAACCAATATCAAAGCATTCAATAAAAAATAATCATCCAGCAGCTAGGTCAAAAAAATAATCGGCTTTTATATCAGTCCGATAATTAAAACAACGTAAATTTATTAAAGAGATACTTTACAGTAATACACCGATAATTGCTCATTAAGGGCATATTTGTCATTTCACTTTAAATATCTCAACTCAACGAACAGCCCGTCAACAATTATTAGTGTGAGATTGGTATTGAAGATCAAAATAATACTGATGAGATGTGAGTAGATTTGTAGTATTAATCACATACATCATTATCAAAGTTACATATTGATTTGTGATAGATTTTAGGAAAGAAGATATTTCTCTCTCTCTCAGAAATGTATCCTAGATAGAGGTGTCAACCGGGCCGGGCCGGCCCGACACGAGGCACGACACGGAAAAATTCTGTGCCCGGGCCCGTGCCCGGGCCAGCACGGCACACCGGCACGGGTTTGTCCCGTGCCGGGTGTCCCGTGAGCCCGATCACACAATGCTCCCTCCCGCAAAAAAGACCGTGGGTCGGGTCTGATTCGACCCGACCCGCGGTCCCCCCGAATCTTGACCCGTACGGGCATGCAAGCCCGAGCGGGCAAGGCAAGGCACAGCCCGCCGTGCCTGTGGGCCGTGCTGGGCCCGGGGTTTTTAAACCAGGCCGGGCTAGGCACGGAAGCACGATCGTGTCCTAAAAATGGGCTGGGCCGGCCCGTTCCGGCCCGTTTGACACATCTAATCCTAGAGTGACCTAGATGGCTACAAATATACCTAGATTGAGTGAAGTTAATATGATTAGTTATAGTATTACAACATATTTGTCATAATACAGTAGTACTGAGAGAGCTATGAGACCTAACAGACGTACACTGAGAGGTAGAAAGACAGTAATGACCTATTCTTTCTATGGAGGTTATGACATACTTGAGAAATGTGTCGTAAAGGTAGATCGATGAGAGTCCTAGTTCATGATTCTTATTGTAGGAGTACAAGTCATATCAGAAATAGTTGGATACTTTTTTTGGAGACATATGTTATCTACTTGGGCCCTCACGATAGAGGTGGTGAACACGGTGCAGTGGGGTAGAAAATCTAATTGTATCTTTTTTGGTAAACTTTAATTTAGTTTTTTTTTAAAGGTAAAGTTTGTTATAATTTTTCTTCTCGATATCTTACCCTCAATACTATTTTTGGAGAGATTCTCTGGTAAGTCTCAAATCTGATATCTACTATATTTAGATGAAGTCATTTATCATTATATTAAAACATGCTTTTAAAGTTCTATGCAAGACTATGATTTTCAGGTAATCAATTATCTCAATACTATTTTTGCACAAATATTTTTAAATTCGAAGCTATTATGAGACCAAATATGTTAATATTTGTGTAATTATACATGAGTGCGAATCCTCTTTATAATGTAAATGGAAAACACCCAAATCTGTTTTAGCTTGTAAATAATGCTGGGAGAAAGTGTTCATTGGATATTGTGCTTTTCCCATGGAATCTAAATTTTGCACAACTAAAAAATATGTAGAGGTCATACTCAGTCTACAAGGAATTTATTTTAGCATGAAATATGAGAGAGATTAATATGTTGACAGTTTTACCCATGAAAGTTAGAGGAACTATATCTGATGAATACCGAATCTAAGATCTGCTGTTCTTGGATAAAAATACTATTATCACAATAAAATATGATCTCTAATATTTATGCTGCAAATGGACTACCCAATTAATTAATTTTCTCAATACTTTTCTCACACAAATATATTTTATTTTAGATTTTTGTAAAATCTGATATGTTAGTATTTGTATAATTTGAAAAATATGTAAAGGCTGAAAAAGATAATTAATTGATTGAATTAATTGCATATAATCTGAGCATACGAATTAAAAAAAAAAAGTAAAATTCAAACTCAATAACTCTAAGGAAATTTGTTTTTTTTTTTTTCTTTTTTATAAGTTGAGGGAGAGTGCTGATATTTTTGTGTTTGTGTGCATGTTGTATGCTTTTTATATTTCCATTTGTTTCATGTTGTGCTTCAGCATAAATATACTCTGCTTGTTCTGCCTGCTAATAAAGCTCTTGCAGAGGCTACTCAGCGTATATTTTCTATGCCTGTTATATGGATTAATCTAGTGTTTTGGTTAGACAATTGTGAAATAATTCCCTGAATTTGTTAATTGTCAAGCACCGTTTCCTAGTATTCTCTCTAGAGTGATAAATATTTTCCACATGTGATGCTTTTTGTAATTACTATGTTCTCCTAACTTCTCTTTCCTTGCAGCATATGGAACTTTTAGTCTTGTAGAAGTGTTTTCAGATAAAATTCTTTCTTGGTATGCCTTTCCCAAGTTATTGTTCTTTTAGGATTTCTATTCTCTTTTCTGGTATCATATAAAAATATGAAAATTTGTTAAAATCGATGACTTAATCGATGTTTATTTGATTTATTAAATAAACATATGAAATGAAATAGGTAACTATGACAATTGTCTCCATAACTTCACAAAAAAATGAATTAGGAAGGGTGATTTTCTGGCGAACCTTTTTTTTTCAGCTGAATTTTTGGTTTGTGGTAACCATCATCTGTGGACTTAATGTATCAGAGCATCTCCAACTCACTTTTTATTTCTTCTCTTTTAGCTAATTTAGCTAGCCAAACACAAAATTTTTCACCAACTTACTCTCTATTTCCTAGTTTACCCAAATGGCTCACAAAATGTGATCCTTTTGAGCTCTTTAAATTCTCTCTCTATCTTTTTTTTCTCTCTCTCTATATATGTTTGACTTTTATTAAATTATTGGAAGTTATGTGTAAAACAAAGAGGGTGGCTGAAGTGTATTTTAAAAAGTTACTAGTTAAAATAGTGAATTTAAAATTTAATTATATTTTGAGTAGTTATTTTGATAAGTGTGGTTGGAGATGCTCTTAGTGAGTGGTTTTGAGTAAGAAATCAAATTGTTGAATTCATTATAATATTTGTTAAATGAAAGTAAGATTGATTTTTATTTAATGTATACAAAAATATAAAAAAAATTAAGTATACAAGTGAATATATGTGTGAACATGAACATTCTCTCAAGCTAGTGCTTATATGCCTTTAACAAATAAGTTTTCATAAAGATATCTGTCAATCAGTTTTTAATAGACACATAAGTTGTAGTGATGAAATTCTTTAATTTTTTTCTCAAATAAAATGATTGTTTACTAAAATGTGTCATTCATTTCTGAAAGATTGAATGGGAAATAGAGGTGTTAAGTGGGTCGGGCGGCTTGAGCACCACACGAGACATGACCTGATTGAGTCGTCGACATGGCACAGTCTAGAATCATGCATGGACTTAGGTTGTGCCGGCCCAAGACACCGCTCCTGCCATGCTTGGCCAAAGGTTGTCTTGTTTCTTGTCGAGTAGGCAAGACTTATGTGCCTGACTCGTTGGCACGGTCTTTTGGTATAGTGATTGTGACCCTAGAGGTGTCAAGTGGGCTAGGTAGCCCAGGCTCGGTACGAGCCATGTCTTGCCCGGTATGACAAGGTCTAGACCCATGCCTGGGCCCGTGGCATGCCGGCTCAAAGCACGACTCATCCTGTGCCGGGCCAGGGGGTGCTAGCCCAGGCACAACATGACTCAGCCCTAGCTCTATTCTTGAACCTTTTGGAACTGTCGAGATCGAACTCACCCAATGGTCCAAAAAAATTTTTAAATTTAGATTCATCCAACTGTTGGATGCACTCCCAATGGTTATGGCTGAAAATCCGACGGTTCCTAGGTTTTTGTCCTAAAAAAGTATTAAAAAATTAAAAAAAAAATCAAAAAAAATGATTTTTTAAAATTTTTATAATACGTATATAATTTTTCACTCCCAATGCATGCGTGCACACACATGTAATTGTGCATGTATGTGTACTATAACCATTCAATTTGATGTTCACGAATAGATAACATATAAAGGTAATTTTTTTCTCTCAAGAAGATCATAGATAATACGTATATATTTTAGATGCTTACACTTCATCTTGAGGGAGGAGGTGTTTCTTTTTATGGTTGTTTTTGTCTTAGTACGTTATGAATGGGAGCACCAATATGTGGGAAACTCTAATTCAAGTTAGAGAATAGTTATAACCTTTTGTATATTTTATTTTTATATTGAGATAGTTTTATTTTATGTTTGCACTTATTACTCAAGTGCTAACATAATATAAAATTATCTCTACTTGGAAATCATTCACTAAAAAAATAGAAGATTTTAGAGCCGAGAATCAGGTGATATTGTTTATTAATTGTGAGATATATCAGTTAGGAAAACATGCTAAAATTTTTTATTTGGCACTTTAAGTGGTATTAAGGACACATTTTATTTGATTTACTTAGACGTTTGAGGAGCTTGTAGCATAATTATATATAATAGTTTGAGATATTTTATTATTTTTATTAATAATTATAGTTAATTTATATGGTTATCAATGTCAAAAGAAAAATCTCAATTTTTTTTTTATTTTTTAAAAATTTTATTAAAAAATAAAAACTCAGTTATATTATGACATTAAAATATTAAGAAGTGATAATTCATTAAAATATACTTCTCATTGGTTTTCATGATTTTTTGAGATGACATAGAGAGAATTGATATTTTTTGAAGAGAAATACTATTGATTGCTACAGGTGTCAAACGGGCCGGCCTGGCACGGCACGGCCCGTTTTTCTTCTTTACTCTAAGTGTGTAGAACTCTATATTTGGTGAAATCTCTAAATTACATCTTTCGCAGATGGTGTTTAATCATATCTTAATCCCACATTTGACGCTTTAAAAACGTGCCGGGCCGGCCCAGGCACGGCCGAACCATGCCGTGCCTCGTGCCGGGCCGGCACGTTTGACACCTCTATTGACTGCTGACTTCTTAATCAATTGGTTATTCTTCTCTATTCTCTTATGCCGTATTCCATTCCATCTCGTGCATCTCGAAGACAAACTATTTTGACCTTCCACCCAAGACATATAATCTATAATCATACACGTTCTTGAAGAGATTCAGTTTTATTTTACTTCTAATATTATTTACTGTGATGATCAAATAATAGGACATATAGCCTCTAATCTGGTGTTCCATGAATAGCCCTAACATGGGAGATACTTCAGGCTTATTTGGGCCGGGCCTTGTGCCCGTCCTGAGTCGTTCGTCCTACTCGACACCTCTAGTTTTTTGTTCATCTTTCTTTTTGAATTCCTTTTTTTTCTTCTTTACTCTAAGTGTGTAGAACTCTAATATTTGGTGAAATCTCCATAATTAACATCTTGCGCAGATGGTGTTATAAAATACATATTTGGTGAAATCTCCATAATACCCACAATATTATGCCATTGGTCTCGTGAGAGAAGGGTGACAATTGGTTTTTTGTGTAATTTTTGTAATGCTCCTCTTCTCCCATGTTTCTCATTTTTACTATACCAATTGTGTTCCCATTTATTTTCTGTGTAGGTTTCCACTGTATTATCATGCGAAGCTTGCGTTTCTAGTTTGGCTACAGCATCCTCAAGGCAACGTTAAGTGCTCTTTCATGCTCATTATTTGCTGGCTTACCATTGTCTGGCTGCTCTGCTCTTTCATTTGCCATGCCCTATTGAACTGCGCTGTATTCGCCATGGCCTGCTAGCTCAAGATCGTGTGGGTGCCTTTTGTTGACCCACTTCTATTTTGCAGGGTTCTAGGCAGCTGTACGCTGGCCATATACGCACCTTCCTGCTGTCTCAGCAAGACAGATTAACTCACGCTGTGGACCTGATCCATGGAGAGATGGTACTTGTTCTTGTTTTGTGCTTGTTTAGACTAGCATTTCCATGCTTTCTCTTGAGATATTATCGCATTCAGCCTGACGCTGAGTCATAAAGAATGAGCCTAATGTTATTTTTTTCAATGAAATATAAGAAAGTGATAGAGCATAATGAAAAAACAATAGAATGGGTACTCGATAATCTTTGATATACACAAGTGAAGGATGTAAGTAAGTAAAAAGAATATATACTAGGTGCTCACATCTATGAAGCAAAAAACTATGGAAAGTAAGTTTAAACTGTAATACTCTCCAAATTGGAATGTAAATATTCATTTTGGATGAATGAACAAGTGCGAGATGACTCTTCTTAAAGTTTTTTTTTTTTTTAATTTTTTCACTCCCCCCAATTCTTTTTTACCAACAACAGAGTAAATGTATATGATAAATTTTCATGCTGATCAATCGTATCAATAGTGATTATGACCAATCACATTTAAACTATGAAGCAAACAACTATGAAAAGTAAGTTTAAACTGTAACTCTCCAAATTGGTAAGAATGAAGCAAAAAACAAGTATGAGATGACTCCTCTTTGAGCTTTTAAAAAAAAAAAAAAATTTTTTTTATCACTCTCCCTTTAATTCTTTTTTACCAACCATAGGGTAGATGTATATGATAAATTTTCACATTGATCAATCGTCTCAATAGTGATTATGATCAATCATATTTAACTTTGAAGTTCTCTTGAAGATACATGGTTGATTTTCTGGAAAAATACAAGTTATAACAGTAGTTTTATCATGAATCTTTTTATGAGAAAAACGGTAATAAACCTCTATGTGCTTTGTTTGTTCATAAAATATTAGGTTGGAAGCTATATGTCTCATAACATGACTGTTATAGTAGAGAATAAATTAGAGAACAGACAGACTATCTGATCTCTTCGAGAAAATGCTTGATCCATGGTATCTCACAGGCGATCATCATCATCATCCTAAACTATATCACTTATTTTTCTAGGAGATAAGATTATCTTCAAAAAAATAAAATAAAACTCCGCTGACAATTTTATGCCAGAGCAAGTTGTTTCCTAACTTGAATCTACTAGGTGTTGTAGGTGTCTGGGATCAATGAAATAAATTTTGAAGCTTAGAGATTTTTGCTCATGACTTAATATGCGAAGAGCTTCATCTATGTAAACTTGTCATGAGAAATCAAAAAGATTAATTTTTATGAGAATATTAATTATTTGCCTTATAACATACATATGCAACCAAATGAAGTAATTATCAATGAAAATATTATAGATTAAGATCTTAGTAATTTTTTCATATCATATAATTTTTTTTTTGTAATTTATATAATGAATTTGATTGTGATGCATGGAATATGAGAGATTGCTTCCTGTGTGCATCATCTTTGAGGTCGTCGTGAAAAAATATGTTGTTGATGTATAGCTAGTCTATTTTATATTTGTGAGATATTGCCAATGATATAATAATTTGTATTGAGATAATTATGGTCATCAGAGATATAATATCTTGATAAAATATGTCAAATGTTTGAGTGAATTTTCTGGTAATAAATACTACTTTATTGTGATCTAGAGGTGTCATGTGGGCCTGGTAGCTCGGGCCCAGCACAAGGTATGACCCAACTGAGCCTTGCCTGACCCGGCACGACACGATCCAGAATTGTGCCTGGGTCCATGCTGTGCCGGCTCTAGGCGTGGCTCGTGCCGTTCCAGGCCATGGAACGTCGGGCCTCATGCCAGGCCAGGCAATAACTGACTGCCCCGAAGGCACAGTCCAGCAGCACGACCCAACACCGTGCCCCGGAACTTAGGTTAGGTTTCAGGTGTCGGGCCATTATCATGGTTATCGTGTCATGCCCGGCACGACACGGTGGCACGACCATGCCTTACTGATATGAATCATGTCGGTACAATATTACCTATTTGATACCTCTAATCTATAGTATGACAGTTTGATTAACATGAGAAAAAGATCACCCAACCCCAGAGGACATGGGTTTGATCTCTAGGGATGCTAGATACGTGGTGTCCAAGAGTATATTTACTAAATGCCCTATTCATTTTGATGAGATTGGGGGAGTGAGAGAATAAAAAATGGAGAAATATAGAGGTGTCAAATGGGACTTGCCGGGCTAGTCCAGCCCGTTTTTAGCTGGCATGACCGTGCTTTCGTGCTGGGCATGGTGCCTGACCCGGCACGGTGCCGTACCTGACTCGACATGGTTTTGTTGAGGTCAGCCCGGCATGGGCTCGTGGCATGAATTTGTCGGGTTAGCCCTGGTTGGGCCGAACTCCTAATTTTAAAAAAATTAGGATTTCTCGGCTCGTGCTGAGGTATCGTACCAACGGGTCACGATACCGTGCTGGGCCAGGCACGGCAGGAGGCCTGGTTGGCCTCGGCACGGCACAGCACGATTAGTGCCGTGGACAAGCACATCACGGGCACGAGAAATTTTCCTGCCGGACGAGGCAGGCCCTGCCCGGTTGACACCTCTAGAAAAATATGATTTGGTGCACTCTCAAAAAAATAATTAAAAAAAATGCTAAAATTTTTATAATTAAAAAAAAGTGAATTAGACTCTTAACTAATTGATATTTGGTGCACTTAAATTTAGTAAATTCAAAATATCCTTATTTTAATCCAAAACATTTAATTAAATAATTCTTAATGAATTTTAATCCCACTCATGCCTCGTCCATCGCCCCTCGCTCTCGGCTCTTGGCCCTCGCAACTCTCCCCTCGCCCCTTGAATAAATATCTGTGAGATTCGAAATTTTTGTTCTTTTAGGAATATTTTTTTATGAATATGTTTTTAGGGAATATTAGGTATGTGTTACATCTATGCATGATATGATCCACGTCACGGGAATTAGCTGGCTGGCCCAGCACGACACGGTTGGCCCGCATATGGCAGGGTCATGCCTGATTTTGCGGGATTGTCACTCTCCGAAGCTCATTTTGTGAAAACATAACAGGTGGCGACTTATATGGCCGGCCAATTACAATTGGCCATGTAAGCTAGATCCGGTTTACCTAGTCATATATATATATATATATATATATAATCAGCCCCGTCGAGCAGTCACACGATGGCACTTGGCCCATGACCTTTAACTGATCCCTGGTCTCCGGCCTGGTGGACCGTGCCATCGGGGGTCAGGTAGAGGTGTCAAACGGGCCTTGCAGCCTGGCCCGGCCTGTTTTTTCCAGGCCTGACGGGCTTTCGAGCCGGGCCAGGCATGGTTTTTTGGGGGTTCAGCCCGGCACGGGGCAGATGCAAGATTCGCCGGGTTCGGTCCGGTCGGGCCGAACCCTAAATTTAAAAAAAAAATAGGGTTTCGACGCTACCAAAACCCTAATTCTAAAAAAAATTAGGAATAGGGCGCGGCCGAAACCCTAATTTTTTAAAAAAATTAGTGTTTCGGCCCCCAGTAACCCTAATTTTTTTTTTAAAAAAAAATTCAGCACGGTACTGTGCCAAGCACGGCACGAGACCTGGTTGGCCTCGACACGGCACGAGCCCGGGCACGGTAAATTTCCGTGCCGGGCCGGGCTGGCCCGGCCCATTTAACATCTCTAGGGCCAGGCACGACGTGAGTGCCTGGCCGGCTACGATCAACTAATTAATTTTTTGTTGGTTATATATTTTTAATTTCAGAGTTATAATAACAAAATTACTTATTTTATTAATAATTTATATGCACATCTTGCAGGACAGAGTTGTGAGCACGTACGTTGCAGATCTTCAGCAGGTGATGTCGATGGTCGTCAAGTTTCTAGCTTCAGGTGTGCTTGATGCTCTTGCCTACGCCGCAACGCAATACAGTTCGAGGGAATCGCAACCGTTGATGTGTGGGGTTGTCGGTTGGCATCATCAACGGCTGTGATCCTGGTGAATTTGACCGATCATTATTTTTATTTATTTATTTATTTATTTATTTATTTTTATGCCTGGGTTAGCAATGGAATTTGTTTGGGCACCAACGCCAACATGCCCCCCGAAGAATGTCTCCAAAGTCTCGAAAAGACAAATCGGAGGCCCACGACCCGACAGTGATGGTTCGTAGGCTGCGGCAAGCACTGTGAAAGTGAAAGTACCATATTAACCTTACATGACTAGGAAGTAGGCAATATTTATTTTAGATGGTTTTCTAATCTTTCAAGCCCAGCCCATAATATTCCTGGGCTCATTTGAGGAGCCATGCGGCCCTGGGGTCATGTCACTGATTGTTTATTTATTATGGTTGATTTGATGAAAAAAATGTTTTTTTTATATGTTAATTATTAGTATTAGAAATATTACATTATTAAATTGAATCGGTCGTGGGGTGGTGGCATGCAACTCCAACAGCTATTTGCTAGAAATTATACACAAGATAATCATGAGTTTATTTTTAAATTACTGAAATAAGATTTCTCCAAGAATTCTAGTGAACTGCCCATAAATAGATTCTTCTGTTTTGCCGAGCTTCATGCATCAATTCATTATTAATTATAAGAAAGTTAGAAAGTTTCAAACAAAAGAGAAATGAAAGTTGAAATGACAAAAGGGTGTGTGGTATTGTTTTTTTGCTCACCTATATGTTCATATAGTAATCCACCGAAGCAAGGAAACCTTAAAGAAACCAAAGAAAATAAAATTAGAAAAAAATATGCAGTGCACATGAAAAAAACACGTAGCTCACCTTTGTATTTCATTTCCCACTTAAGGTTTACAATGATCATATTCCCAGTAAAGTTGTTAAAAAAATGCTTGGGATTAAATATATAAATATATATCTGTATATCTATCTATCTATTATCTATCTGCCTATATATCCGTTTACCTGTCTATCTTTCTATTTGTCTATCTGTTTGTATATCTGTATGTATATCTGTCTACTTGTCTATCTAGCTGTCTATCTATCAATATGTCTATAAATATATTTGTCTGTCAGTAAGTTTATATGTCTGTCTATCTATCTGTTTATCTATAAGTCTTTCTATCTGTCTATCAATCTATCTATTTGCATGTCTATCTATCTGTCTGTCTATTTGTCTAATCTATTTGTCTATCTATCTGTTAGTCTATTAATATTTATATCTGTCTATCTCTATGTCTATCTATCTATCTATCTATCTATCTGTCTATATATCTATTTATATGTCAATCTATCTATCAATCTATCTATCTATCTGAGTCGCTAATTATGTCTATTTATCTTTCTATCTGTCTATCTATTTGTCAGTTTATGTGTGTGTGTGTGTGTGTGTATATATATATATATATATATATATATATATATATATATATATATACTATATATATCTATCTATTTGTCTATCTGTCTATAATTTATTTATCTATCTATCTGTCTATTTATCTGTCTATTTGTTTTTCTATTTGTCTATATATCTGTGAATTTTTCTGTCTATATATCTATTTATCTATTTGTCTAATTATATGTCTATCTATCTATTAGACGAACTAATTGTCTATCTATTTGTCTTTGCATCTATCTATCTAACTGTCTATCTATTTATCTATCTGTTTATCTATGTGTTTATTTGTCTGTCTATATGTATGTCTTTCTGTCTGCCTATTTGTTTCACTTATATGTCTGTCTATATGTCTATTTATATATATATATCAATTTATTTGTTTATATGTCTGTCTATCTATCTATTTATCTATCTGTCTATTTGACTAACTATCTGTCTATTTTTCTATCAATTTATTTGTCAATCTATCTGTTTGTCTATTTGTATCATCTATTTAGCTGTCTATTTATCTGACTGTCTACCTATTGATCTATTTGTCTATCTATCTGCATATCTATCTGTATATCTGTTTGTCTATTTATCTATTTTTCTATCTGTCTATCTATCTATCTGACTGTCTGTCTGTCGGTCTATCTGTCTATCTATATGTCCGTCTATCTATCGGTTTATCTATATTTTAGTTAATATGTTTGTTTATCTATCTTTTTTTATATCTGTCTGTCTGTCTATTTTCAGGTATATCAATCAATCAATCTATCTATCTGTCTATTTTCAGGTATATCTATCAATCTATCTGTCTATTTATCTGTCTATCTATTTGTCTATTTATTTATCTATCTATATGACTGTTTATCTATCTATCTATCTATCTCTTAGTCATATATATATATATATATATATATATATCTATCTGTCTGTCTGTTTATCTGTCTATCTATTTATTTGTCTGTCTATCTCTGTGTCTATCTATCTATCAATTAATCAATCTGTCTGTCTATTTATCTATTTATTTATCTGTCTGTCTGTCTATCTGTCAATTAATCAATCTATCAATCTGACTCTATATATGTGTGTCTATCCGTCAGTTTATTTGTCTTTCTATATGTCTGTCTGTCAGTTTAATTGTCTATCTATTTATCATTCTGTTTATTAATCTATATATCCATCTATGTATCTATTTTGTTTATCTAACTACCTATCTATAATTTATCTGCCTATCTGTCTGTCTATTTTTTTATTTACGGTATGTCAATCTTTTTGTTTATCTATCTGTCTATCTAATTATTTATCTATTAGTTTATCTTTCGGTCTGGCTATCTTTTTGTCTATCTGCATGACTATCTATCTGTCTATTTGTCTTACTAATTGTCTATCTTTCTATTTATCTGTCTATATATCTATCTGTGTATCTGTTTATCTATGTTTATTTGTCTATTTATCTGCTTGTATTTCTGTCTGTCTATTTGTCTCGCATATCTGTCTGTCAATCTGTCTATTTATATGTCTATCTATCTGTGTGTGTATATATATATAATATATATATATATATCTATTTGTCTTTCAATATATCTATCTGTCTATCTATTTGTAACAACTATTTGTCTATCTATCTGTCTATATATTTGTATCACATATTTGTCTATCTATCTGTCTATCTATTTGTATCACATATTTGTCTATCTGAATATCTATATATCGATCTATCTGTCTATCTATCTGTATATTTATCTGTATATCTGTTTTTTTATCTATCTGTCTGTCTATCTGTCTATCTATTTGTCTGTCTATATGCCTGTCTATCTGACTGTTTATCTATTTGTCTATCTATATATCTGTTTGTTTATTTTCATATTTATCTATCCATCTATCTGTCTGTCTGTCTATTTGTCTATGTATTTTTTTTCATTTATTTATCCGTCTATCTATCTCTCTGTCTATCTGTCTATCTATCTGTCTTTCTATTTGTTTATCTATATGTATATCTATTTGTATGTGTGACTATTTGTCTATATATATGTCTGTCTGTTTATAAATCTATCTATATATCTATCTATCTATATGTATATATATCTATCTGTCTATCTGTTTGTATATCTGTCTGTTTATCTATCTGTCAATCCTTCTGTCTATATGTCTTTCTATTTGTCTGTCTATTTATCTGTCTATCAGTGGATTTATCTGTCTTTCTTTCTATCTGTCTGTTTATTTATCTCACCTATTTGTATATCTATTTATCTGACTGTTTATCTGTGTCTCTATTTAGCAATCTATCTCTCTATCTATCTACCGCTCTGTATATCTATTTGTCTGTATATTTGTCTGTCTTTCTATCTATCTATTTATCTGTATATCTGTCTGTCTATCTATTTGTCTATATGCCTACCTCTTTATCTGTATATCTATCTGTATATCTATTTTTCTATCTATCTATAGTTCTATATATCTATTTGTCTATCTATTTGTCTTTATTTTTGTCTATCTGACTGTCCGTCTATTTATTTATCTATCAATCTATCTTTCTATCTATATATATCTGTGTCTTTCTATATGTATGTCTATATTTTTGTCTATCTGTCTATTTATTGTCTATGTATCTATCTCTGGATCTGTCTATCTATCTGTCTATCTATCCGTCAGTCTATCTGTTTGTAAATATGTGTATTTATCTATCTGTATCTCTATCTTTCTGTTTATATGTCTGTCTATCTGTCTATCTATCACTTTTTCAATCTTCCTATCTATCTATTTGTCTATATGTTTGTTTATATGTATCTCTGTCTGTCTATCTATCTATCTATCTATCTGTTTGTCTATATTTTTGACTATTTTTCTGTCAATCTATCTGTCTATTTGTCTCGCCTTATCTTTGTCTATCTATATGTCGATATATCTATCTATCTATCTATATATCTATTTGACTATCTGTCTGTCTATCTATCTGTCAATCTGCATGTCTATCATTCTGTTTATCTATCTGTCTATGTGTCTGACTATTTGTCTCACCTATTTGTCTATATATCTGTTATCTGTATATTTATTTGTCTGTCTATCACTCTATCAATCTACTTATCTTTTTTTTTGTCTATCTATTTGTTTATATGTCTGTCTATCTGCCTATCTATAATTCTGTCTATCTTTTTTGTCTATCTATATGTCTATTTGTCTCACCTTATCTCTGTCTATCTGTATGTTCATCTATCTATTAATCTGTCTGTCTATTAACTATATGTCTGTCTATCTCTTTGTCTATATGTTTGCTTATCTCTTTGTCTGTCTGTCTATCTATCTGTTTGTCTATTTATCTGTCTATCTATTTATCTGTCTATCTATGTGTCTCACTATTTGTTTTAACTATTTATCTATCTATCTGTCTATTTGTCTGTCTATATGTTTGTCTATCTATCTGTCTGTTTATTTATCTGTCTAACTATCTATCTGTGTCTGACTATTTGTCACACCTATTTGTATATCTATCTGTCTATTTGTATGTCTATATGTTTATATGTTTGTCTTAGGGTGGACTAGTACATGCAACTCCAACTGCTATTTGCTAGAAATTTCACACAACGAGATAATCATGAGCTTATTTTCAAATTACTGAAACAAGATTTCTCCAAGAATTCTAGTGAACTGCCCATAAATAGATTCTTCTATTTTGTCGAGCTTCACGCATCAATTCATTATTAATTATAAGAAAGCCAAATAAAAGGGAAATGAAAGTTGAAATGACAACATGCTGTATAGTATTGCTTTTTTGCACACCTATATGTTCAAATAGGAATCCACAGAAGCAAGGAAACATTAAAGAAACCAAATAAAATATAATTAGAAAAAAAAAATGCAATGCACAAGAAAACAACACAATGTAGCTCACCTCTGCATTCCATTCTCCACTTAAGTTTTATAATGACAATCTTCCCTAATCAAGTTGTTAATAAAATGCTTGGAATTATATATATATATAATGTGTGTGTGTGTGGGGGTGTGTATGGGTGTGTGTTATTTTAGAAACTGACCGACCATTGGGTTAAGGAAAGTAAAATTTAATTCATATATTAATTACGTGTATATAAATTATTTAATATATACACATTTTATCAAAATAAAATAATGAATAATATATTAAATGATTAGCAGTAGGAAAATAAATTGATAAAAGTGAGACGAATATAACTAAGACTAACTATGCTGATCAAAATTTATTTTTATTTTTTATTTAACGTGTGATGCTGACGTGGCAAGGCAAGGGTATTTTTGAGATTTTGTGTTTGACCTTATATATTAAAATGTTTATGTATTTTTATAAATTATTTGTAATACATGATTTTTCCAATGTAATTCTCCGGTTCTCCCGTCCCCCATCTCCCGAAAGTGACTTATCAACAGTCAAAAGAGTCTCCTTCTTTTCCAATAGCTTCCGTTTTCGTCGGAACCAAGTAGACCCCGCATCTGCACCGTACTCGCTCCATTTCGGATTTCTTCTCGCGAAAACTCCCTCTCCTACTTCTGATCTTATCTCTCCCCGCATCGCCATGGGAGTGGTTCATCAAACAGGGTTTGTCTGCTTCTTTTCTCTAGCTGCTTTCGTTTATGAATATTTCATGCTCTCTCTCTTTCTCTCACACACACAATTTCGGTAGCACATTGTTTTGTCGAATGCAAATTTGATGCCGCAGAGATCTGTCAATTCCTCACCGCGACAATTGCCTTTATCCTCTCTCACTCACTCTCTCTCTCTCCATCGTCTCTCTGATTTTTGGATTTTGGATGTCCGCGGCATCTGTTATTCACATTATTAGAGATTACAATGGAGAGTATATCACAGTGCTGGTGCTTGTGTGCGACTGTGCTTGAGTGTCTACACACACACACACACACACACACACACAGTCACATACAATTTCAGCAGCAGTTTGCTGTGTCGAATGAAAATTTGATGCCGCAAAGAACTGTCAATTCCTGACTGCGACAATTTGTCTTTATCCTCTCTGTGTTTCTCTCTCCACCGTCTCTCTGTTTTTTGGATTTTGGATTTCCGCAACAATTGTTATTCACGTTACGAGAGATTAAAAAGGAGAGTATATCACAGTGCTCGTGCTTGTGTGCGACTGTGCTCGAGTGTCCACACACACATGAAGGAATTGCATATTGAATCTACACAAGTGATGTAATGCCATATGGTCTCTCTTTCTTCTAGCTTCTCTCTCTTTCTGAGAATTTGATTATGATACTGGATTTTCCTAAGTATTATTTGCATCAATATTTATCATGTTGCTAGATAATTTCGATGAAATGAGTAAATGCCAACAAATATTGATTCTGGCGAGGAAGAAGTGTGCTGTTAAACATCTATAGAAAATAGAAAAATATCAGAAATAGCACTCGTAAGGTATATAATTTCTGACATTTTCATTCACGTGTGTTGGTGTAAACACCTTTGATTATGGTGCTGGACTCTTCTTATTCTTCGTGCAGGCTTGATTATTAAATATGAAACTCAGATCAATGAAAGCTTGGTGTTCTACCATCCCTCTCAATTTCAGAAGCAAATCAACCTCTGGTTTCTGTATTTTCTCAAACTTTAACTCACCAGACAACAGTCCAGGAAACGCCCCCGTCTACCTTAATGTTTATGACCTGACATTCATGAACAGCTATTTGTTCTGGGCCGGCTTTGGAATTTTCCACTCCGGTGTTGAAGGTACCATATATTACATACAAGCATTTGATCTTCCACCTTGCTTTGTTCTCCCCCTTCGATCATTTTAGAAGATCAATGGGAGACGATATGATTTGCTTAAATCATGAACTAGAAAACATGGCAAATCATATGATTTGCTTTCACAAGATGAGATGATCGATCATCGTTTAATTTTCAAGATCATGATATCAATTCTGACGTGTTTCTCTGCTTCTGTCCATGTGGTTATGTGCAGTTCATGGGGTAGAATATGCATTTGGAGCCCACTCTGACCCAACAAGTGGCGTGTTCGAGATCGAGCCCAAGCGTTGTCCTGGTTTCAAGTTCAGAAAATCAATATGCATGGGCACGACGAGCTTAGACCGACTACAAATCAGAGATTTCATGCAGCATCAATCAGTGAATTACAGTGGCGACGTATATAATCTGGTGCTCAAGAACTGCAACCACTTCTCCGAGGACGTCTGTTACAAGCTAACCGGCAATCTTATTCCTAAATGGGTCAATCGTCTGGCAAGAATAGGTACGCAAAAACCTGATTCTTCGTCAGGAATTTCAGTTTTCAAGCGTCCGTGTTAGGCCGAAGCCGAACGAGCTCCCTGTCGTCGGACGACGACACGAGCTGTGTTGTTATCGTTCCTTCCGTGTTCTTGTGTGCTGGTGTTCGTGTTGTCGTACATTCATTCGTGCTTATTCGAACTAAAGACTGAGATTGATCCGACACCTGTTTTGTAGGATCGGCGTGCAGCTACGTCCTACCGGAGACCATAAGAGCGACAACTGTGCGGCATCGCTCAGATTTCGAAGGATGCGAAGACGATAAGAAAAGTCTAACGCCTCCTTTCTTCAATTGCCTGTCGTCAATTTCAATGGCTCACAAGGAAATATCCATGTCCTCTCTGTTCCTCCATTCGCACTACAAAGGCTGCCTGCCGCCATGGCAGTCGAGATCTGAAAGAGCACAGCGAAGATAAATTGGAAAATCGAATTCACCTTTTTTCTTCTCTGATCGACCCGCCGTTCTTTCTTCTTTTACAGTCCACCTCGACGTTTTAATGTTGCAGTTTGCACTTGCGAACATCACAATTTGCTCACAGTCTTCTTTCACACATGGTCACAGTTCGCACCTCCACAGCATCTGGCCTACCTGTCTGTCTTCGCCTGCTCGCTGGGCAGATAATGAAGTTGGGCGGCGCTTCCTGTTGGGCGCCGTCTCCATCTTCAATTTGTTAGTCCTCACAGCCGTCGCAAGCCCCTCCATCGGCAATGAATTTCAATGACACATGTAGCGTTGCTTGATATTTAATGAAATAATTCTTTAGTCTCTTGGTTTGTTTTTTTATTTTTTTTATAAATATATATACATATGTATGTATTTGAAAATGACAAGCAGTGGATGTTCGAACATGATATTTTAACGTTGCTTAAATTTTGTAAAGATTAGTGTTATTTGAGAATGATGTAAATTGGTTAATGATTTAATACTTAAAAAAAAATTATTGTGATTAAACAACAAAATTGATGAGTATTACCTTAATGTTATAAGTACTACCTTAATAACGTAGGTACTATCTTAATGTTATAGGTACTACCTTAAATTTGCTCTTAAGGTAGTACCTACAATACATTAAGGTAGTACCTACAATACATTAAGGTAGTACCTACAGTACATTAAGGTAGTACCTGTAGTAATTAAGGTAGTACCTACAGTACATTAAGGTAGTACCCGTAGTAATTAAGGTAGTACCTACAGTACATTAAGGTAGTACCTACAATACATTAAGGTAGTACCTATAATACATTAAGGTAGTACCTACAATACATTAAGGTAGTACTACAGTACATTAAAGTAGTACCTACAGTACATTAAGGTAGTACCTACAGTAGATTAAGGTAGTACCTACCGTACATTAAGGTAGTACCTACAGTACATTAAGGTAGTACCTACAGTACATTAAGGTAGTACCTACAGTACATTAAGGTAGTACCTGCAGTAATTAAAGTAGTACTTACAGTACATTAAGGTAGTACCTATAGTACATTAAGGTAGTACCTACAATACATTAAGGTAGTACCTACAGTACATTAAGGTAGTACCTACAGTACATTAAGGTAGTACATACAGTACATTAAGGTAGTACCTACAGTAATTAAGGTAGTACCTACAGTACATTAAGGTAGTACCTACAGTACATTAAGGTAGTACCTACAGTACATTAAGGTAGTACCTACAGTACATTAAGGTAGTACCTATAATACATTAAGGTAGTACTTACAGTAAATTATGATAATACTCTTTATTTTAGTTTCTTAATCATAATAATTTTTTTGTGTAATAACTAATATAATATCAATTATTAGTATATTATATTCATTTATTTTCAAATTAACTATCTTAAATATACTTCTTCCTATTTAAAATAAGATGATATATTTAATAATATTAAATTTTTTTTCTCTAGTATTATGGGTTTCGATGTAATTCAATGATATTTAACAAATTATTATAATATATAAATATATTTGTAAAATTAATATTTAGAAATATTTTATAACATTTAAATATATAGAGGTTGATATATATTATTATGTTTTTTTTCTCTCACCATCCTATTCCATAGCATCCATCTGCCCCCTATGTATGAGTCTTGCGGTCCTAGGGTCAGGGCAGGTAAGACCCTTATTCCAGCAGTATGGGTAGAGTAGTTGACAAAGATAGCATGAGAAGAGTGTACTTGGCATTCCTAAAGATTGAATTTGTATCCTCATTGATGGATGCTCTTGTGCATTTGATGATCGAACTATCATACTGCTGGTGCATTATTATGCATACTGATGTGCTATGAAGATATGACCGTATTTTGCTTAGCAATATATCATGTTTTGTTATTAGGATGAGTGGCTCATTGACAAAAATCAAATGTTTTACCAAATGTGAACTATAATACACATGTTAATGGAATATGCGTGACTGGCTGTAACTCAGATGTCAGCTACAAATGTTAAGTAAAGTTAATCTTTTTGTCTAGTTCCTTCCATTGTGCTTTTCTCCATGACACTACTTAAGTTAGAGATCATGCACTGCCTCTAAGTAATGATTATAGATAATAAGTTAGCGAAAGATTCTCTAATGTTTTTCAAGTCAATACTAGGGACCATCAAATTAGTAGTTCTCTTCTCTAATGCCTTTATTCCATTCGCAATACAAGGAAATATCCACTATAAAATTATAACTTCACTCTTTCACTTATTCAAAATAATTTGTTTTTTACTATTGAATACTTATTAAACCTTTTATGTTAAGATTACATATACTTATTGATTAAATTAAATTGCTGATAATCTAATTCAATCTATCTCTATTCGAGACTTTTCATTTAACTTATTTGAAATACCGAGTCAAAATCTACATGTAGAGTTTGATAATATCAAGATTTATAAGCTTCTTCTTGAGAGCCTTATCGATCTAATCAATAGGGTTCATAAATTTATTTTTAGATCTTACTCTTTACAAATCAAAATAACTATTAATAAGTACATGTGAATATTAAATATTTCAAGAATAAGAGTAATGGAGTTTATAATAATACGGATATATTTTATTTTATATGTCAATATAAAATATTCTCACCATGGCGGTCTTGTTCAATACACACAAGTGTACTAGTGCTGGAAGTTCAAATTTTACCATCCTTCGTAGTCAAGATATACCTACTGAAATTTTATGCTATAATCTTATTGATAGATTGTTCAGTTATATCTAGATTGTGAATAATAAAATTATATTATATAAACATTGATGATTTGATCTTTCATGTGTAAGTTAAATTTTATGCACCAAATTATTTATTATGCAGAATAAAGAATACATGTATTTTCTCACAAATACAACTTATTGCAAATTCATTCATTAAAATAAGAAAACAATGCAAATCAATTAAAAGAAAAATAACTAGAAATAACTTTTAGTTTAAAATAGTTTCAGTAATCTCTCACTTAGATTTAAAGTCATGATGGCACACAATTAATTCCCATTGCTTGCACTTGTCTATCAAAAGTTTTAGCTGGAAGGCTCTTCATAAAATGATCTACCAAGTTATTGGCCAATGCTATTGTTGTCACCATCATATCTCTTTTTTTACAATATCTCTAATAAGATGATATTCATACTCAATGTGCTACTTCTTCTTGTGGGTTCTAGGTTTTTTTTAAGCTAGTAACTATTTCACTATTATCACAATAAAATATAATAGGTAGTTGTATAAAAGGAATAACTCCTAGATTCATCGGGAAGTTCCTAAGCAATACAACCTCCTTGGCTACTTCTGAAGTTGCTACATGCTCGGGTTTCAAGGTGGAACCATCAATATAAGATTATTTGATGCTCTTCTAACTTGTGGCTCCACTTCCCATGATAAACATATAACCCAAAGTGGATGTTTTCAATTTCTCATCTCATTGAAAATATGAGTCTATATACATAATAGGTTCAAATTTATCAACTTAGTAAACTAATAAATAATCTCTAGTCTTTTTTAGGTATTTAATTATGTGTTTTATTATTGTCCAATACTCTCGTCTTTGTTTGATTAATATCTGCTTGTCATGCCTACAACAAAATAGATATCAAGTCTGGTATAAAGTATTACATATACCATGCTTCCTAATACTAATGCATACATAACTAATTTCATTTTTTTTATCTCATTCAGTATTGCGGGGCACTAATCTTTTGATAGAATGATTTCATGTCTAAAAAGAAGAACATATTTTCTAGAATCTTGCATACTAAATAAATTTAATATTTGATCAATATAAATAATTTTAGACAAGCCAAACATTCTTTATCTGTGATCTCGCAAAAGTTTAATCCCAAGAATGTGAGTAGCTTTTCTTAAGTTTATCATATCAAATTGATTGGACAACTAGGCCTTAATAGATAAAAATAAACCCACATCGTTACTAATGAATAATATATCATCAACATACAATACCAAGAACACTATACTACTATCACTTCTCTTTATATATATATAATACTCACCCTGATATTGAATCAAAACTATAAAACATAATAGCTTAATCAAAATGTGTATTCCAAGATCTAGATGTTTATTTTAGCTTAATCAATTCTCTTTATAGAATAAGTATTGTAGTGCACATGACCCACATTGTAGTGCACATAAGACACTACCATGACTTAATCATGCTTAGCTCGCACAACAAACTAAATGAACAAGAACACCAAATGTTACTATGAAAAACTCTCTTGTACGAAAGGAAAAACTATGGCTACTTGTAAATCTTAAATTAGGTCCTAAAATAGAAAAATTGATGCTATCAGGATCAATTAAAATGGAATCAACTATCTATGAGGAGCATAAAAAAGATTATAAGCAAAACCCACATGGAAATTCAATTTTCCAAGTAAGAAACCACATACAAAATATGAAAGAAAACACTTTTGTCTGCCCAACAAGCCTCTCTTTTTTTGTTTATTCATGCATTGACATGTTAAAATTCCTTGAACAACAAAAATAAACAACACAATGAATTTTTTTTTTAATTTTTTATTTTTTTGATTCTAAATAAAAAAAAAAAACAAACTAGGAGTCATAATTTTAGGAGGGAGCTAAGAAAAACATTGGGTTTGTGTTCATCTAGAAAAATGATCATTTTAAAACTTAATTTTGGAAAAATGATACTTGATCACTAAACGAGTCTCATTTTTATAAAAATATACTTAATCACTATAAAATATTTATTTAAGATTTATTTATAAAGAAATTAATTATTATTAATTTGAATAAAATATCAAAAAAAAAAAAGTTATTGCTAGAATAAAATAATGGGATGATTTAAATTTTACAAATAGAAAAAATATGTTTAATGTAGTTAATTTGAAAATAAATAAGAATATGCTACTAAGAATTCATATTATATCAGTTATTTTATTTAAAAAAAAAATTATTATGACTAAGAAACTAAAGTGATGAGTACTACCATAATTTATTTCAGATACTTTCTTAATGTACTATAGGTACTACCTTAAAAGTAAATTTTACTACAGCATTAAGGTAGTGAGTATCACTTTAGTTTATTAATCATAGTAAATTTTTTTAAATTATATTGACTAATATAATATTAATTATTAGTATCTTATTACTATTTATTTTCAAATTAAATACATAATTAATACCTTACCCTTTATAAATACCAGATTATTTGAGCTGAGTAACTATGTCCAAATATTTTAAAAAATTTGTGGAATTGAAGGTGCAAGGTGGTGAGTGTTGAAAATTGGATTGCAGCGCTTTAAAAGAACTTTTTTAATGCAGCGCAGTTGACGGCGAAAAGGCTCCCATCTTCATTTACAGTTGTACACTATTCTTATACACACACATATATATATATATTCATTTGAATAATATAGCTTGGCTGGCAGGGAGCTTACAGATTTCTTGTAGAACATCATCCTTCACGACCTTATCCGAGTCAGGTATTTTTTTTCACATGAAATGGGAAAAGGAGGAGGATGCATACCGAGCAAACCAAGAGCGTTCCTCGTCGTTTCCGATAGTGGTGATCCAGTTCCAGAGAGAAAGTCCCATTCTTATACCCCAACCCTGATCGCAACCCCATCGGCGTCGACCCCAATTCAAGGTAACACTGCGAGACTAAAAGTGTTCATCATCTTTTATTCAATGTATGGCCACGTCGAGTCACTAGCAAGGATGATCAAGAAAGGGGTGGACTCCATTGATGGAGTCTCGGGCGAGTTATACCGAGTTCCAGAAACACTCACATCAGATGCTTTAGACCAAATGAAAGTGCCCCAGAAGGGAGATGATATTCCTGCTATATCAGTTGATGAATTGGTCCATGCAGATGGGATCCTGTTTGGGTTTCCTACTAGATTCGGTTCGATGGCAACGCAGATGAAAGTCTTTTTTGATTCTACGGGGGAGTTATGGGCGCATCAGTCGCTTGCTGGAGTTCCGGCTGGCTTCTTCGTTAGCACCGGCACACAAGGTGGCGGCCAGGAGACCACGGCGTAAGTGTGGTTCTATTTCATTCTTGTGATGTGAGTGCTTGCGGTTCGGTTCATAATCAGAGACGGCAATCTGCATGAAAATCTAATTGCTACAGAGAGAAACGATGATCGACTTCATGAGTGTATTGTTCATTGTCTTGCAGATGGACGGCTATCACCCAACTGGCACACCACGGCATGCTGTATGTTCCCCTTGGTTATACTTTCGGGGAAGGAATGTTTGGGATGGATTCCATTAGAGGAGGATCTCCGTACGGGGCAGGGGTGTTCACTGGCGATGGCGATAGGGAGCCAAGTTTCAATGAGCTTGCTCTTGCTGAACACCAAGGAAAATATATGGCTTTGACCGTCAAGAGACTTGCAAAGCCATGGGCATCTTCTTCCTCCTGACTACCAAAGAATACTTCATCTTGCCTTCTGGTTTGCTACTTCCTTTTCCTCCTAAGCAAATTTGTTTTCTTCTCGTGCTTCTCTTATCCATAAACGCTTGGGCTCACTTTCTTCTCATTTTTTATCAGAGTTATTGTTATCATAATTATGATGTCGATTAAGCTTGACAATGTAATACATATTGTACATTTTTATCATTATTATGACATGTTCAAAAATATTTCTTAATTTTAGTAATTAATTTCTATATTTTAATTTCATTTGTTATTTTATCATTTTTTAACATGATGTGAATAAGCTTGACATATCTATAAAAAGAGATAGACCCATTATAATAATATTGTTTTGGTACCCCTAAATAGTATTTTTTGCTCCAATGATAGGTGCCAAAATAAGGTGTTATTTTAAAAATTAAAATTTTTTTAAATCAAAGTAATTTTTTCAACCTATGAGATAGGTTCGTTGAGATGCACTGTAGCTATAACTGTTATTTTGCATACCCTTTTTTTTTCTCTAAGGTTGCTAAATATGACATCCCAAGACATTGGATGACATTTTATCACATTTGATACCAATTTCATTGGAGTAATATTTTTTATTGTTTGAGTGTCATTTTAGTAGTTATGGAGATGATATCCTTTATAGCAACTCACATTGGAGTTGCTTATAGCAACTCACATTGGAGTTTCAAAAAATAGGGTGCTAAATATTATTTTATAGTATTTTGGCATCCTTGAATAATATTTTTGTTCAAAGTGCAACTCCAATGGGAGTTGTCAAAAAAGGGGTATTAAATATTATTTTGCAAACTTAAATAGTATTTTGGTACTCTTAAATAGTATTTTTGCTCCAATAATAGGTGCCAAAATAAGGTATTATTTTAATAATTAAATATTTTTTTAATTAAATCTTTTTTTTCAACCTATGAGATAGATCCGATTAGATGCATAGTAGTCATAATTATTATTTTGCATACTCTCTTCTCTCTCCAAGGTTGCCAAATTGACACTCCAAGATATTGGATGACATTTTGTTACTTTCGATACTAACTCAATTGGAGTAAGGTTTTTTATTGTTTGGGTGTCATTTTAGTGGTTATGGAGATGACATCATTTATAGCAACTCCCATTGGAGTTGTTCTTATAAGAGCAAATTTCAATTGGAGTTTCAAAAAATAAATATTATTTTATAGTGTTTTGGCATTCTTGAACAATATTTTTGCTCTAAGAACAATGTTAATTAGAGTTGTTATTTGGGGTGCCATTCTCTAACTACCAAAATGACACCAAAAACATAAATTTTTTTTTGCACCAACGGGGATGGCATTGGTGGGGGTGGCAAAATATCATCTGTGAAATTGGTGTGTCATAAATGATAATATTGGAGAAAGATAATATAGGATGCAAAATAGTAGTTATGATTACCGTGCATCTCACAAGATCTCTCTTAAGGGTTGAAAAAATAATTTTAAATAAAAAAATATTTAATTATTAATATAGTACATTATTTTAGTTCCTATCATTGAAGCAAATATACTATTTAGGGGTGTTAAAATATAATTTAAGTTTGCAAAATAATATTTGGTGCTTATTTTTTGCCAATTCCCGTTGATGTTGCTCTTTTGGTAGGTGCCAAAATGGAGGGTTATTTTTATAATTAATATTTTTTTATTTAAAGTTATCTTTTCAACTATGTTGAGAGAGCCATTGAGATGCACAATACCATCAATTGCATTTTTGTATCCTCTAATTTATATCTCTAAATTTGTCAAATATTACACCCCAACATCTTTGGCATTTTGTTACCTCTGATGTCATCCTATTAGAGTAATATTTTTTTTGTGATTTGGGTGTTATTTTGACAGTTACTGGATGACAATCCTTATCGCAACTCTTGTTGAAGTTGCTCTAACATAATGATATTGGAAATGTAAGAAATAATACTCATTAAAAACTAAAATTGATTGTAATTAAAATATAAAGATTACAATATATAACTCATACTTAAATTTATTGTTATTCCTTTTATTTTTAATGATAAAATAAAATAAAAATATGATATGGGTATTTGTGTTAATATTAGATAAATCTTAATTATACAGATTATATTCATATATGATATTAATATGATAATTAATAATATTAATATCATATATAATATTTTAGAAATTGACTTTAATATTGATTTGGGTTTCACATTAAGTTTATGATCTAACATATGATATGATCTCCTAGGCACAACTTGTGATCCGGCATGTGCCATCTGGAGGTGGGTCTGGCTCTGGTCCGGACCATGGTCATATGGTTTGAATATGATCCATGACCATGACCATGACCATGACCATGACTATTTTGCACAAAACCTACATTTTCATATTTTCTTTATTGATATAAAGAATCAACTATTTTGATAGTGTGAAGAAAAATGCTCCTTTACCTCATCACAATTTATTAGAATTTATTGTTGCATTTTTAGGAACTTCTCATTCTTTTTCATGGGCTACAATGATGGGCTATAGGTAGAAATTCATTCATTAAGGGAAAAGAGGGCATAAATTTTAAAAATTAATAAAAAATCATTCATTTTACTTTATCAAATATAATTAAATATGATTAAATCATGATTAAATTTTATGGTAAAAATTATGATGATATATTTGGAAGTAAAGTCCAAGAGTATTAAACACAATAATTTAAAAAATTGAAAATACAAAGGTGGCTTTGTGTTGTGGCGTATAAAACACAAAATAATTAAAAAAAAATTGAATTAAAAAAATAGACCAAATATAAAATTATTATGCTTTGGTGTATTGAAAATAATAAGAGGGAATTATGTTTTGGGGTATTCTCCCAGAAATATTTATAAATTTAAAATTAATCTTTTAATATTTTAAAAAAATACAAAACAATAAATAAAGTAAATTTCAGGATACTCAACTTCATAAGTCCTAAAACATCATTTTCCTTGCCCTTTCCACTCGCCCTTCTCCACGAGCTCTTTCATGGAGCTCACCAGGGCTTCATCATCGAGCTCACTGGAGCCATCATGGAGCTTGTTGGAAAGGGGCGAGGAGTCAATTGTAGGTCATGTATATTATTAACATATATATATATATATATGTATGTTAATCATGTAATTGATGCTTGATGGCTAAAGGAGTAATTTGTTTTTGATTTTTGGTGCAACAAACATTATTATTCTTTATTTGGGTATATTTTTTAATTCTGAAAAAAAATATTACCTTTTTAATCATTTTGTATTTAGTGTACCAAAATAAAAATATCCAAATACAAATTAATAACAGTACTCTTGTTTAGCATGAGGTCTATAAGAGATTAATATTTGATAAGTTTTAAACCTGTGACCTATTATTATTGAACAAAGATATATCTTGCTACCAAGTACCGACACAATTATATATAGTCTACCAACTCAATTTCAATTAATAACTTACACAAACTCAATTATACAAGTTCCATACATAGACTATGTACAATAATTTGCTACCAACACAATTTTGATTAGGGCAAATAGAACTCAATGATAATTTATTTGTTTTGCTTAGCATTATATATGTGAGTGTAAAAATGATATACATCCATGTTTTTTTTTTGTTTTTTTTTTTGACTTTAATTTCATGTTTTGCTTTTTTTTCTCTCTTATTTGTAGACTTAGTTTGTTTCATGTTTTTGACTTTAATTTTTTTGACTTTAGATGATGTGATAATATTTATATTCATATCATCTATATAAAGAATGAGAGCATGTAATGAAAACAAGTGAGCATGCAATACAAAAATTTCTCATTCTCTTGTTTTTTATTTCTCTTGGTGCAATTTCATTTCTTTTGTTTTCTCTTTTTTGTTTTTAATGTACTAATTAACATCTTCCAAGAGAAATTAATATTTTGATAATTTTATCATTAAAAATCAAAAATAATATATATATATAGTCTATTTGACTTATAATGACAAATAATTTTGGTTCCACAATATATTGATAGACAAAAGTATCAACACAAAATCTCACATGGGAATAAAAAGTGTTCATGATTAAGGCAAATAGTTCATATGTGTACCACACCTTTTGATAAATCAAAAGAATCATAAAAATAAAAGTAATCACCCACACCACAAATCATTAAAATATACAATTACGTGATCAATTATGATTGTGTTATTTTTTTTGTTTTTGTTATTGTGATTTATGCTCCAATATTTCTTTGAAGGTGAAGAAGTTTTTGTTGCAAATTTTGCTAATAAATATTTAATTTGCAAAATGTCTCCCGTGGTAAAACTCAAGTTGTCACAAGTTCATACATCTAAATTCATGTTGGCTCTATCTGAGTACATTAAAAAAAAAAAAAGATGCAAAACAAATTGGGAAATAAAAAACTTACCAAATTTTATTATCTTGATAGACAAGCTAGTTCTTAAATATGAAGTTTGGCAAGAAGTTCGGTATACGTAGCATAACATGTAACACTAATCATCTTAATGTTCCAAGTTCATCATCTTCAACCTCAAGCTTCTCTTCTGAGATGGCCGAAACCGTTATTCGCTTTGCGCGTTAAAACTGGAAAGTGATGTACAGAGAGCTTTCACGCTCAAAGGAGGAAGATAAACATCACTTCCTGCGTTTTCCACGTCCTAATTCTCATTAATGTCATGCGTGCAAGCTTCCTCCACTGCGGTTCATCCCTCTAATTTTCAGCCTCCTCCATTTCTCAACGCCGTCACTCTTCTTCTCTTGGTTCTTAACGCTTATCTTCTTCCTCAAGCCTTCTTCCTTTCCACTAATTTCTCTTCTCTCTCTCTTCTCTCTCTCTCTCTCTCTCTCTCTCTCCTCTATTCACACGACATGTATTATCATCTGGGTTTTGTGTTTTGCAAAATTTTGTTCGTCTTTACAAAGAGAGGAAAACCCATATCAAATCATTGCTTCTTATGGTAGATAACATGTGGGTTATTCCACTTTCGGCAATATCTAAAAGGGTTGAACTTGTACTTCTGTTTTTGTTCAGTTTCCAAGCTTTCAGAATGCAATGCAACTCTCTCTCTCTCTCTCTCTCTCTCTCTCTGCTGGGATCATTTCTAGCATCTACTCTGTATTATAAATAGGCACAGACATAGACGTCAATGAAAGAGATTCACATACTTAATTTCAAAATATAAGTTTCGCGTTCAACCATGGGAAGCAACTCGAGCAAGAAGCAAACCGAAGACGTGAGCACCACCCATCAAGACGATTTACAGTACATGAATGAATTGAGCTCGTACAAAGCAGCCTGCATGTCTGATTGCGATCTGCAGAGCCTCGACGCGGCTCTCCACGCTCGCACCAGCTCGCTGATCAACTCTCTGGCAGATGGAGTGGAGGTTCGGTCTCTTTCGCTTGATTCTCTCAAGGACGTGACGGGATGCCTGTTGGAGATGAACCAGGAGGTCGTGAGGGTAATCTTGGAGTGCAAGAAAGACATATGGAAAAATCAAGAATTGTTCGAGCTCGTGGAAGAGTACTTCGAGAGCAGCCTGCAAACCCTAGATTTCTGTGCTGCTCTGGGCAGGTGCTTGAAAAGATGCAGAGACATCCAACTGCCGATTCTAGTCGCTCTTAGAGAATTCGACGAAGGTGACTACGCGAAAACAGTAGAGGAGATCAAGAATTTCAAGGCTGCTGCTGCTGCTGCTGATGATGCTGATGATGATGACCAACCTTTCTGCGAAGAGTTTATTCATCAGTTTCAGTCCGTCCATAAGCAACAAATACTAATGCTTCAGAAGCTTCAATCCAGGAAAAAGAAGCTCGATAAGAAGCTGAAATGCATTCGAGCATGGAGAAAGGTTTCCTGTACGATATTTGTTGCATCTTTCGCAGCCATTTTGATTTGCTCCGTCGTGACGGCTGCCATAGCAGTCCCCCCCGTTGCTGCCGCGCTCGCAGCCGCATCCGCCATTCCGTTGGGCTCCATGGGCAAGTGGATCGATTCTCTGCTGAAGAACCTCGAAGCCGCTCTGAAGGGGCAAAAGGACGCGGCCAACGCCATGCACGTCGGCACGTACGTTGCAATTAAAGATTTGGACAACATTCGCAGTCTTGTTGATCGATTAGAAATATCCATGCAATCGCTGCTCCAAAATGCTGAAATTCTGGCAATCAACGAGCAAGGCGGGGTGATAAAGATTAAGATGGCGATAATAGAGATCAACAACAATCTCCAACTGTTGGTGAAGAATGTCGACGATTTGACATTACAAGCAGACGCATGCGCGCGCGATATTCGGCGGGCAAGGACGGTTGTTCTTCAGAGGATCATCAATCCTCCTAACTATAACAGTTCATGATTCGTCTTCATTGTCTTCATCGTCTTCCTGTATATGTGCTAAGCAGAAAACATACCTTTAATTTCTTATTACGATATATTACGAATCATCCTTTATTTTTTAAGCTAGTTTTAGCGAGTGAAAATAAATAACGACGCATGGTTGCTTCCAAAAATTTTTTTTTTTTCAACGTTGATCGACATATTCATACCCAATCGGGGGGAACAAGTTTGTCCAAAACAAGCCAAGTATAACGACGTGAAACAGTGGCTGATTTTGATGGGGCATATGAACGTCAAAACTCAAGAACATGGCAGGGATAAAAAAATGAACTTTTTATTTACTACAAAAAGTTCAATCTCAGCTTTTTGATGAAGAATGAACAATGGCGTCAAGAACTATAAAACTTTTTTTTTGATGAAGAATGTCGACGATTTGACATTCCAACCGGAGATCAGCTGTGTTTCAAAAGAAGATCAATGTCAGCTCCGACTTGGGCAACACGAGGCTCTGCAGAATATTTGGCCAAGCGAGAGATTTTCTCAATGCCAGAAACAACAGCCTTTTCCTTCACCATGCCATCCAGCATCTGATTGAAGAAACAGCAGAAATGATTATTACGCCATTGGAGCAAGACAGAATTTATTGAGCCAAGCTCTCATTTATAAATAACGAAAAGCAAAAGAAGATACCAGAGAACCAATGGCGACAAGAACCCTGAACTTTGTATCATCATCTACACTTTCATATTGGGCAATCTGCGAGCATAACAAATGCAAGAACATATAGTTTGATTACTTAGATGATAACTTCATGAATAATTACATTGATGAACAAATAGAAAATATAAAAAAAAAGATCATAAAAACAATACAGACGACGATGATGATGGGTCATATTGTCGTACAATACTTACATTCCAAGAAATTTATGCTTAACTATCCCCTTAAAAAAATGGGCTGAGGCTCATGTTTTAGTTTGGTCAAAAGTGTATTGAGCTTAAAGATAATTAAATTTTAGGTTTGATAATTTGTTAGATTACATATACATTAACTTTAAAATTTTTTGTAATTATCATTAGATCACACACTACTTTATTTTTTATTTTTTTGCTAGCTAGCACAGCCTACCAGAATAAGATTGTAGAAATAAAAAATAAATATTTGATCCATACGACTCATATACCCATCAGGCAGAGATGTTTCAAAGCAGTTTTAGGTAGTAGATGTAGTGTTAACCATAAATTATCTCATCAATTAAATATCTTATTCTATCCTTTCTAATCATGCACTCCTTCAGATCTTACATCATAGAGAAAACTTATTTAAATTATTTAATTAATATTTAGTACTTATTTTATTCAAAATCTCTTCTTAAGAAGTAATAAAATGACATTGGAAGTAATTAAATATGTATTTCTTAGTAACTCAGGAAGCTAGAAAAAGCATAAGTATTGATTGCACGAGACTAATAAGTATTAGTGTTTCTTAATTTGTGTCTTTTAAATGTGTCTTTCTTAATTTGTGAACAAGTATAAAATAAATTAACTCTGATGAAAGTAAATTTTTTTTTTCTGAAAAGAGAATTTTCCTCTAATTCAAACAATCTGGTAGTTCCTGAGAGTTTATTATGCTTACTACTTAGTATGAGTCATAAACAAAAAGACTTCACACTAAGGACTAAATCTATACTAAGAGAAGTTGACAGCGACATACAATTTATTTAGAGTGGGAGAGAATCTCCTGAGAAGTTAGAATATCTCACAACAGACTCTTTTGATATTAATCTTTTGATATTTCATAAATATTATTGAACTCACGTTTTTATTAAATAAATATTAAATGTCCGTTTTTAATGTGAAAGATGAAATATCAAGAGTCAGTAGTTACTCTTATGGTTAATATTGATTTTTAATTTTCAATTTTATAAGGACAAACTATAACTTATAAATAAATCATTGTATTGCTTGTGAAAATATAAAATAAAATAAAAAGCATCTTTTCAAAAATACTTCTCCTTAGTTATAATTTGTAGCCAGTAATTTTTTTTTACAACTTGGTATCGGAGGAATGGGGAGTATAATCAATAATATCCTACTGCCTCGATTAATGAAGGTGAACTACGAAAATTGAAACATCCAAATGAAAGTTTTTTTCGATTTTGTGGATTTTTGGGAGATAGTTCAAGAAGGTTTCGAAGAACCATAATTTACATAAGAATATACGACGGTTCAAAATAAGACATTGAAAGAAACGCAATTAAAAGATAAAACATCATTGTACATGCTGTTCTGAGCTATTGATGAGTCAGGCTTTGAAAAGATTGTGAATACGAAAACTTCAAAAGAAGTATGAGATATCTTGGAGACTACGTACAAAGGAGCCAACTGAGTTAAATAAGTTCGTCTTCAAACTCTTCACAACGAGTTGAAAGGTATAAGATGAAAGAGTCAGAAGATGTGTTCAATTACATCACATGTATTCAAACTGTGATGAATCAAATCAACCTAGACGGAGAAAAGTTATCCTATACGCGGGTCGTACAAAAAAATCTGAGGTCGTTAATTGATAATTTTGAAAATGTGATGTGTCATAAAAGAGTCAAATGATCGAGTAATATTCACGGTCAACGAGCTTGCAGGTTCCCTAATGACACATGAAAAAAGAATGAGGATACACTTAAAAAGATACTTTAAACCAAAGTATTAATCAAAGATGAAAAGATATTCTATTCTCAAAATTTCGCGGTAAATGACGTGGCCGTTGTGGTTGAAGAAATAATCTTAGTGAAAAAAGTTGCAGTCAAGAAGGGTATCATGGCGAGATGAGACAATCAAACCAATAAAATTAGCATGGAAGAGGACGCGATCGTGGAAGCGGCAGTTGATCAAATTACTCCAATTTCGAGTGCTACAAGTGTGACAAATATGATCACTATGCAAAAGATTATAATTCCGATAAATATTACAATTGTAGAAAGGTGAGATATTTTGCAAAAAAATATTAAGTCAAGAAAAAGATGAAAGAGATAACCAGCCTAGTCATGAAAGATGAGGTGAAAGAAGACTTTTTCTTAATGACATATAACAAAGTCAACACCAACAATGACACGGTGTGGTACCTCGACACGGCTACAAGCAACCATATGTGTGGGGATGAGCATTATTTCAAAGTGATGCGAAAGGTTGAAGCTGTATCTGTATTATTTAGAGATGACTTGAAAGTTAAGGTCAAAGACTAAGATATGATTTATTAGGTGCAAAAGGATAATTTCTTTGGGTCATTCCAAGATGTGTATTACGTACCAGACCTCAAGAGTAATATTTTAAGTATGAGACAACTCAGAAAAAAATTATTCAGTTTTTATGAAAGACCAGATATTACTATTAAAAGACAAACAAGAACACTCAGTCGCACAAGTTAAAATATAAAGAAATCGAATGTACAAACTAAATTTGAGAAGTATACAAGAAAAATATTTGCAAGTCAACGTAGAAAATAATGAGTTACTGTGACATCTTCGTTTTGGTCACTTACATCGTTGAATGCCTAAACAAGTTAACAAAGAAGAACATAATACATGAACTACCAGACATAGAATACGAAAAAAATTTTTGTGAAGAATATGTGCTTGGAAAGCATGCCAGAATATCATTTCAAAAGTAAATTGAATATCGAGCTAAGCAACCTCTCGAGTTAATTTATTCCGACATATGTAGACCAATCACCCCTGAATCTTTCCGTAGCTAGAGGTGTCAAACAGGCCGGCCCAGCAGGGCACGGCCCGTTTTTCACAAGCACGGTCGTGCCACCGTGCCGTGCCGGGCACGGCACGGTTACTGTACCTTGCCGTGCCCGGCACGGCACGGTCAGTTAAAGGCAGGCACGGCATGGCCCGTGGGCACGGCAAGGCCGTGCCGTGCCGTGCCCGGCACGCTCGGGCACGCCTTGCCACTCACAGGCCAGGCGAGGCGGCACGGGCGCACGGCAGGGCAGGCGGGGCGGGTGCCGCAACGCGGGACCGGGTCAACCGGGGTCCGGGAGGCCAGCCCTAAATGGCAGATTACAATTTTTTTTTTTTAATTTTTTTATTAAGTTACTGTATGTACTTTAGAGTATTAGTAATAATTAAAAAATATAATTTTTTGTAAAAAATATAACATTTAAAATTAAATAAAACAAAAAAATATTAGAAAAATTTTTTTTTTTTTTATTAAATTTAGCTTTTATTATTATAATTATAATTATATTAAATTAAGATATTAATTTAAATAAATTTAAAGATATTAAATTTTAAAATAAAATTTATATGGTAAAATAATAAATAAATACATTAAGTTAGTAAAAATTATAATTAAAAAAAAATTAAACTTCACGAATGAAAAATTACCATTCATGCTTTTGAAACCAATAGTCCGAAGAAAACAAGTATAAGTTTAAACACAACGTATGGTATAAACTACAAAGTACAAACAAAGCTTATAAATAAAATAAATAAAAAAACATCGAAAAAAAGAGCAGATGAGCATCAATCGTCAAGCGGCATATCATGAGAATCATCAGCCACAACATCAAGATCAGTATCATATGGGTCATCATCATCGGCAATCAGCTCCTCCGCCATCGTAGTGGATGTGGATGCGACTGCAGTGTCTGTCACAGTCCCAGCTTCAGCATGATCACTGATACTAAATCTCGATTCCTCCCAATCCTTCAAACATGCCAAGGCCTCAACCATATCAGGACGTAATCTCGATGATCTATCCGAAATCACGTTCACTGCAACAGAAAAAGCAGACTCCGATACTACGCTCAACACCGGAGGAGTCAGTAGATCCCGTGCCATCCTAGATAGCACGGGATAGGCGGACTCATATGATTTCCACCACTGTAATAAATCAAGATTCTTATTGTCAGAAGGTGATAGGATTGAGCAGTAATCGGTATCTAAGTACCGAGACAGCTCGCTCCTATGTGAAGGTCCACCCCTACGTTTCCCCCTCGCTAGGTTAATGGAATAATCGTCATCTCCGAACAAGGTATCAGTGTCCGTACTCACAGTCTCACCACCACCACCACCATACCTAGTATCGTAGTATGTGAACAGGTCTGTCAACTTCTCGTAAATGAACCCTTCAGGTGGCTCTTCCAGGTTCATGCACGAGGAAATGAAAGTCAGGGTGTTTTCAACCCCTTCCACCTTAGCCCTAGGGTCCATGCATGCTGCGAGGCAATAAAGAGATGGAATGGTGGACCAGTACTTCAAGTACTTGGTCTCCATCTCTGCAACCATATGGCTAAGCATCGGGTCCGCTCGATACTTCCTAAACATGCTACTAATGTTGCATATGCAACGAAGTGCAATGCAAGTGATGGACGTATAAACCGACGAACACATGTTCGTCGTGTCATAAAATATCTTCAGAAATTTCATAAATGAAATTCCTGAAGCCCAGTCAGTGTCATCAATAATAAGTTCGCCACTCTTACTATTGACGTAGTCGGATATCACGTGTTCGTATCCAACACATGATTCCAACATCCGGTACGTGTAATTCCAACGATGTCTCACATCTGATTGGAATTTCTTCTTAAGATTCGCAGACAAACAGAGATTACCAAACTCTTGTAGTCTGCGAGGAGTGCGAATATACTTGAGTGCATTGCGTATATTTTCCAACGCGGGGGAACAGACCTTCATACCCGCTTGAACTATCAGGTTAATAACATGACACATGCATCTGACATGAAAGATCTCTCCTAATGGTACGTCTCTAATATTCCTAACAAACATAATGATCTCTACTCCATTATTCGCAGCATTATCGAAAGTGACACAAAATTTTATTTTGAATTTTATATTCCCTAAATATTTTCATCATACACTCAAAAATGGCCGGGCCATCATGAGGATGAAGAATCTCAGTGAATCCTAATATTTTTTTATTGATTGTCCAGTTAGAATCTACATAATGATTCGTGAGACATGCATAAGAAGAATCATCGTGACATTTTCATATATCGGACGTTACGGACACCACTCCACTAAGTGCCAAAAATTCCTTAATTATTTTATGTTTTTCTAACTTATATATCTTTAGTATGTCACTCCTAGATGTGGACCTAGGAATCCTACGATAGGATGACTGAAAATAATCTGCATGATGCGCACTACCCTCGGATCTTCCGAAAATCTGATCGGAAGACCGATAAATGTGATGAGTCTGGCCATGCCGTCCCTACCCAACTCGCTGGAGTATACAAAGGGAGTAAACTTTGAGACTGAACTAGATCCAGTCTCAAAAAAAGTAGTGCCAAGTTTGGTTTGCCTAAGATCTAAGGGTCCATGTTTTTTGGAGCATATTTCAGCATGCCTCTTGAGGTGCCCAGTCCCACATGTACTCTTGCATGTTAAAAGTCTCATACAATATTTGCACTGTGCCATTTCAAGTTCCTCACCCCTAACATCTACTTGTGTTATGATTTTAAAATGTGTCCAAACTACAGAAGTCCTCCTAGTTTTTTGTTTTTTAAAACTTTGGGCTGAGATGACAGGAGAATCCAAAGTTTCAGGAGCCACGAACGTCTGTGTAACACTAACATTTTCATTTTCCAAATTTAAATACGTGTCAGGTGTATTTGTCATTTTTTAATTTTCATAAGTTTTTCTAGAGAGAGAAGCTTTAGAGAGAGAGAGTACAAAAAAACGTAAAATATATTACCCGGTAAAAGCAATGAGGTCACACACGTGCAAGGTGCACCGCAGGAAGCTATGATGTTTAAAACTCAAGTTGAGTTTCACAAAAATCCAAGCCGAAATCAAAATCACGAGGGCCGAGAGAGAGATGCACGGTTTATGTGAGAGAAAAAATAGAGGTTTTATGTTTTTGAAAAACATAAATGTTATAGGGAGGGGGGTAGATTTTATAGGCTAAATAAAGTTATTTTTTATAAAAAAAAATATTTTTTTATTTTTTTTTGAATTTTTTTAATATATTTAAGGGGCAGAATCACGATGACCGTTGGATTCTGCCCCCTAGCCGTTGGAGGTGAATCCAAGGGCTGAAAATCGCTCAAGTTTGAATTTTTTTTTTTGCCGTTGGAAATGCTCGGATCGGACTCGGGTTTCGGCAGAAAAGACCGCGGGTCGGGTCTGTTTGGACCCGACACGCGGTCTTTTTACCGGGGGGGGGGGGGGGGGGGGGGGGCCCGGATGGGTCACGACTCACGCCAGGGCGTGAACCGGCACGAAATGGACCCGTGCCGGCGTGCCGTGCCAAGGCACGGCACGGCACGCGATTTTCTTCGCCCGGGCACGGCATGGGCCCGGGCACGGTTTAAGAACGTGCCGGGCCGGCCCAGGCACGGCCGAACCGTGCCGTGCCTCGTGCCGGGCCGGCCCGACACGTTTGACACCTCTATCCGTAGCAAAAGATATTTTATTTATTGACGATTTCTCACGCAAAATTTGAGTTTATTTTCTAGAAAAAAATTCCGAGACGTTTGAGGTGTTCAAAAAATTCAAAATGCTAGGGAAAAGACAACTGGTAGATACATCAAATCTATACGATCCGATAGATGTGATGAATATACTTCGATGGTTTTTATAGAGTATTGCGAGGAGCAAGGCATAATGCAATTTCTAACCGTAGTATTTTTTCCACAGCAAAATAGTGTGGCCGAGAGGAAGAACATGACCATTCTCAACATGGTTCGGTTAATGTTCAAAAGTAAGAAAATGCCAAAGGAATTTTGGGGAGAAACCATGCAATGCTCTGTCTATGTTCAAAATCGGTGTTTACATGAGAAATTGTATGACCAAACACCACAAGAAACATGGAGCAGACAAAAATCGACAATCTCTCATCTCAAAGTATTCAATAATTTGGCCTACGCACACATGCCTAAATCAGCAAAGAACAAAACTTGAAGACAAAAACAAAAAATATATTTTTATTCGATATGATGAGAAAACAAAAGGATACAAATTATTCGACCCGATAAACAAGAAAATTCTAGTGAGCCATGATGTACGAGTTCATGAAGCAAGTGAATGAGATTGAAATAAATCAACAGAGGATATCATTGAAGTTGAAAAATCAACTTCTATGCCAACAACTATACCAGAAAATTCTAAAATTATTAATGATGAAGATGAACCACAACAAACCAATATGCAAAGCTTACAAGATTTGTATGATTCGACAAATGAGGTACACCTTATATGTCTTTTAGTGGATTCTGAGAATTTAAGTTTTGAACAGGCAGTGCAAGATAAGAAGTGGCAAACTACCATGGACGAGGAGATTAAAGCAATAGATGACAGCAACACATAGGAGTTAGTAGAATTGCCGAAAAAAACTCAGCCCATTGATGTTAAGTGGGTGTTTAAAAAAAAGATGAATATTTAAGAAAAGATAGAACGGTATAAGGCGAGACTTGTAGCAAAAGGGTTACAAGCAAAAGGTGAGAATCAACTATGATGAGAGATTTGCTCCCGTTGAAAGAATGGAGACAATCAAATTGCTCATTTTACAAGTGACTAAATTAAAATAACCGATATTACAATTGAATGTCAAGTCAACATTCCTGAATAATGTGCTTGAAGAAAAAATTTATATTAAATAACTACCCGGGTACATGAAAATCGAAGAAGAAAAGAAGATGTTGAAATTGAAGAAGACACTTTATGGGTGGAAGCAAGCATCACGGGCGTGGAATACTCGTATCGATACATACTTCAAAGAGAACGGGTTCGAGCAATGTCCCTACGAACATGCCCTTTATGTGAAGAAAATTAGAAGTAATATATTATTTATTGTTCTTTATGTTGATAATCTCATTTTTATGGGGAATAATAATGAAATGATACAAAAGTTAAAGAACATAATAACACGAAAATTCAAGATGATAAATTTGGGCTTGATGAAATTTTTCCTTGGTCTGGAGGTAAGACAAGGAAAGACAGATTTCTTTGCATCCCAAGAGGCATATACAAAGGAGATTTTAAAGAAGTACAGGATAAAATTTTGCAATCCAGTTTCAATACAAATGAAACTAAGTGCAAAATTCTCTAAGTTTGATGGAGGAGAACAAGTCGACGCAAGTAAATACCGGAGTCTAGTGGGAAGCATTCACTATCTCATATGCACAAGGCTGGACCATGCATTAAGTATCAGTATTATAAGTCGATTCATGGGTGAGCCAATCTATTCACATTGGAAGACATTAAAACGAATCCTAAAGTACATCAAAGGAATAATATCATTCGAGTTATTCAATGAAAATGCGACAGATTACAAGTTGGTCCGGTACTCTGACAGTGATTGGTGCAAAGACTTGGACGATATGAAAAATACATCGGGTTATATGTTTTTTATAGGTGACACGCCATTTACTTGGCTTTCAAAGAAGCAACCAATCATGATACTATCGACATGTGAAGCTGAATATGTGACAGCATCTTTGCGTGTACGTCATGCGATATGACTCAAAAATTTATTGGGTAGAATGAAGCAACAACAACTTAGTGCGATTGAGATACGAGTTGATAATAAATCAATAATTGAGTTGAGCAAGAACCTGATGAATCATGAGAAAAACAAACATATTAACGTTCATTTTCACTTCATCCGAGATTAAGTGAAAAAAGGAAATATAGAATTAATATACGTGATAAGTCGGGATTAAGTCGTAAATATTTTCACCAAACTACTACCTACGATACTACTCGACAACTATAAAAAATTACTTGACATGAAAGATGGCATAAACATTTAAGTTTATGGGGGAGTCTTGTTAAATAAATATTAAATGTTCATTTTTAATGCGGAAGATAAAATGTCAAGGGTCAGCCGCTACTCTTATGGGAAATAATAATTTTTAATTTTCAATTTTATGAGAACAAACTATATCCTATAAATAAATCATTATATTGCTGGTAAAAATATAGAATAAAATAAAAAATCTCTTTTTAGAAATAATCATCAGTTATAGTTTGCAGCCAATAATTTCTTTTTTTACAATTTTCTATCTTCTTTGACTTATTTTACTATTTCTCTTGACTATACTATGATATTCAATTTTTCTTCAGATACATCTCACTCAAATAGATATTTACTATGAAAATCAATCCAGATAAAAATCATCACTTTAAAATAACACTTATTACTTAGAGGTGTCAACCGGGCCGGGCCGGCCCGGCCCGGCACGACATGGAAAAATTCCGTGCCCGGCACGAGACGTGCCGTGCCTGGCCCGGCACGATTCAGCCCGCAGCACGGCAAACCGGCACGGGTTTATCCCGTGCCGGGTGTCCCGTGAGCCCGACACCAAGATACCCCTCCCACATAAAAAGACCGCGGGTCAGGTCTGATCTGACCCGACCCGCGGTCCCCCGTATCCCGAACCGCTCGGACAGGAATGCCCGAGCGGGCCAGGCGAGGCACGGCACGGCCCGCCGTGCCTGGCCCGACATGGAAGCACAAACGTGCCTTAAAATAACGTGCCGGGCAGGCCCGTGCCGGCCCGTTTGACACCTCTATTGTTATTAAAGGATTCACTTAAATGTTTAATGTGAATTACTAAGATATTTTCTCTCAAAATACCAATATGACCCTAGAATAATTTTTTATATCATTGGCAATGCCCTATCGATATGAGATATACCAATTAGATATGAATATAATATTTTTCCAAAATGATATTGAGAAAGAGATGTAGAACAGTCACCCGAATTTTCAATAATATAATCAAGCTCATTTTATAAATTATAAAATATATTATGACCTAAAATAGTTGCTCAAGACTTAATTTGCCAAATTTTCATTAGTAGTCACGTAGATGATAACTTTATTATAAAAATTGATAAAGTATAAATTATTCAACTCAATAAATATTTCAATCACGATTTCAAATAAAATATCTTATAAGACTCATACTATTTTATGATATAAATTATACGCTTTAGAAGAGATATTACAGTATCACAAATGAGGTATGTAGTTACTCTCATAGATATTAATCTTTCTGGTTATACTTGAGTGAATACCTTGATTGAGTTGCTAAGTACAATTTTCTTATTCGATGCTTGCATGCTGGATCAAAGACTTACAACAATCACAATCATCAATAATTAATTAGATATTTAAAATTGAGTTGGATATTAATTTGTACGGAAAAAAAATTAACTATGAATTTTTATATTTTTCTTAAAAATAATATCATTTCAAAAGAAAGTAAAAGATAAATAATTATTTTTAAATTCAGTATGACGAACATGTTCAAGTCGATAAAGATGATCACATGTTATATACTTTGGATTAGATAGTTTCAATCATGAAAATCAGATAGTAAGATACATAATCTCTAAACTGATATTTCATGAGCTAAAAAAAATACGTAGAGATGAACTTCGTTATTAGTGAGAATATTCATGATAAAACTACTATTATAATTTATGTTCATAAAACAAATCAGCTAGTAGATATTTTCATGAAGACATGAAAATACCATAGCTCACATTTCTCATGCTTAAGTTTAAGAGAAAGATGATAACTTATATATATATATATGTTACACTTTATTTAGGAAGCATATAACATGCAAGCTGTTCCAATCCAAATTAGGGTTATATATACCCTAAGTACACATTTGATTATCATTGAGTTAGTTTTTTATTATTTTTACAATCCTTTAGTTATATTTATTAATGAAGATATCAAATAGTTTGTCTTACATAGAAATATGCATCACAACAAATCAATTCATTTAATATTTTTTTTCTAATTAACATTCAATTTTTATGTGATTTGTCTACTTGTCAATTTTTCTAATTAATATTTTTTTCTAATGAACCTTCAATTTTTTCTAATTAACTAAAAAATCAATCTCACTAAAAAATATTTGATCCAAAATATCACAAATAACACTAATAAGGACTGAAAAATTGTTATATTTATCAATGAAGGTATTCACGATGAAGAGCAAAGATGCAAATCTAATAAGTCAATCTCAATGAAAAAGTATTTGATCCAAAGGTCACAAGGGTTAGTGAAAATGACTCTATACTCAACATGAGCATGACACAAGCTAAGAATAGGTAGAAGCTTCTCGAGGAAAGAATCCATCTTAACAAAAATAATATTTATACAAATAATTACTCTACTTGTTACATGTGGGTAACAATTATATTCTCTTCGAACATTAAAATATCTAATAAAAACACATTTAATAGCCTTAATACTATTTCTCATGTTCAAGTGAAATATCTTGTACAAAGCATCTAGTCTTGTATATGCATGATGAAAAACTAAAAACCCATCACAACTAGATGTAAAATTTAAAATGATATCAACAAAAAATAATGAAATAAGATATTTAATTGATTATATAGTTTATAGATAAACCAACATCCCCTTAAAATAACCTAGCAACATACTGATGAATAAATCTTAATTGAAGATGATAATGATTGGTGAATAAAAAATATATTAATCATCTCAATCATAAAAAAAAAGAAAAAGAAATAAGCATCTAGGAGATAAACTGATTGATAAAATTTTTAATATTTGAATAGAATCAAATTAGGTCATGCCTACTAGTAACATTGACATGCCTAATTAATTGATGCATGTATCTAACAAGTTTTTACTATTCATATGCCATGCAACAAGAATGAGATCAATTGTTATATTGAGTTCTCTCAAATTTAGTGATTAATTTTAAGAATTAATTTCGATATAGAGAGATCTTATTTACCAAGGATCAAGTGTATGATGATCTTTACCAAAGAATAATGTATGCTTCGATGAGTATTGGAGAGATTGATACTTTTTTATCTCTTCCTCAAACTCAACTCATATTATCCTTCAGCCCATCTATAAATCTTAGGACACTGGGGTCACAACAAGTAAGACTCTCATTCTAGCAACATGATAGAGTAAACTAAAAAACACAATGAGAAGCATATTTAATTCCTTAAGAATCAAACTCATGTCCCTAGAACAACATAATCATTCCACTTTGGCAATTGGACTATCATGTTGTTGGCGAGAGAGATTGATTCCTATTTTGCTAATAATATTACCACACCATCTAGTAATACTTGTTTTGATGCTCTACTAGCATTCATGATACTTACTAGCATTTACATCTAGAATTGAGAAAGAGGTAGATAGGGGGACAATTCAACCCACTTAGAATCCTCACAATGCTCACTTATAGTTACTATTCAGATCTCAAGAGAGGTACTATGATTACTCTACACACACACACACACACACACACACACACTATATAGTCTGTTAGAGGGCAGGGCATTATGATTATCTACTCTATTTCTCACAATCTAGACTTCTATATAGTGATCCAAGGAGCCAACAGACATATTTATAATCATTCTTTGTTCTCCTTTTTTTCAAAGTTAAAAATTTGGCATTAGAACAACTAAAAGTACTATTGCTAGGATCTGCTTATTGTAATAGTAATGTAGAATTGTGTGAGTTTGTTAAAAGGATGAGTTTGTGTGAGTTTGTTTAGATATTTTCTACTTTTCACAACATTACTTTCTACATGGTACCAGATGCATGTGTGGCACAGGCGTGCATTTGCAGAAGTGGGTAAAATGTGTGTGCATTGGTGTGTGCAGTAGCATGAACAAGTGCATGTGCAAAGTGAACGATCGACTGAAAACATGTGCATGTGCAATGGTGTGTGCAGTAGCGTGAACGAGAGTGTGCGCGCAAAGTATAGGTGCAACTGAAATCATGAGCGTGGAGTACCATCTTTCATACATACGATATGCCGACGACTTACTACTGGGAATTGTGGGTGCCTTAGAGCTTCTAATAGAAATACAAAAACTTATTGGCCAATTCCATCAATCCAGCCTGATAGGCTTGGCAGGTTCAACAACAATAGCTGCACGGAGTACAGTAAAATTCCTCATTACGGTCATTCGGGAAGTTCCCACAAGTGTTCTGTTGTATACTCCGGCAGGTTTGAAGGTGGCAGGGAAAGGCAGATGTGCGACTCAAAAAAATATGCAAAGATATGACATGCAACATATGTGCAGCAGCACATATTGTGTTAGCCTAATGATACAATGTACTGAAGCATGGTAAGCATGTAGTGACTATGTGTCTCATGGCTGTTGTGACTAGTTTTTTGAGCCTGCTATCTTTTGTGTTCTGTGATTTCGGTTGACATATAAAAAGAAATTTTCACAATACAAGTTAATGAGATAGAATCACAATTTAGTGTACTCATTATAGAAATATTAAGAGATGATATAATATTAAAAAATGCATGCTGATTATCAAAGTCATCCAATAGTTCTTACAAATTTTATCTATCATAACACTTACATTACTAGAGATGAATATATATTACTCCATAAGATTATATATATATATATATATATATTCATGTATCACTTATTATTTTAATCATACTCTCAATTTAAACTTATGTATTATTGAAACAAAAGTTATCACTTAAATTACTAAAATTGTACTTAATCACTATATTATTTTCTTATTGTGAAAATATTATTTTAGATAAGGACTTACAAATAAAAATTATTAGATATGAGAGTATCTAACTTAATTATTTCTTACTTCTTCGTTTATTATTTATTCTCAATTATCCTATTAGTTTATTATTGATATATTATATTTTTTGTGCAATTCAATTTTTAAATTATTTATTATATCTATTGATATTTATTTACAAGATCAGAAAACTTAAAAAAAAAATACTATTTGAGATTGAGCATGATAAATTATATATTTTCTCTTTCAATTGTAAGATCTAAAATTTTGAGTGTGTTGCAATCTTTATTTTTGTATTATTAGCTCGATCTCTTATTACTAGTCAAATTGAAAATAATTTATTCTAATCTTAAAAATATTTTAATCTTAGAATATGAGATATATTTGTTAGGAAAGCTTACTAGAGTTTTTTGTCCTATATGTCAATTTAACTCGAGTAAGAACTCATTCGATCTAATATACTCAGACATAATCAGACCTAATAGAAATACGATCAGAGAGATTTTAGTATATTATCACTCAAAATATATATAATATCTCTTTCAAGATAAATCATAAATTTTTTATATCTTTTTAGACTTTTTATAAAATAATAAAAATTTAATTTGATTAAAATAAAAAAAATAATGATATATTAGAATATATGTGAAAGTGATTCAACACTCAATATAAATCATGAGATTATATATCTGACTTTTATAACTGAGACATCCTAACAAAATAAAATTATTGAAATGAAGAAAATATATCTAATGTTAATATAATTTTAATCATAATTTAACTCATCAATTGGATGTCATTTTTTTTTTCATTTCTCAACATATTCCATTTTAGATCATACACCATAAATATCTGCTATTTAGCTTATTTTTCAAAATTTGTGGATGTAATTTTTTGTCCTCAATCATACAATATACTATACCTGAATATATTACTCTTTTACCTTTAGCCTCAATGGACTACCAATTAGTACACAAAGTCATAAATTGACTACATCAAAGTATATTGATACTCAGTTTGATATCACTCTTATGTAACCATTATATTTATCAACAAATTTAGATCATATTAAATTTAAAGAGAGTGATATTTCCCAAGTAGTAAAAATTCTTTCAGATATATAAGATGCAATAGTCTATGAGTCTTCACTGCTACAAACTTGTATCATGTTTAAGACTGAAAGACTTGACCATTCAAGACTTAAATATATACTAGGAGAGAAATATCCAACTTAATCATGGCAAAAATGAGTCAAATAATATTACAGTCAACTTATCTAATCTTAACATTCTAATCATTCTACAAGAGAGACAGATGAATTGTACTCAGATACCAATTTTACAAAATTTTGTGTACTTTTACTTTGCTCATTATTTTATCAGGTCTCCTGATAGTACTAGCTTACCAAAATCTCATTATGAGATATTTTTCGATTCAAGATAGCATTAGATTATGGTGAATTAGACTCATGCCCTATACTATAATGAGACTTAGAACCTATTATCATGAACTTCATGAAGATCGATTATAGGTAGAGGTGTCAAACGGGCCGGCCCAGCACGGCACGGCCCGTTTTTCACAAGCATGGTCGTGCTACCGTGCCGTGCCGGGCACTGCACGGTGAGTTATAGGCGGGCACGGCACGGTCCGTAGGCACGGCAAGGCCGTGCCGTGCCGTGCCCAGCCACTCCGGCACTCCTTGCCAATACAGGCCAGGCAAGGCGGCACGGCACCGGCAGGGCAGGCGGGGCGGGAGCCGCACCGCAATGCGTGACCGGGTCAACCGGGGTCCGGGTCCCGGGAGGCCAGCCGCCAGCACGAGCACGGGCCACGGGCTGAAATTACCAAAATGGCAGATTAGAAATTTTTTTTTTTAATTGTAAATTTTTTTATTAAGTTACTGTATAGACTTTAAATTATTAGTAATAAATAAAAAATATAATTTTTTGTAAAAATTATAACATTTAAAATTAAATAAAACAAACAAAAAATAAAAAAAAATTTTTTTTTTTTCAATTTAGTTTAGCTTTTTTTATTATTTTAATTTATTAATTATATATTAAAATTTAAAGTTATTAAATTATAAAATAAAATTTAAATCGTAAAATAATAAATAAATACATTAAGTTAGTAAAAATTATAATTAAAAAAAAATTAAACTACACGAATGAAAAATTACCATTCATGCTTTTGAAACCAATAGTCCGAAGAAAACAAGTATAAGTTTAAACACAACGTATGGTATAAACTACAAAGTACAAACAAAGCTTATAAATAAAATAAATAAAAAAACATCGAAAAAAAGAGCAGATGAGCATCAATCGTCAAGCGGCATATCATGAGAATCATCAGCCACAACATCAAGATCAGTATCATATGGGTCATCATCATCGGCAATCAGCTCCTCCGCCATCGTAGTGGATGTGGATGCGACTGCAGTGTCTGTCACAGTCCCAGCTTCAGCACGATCACTGATGCTAAATCTCGATTCCTCCCAATCCTTCAAACATGCCAAGGCCTCAACCATATCAGGACGTAATCTCGATTTCCTATCCGAAATCACGTCCACTGCAACAGAAAAAGCATACTCCGATGCTACGCTTGATACCGGAGGAGTCAGTAGATCCCGTGCCATCCTAGATAGCACGGGATAGGCGGACTCATATGATTTCCACCACTGTAATAAATCAAGATTCTTATTATCAGAAGGTGATAGGATTGAGCAGTAATCGATATCTAAGTACCGAGACAGCTCGCTCCTATGTGAAGGTCCACCCCTATGTTTCCCCCTCGCTAGGTTAATGGAATAATCGTCATCTCCGAACAAGGTATCAGTGTCCGTACTCACAGTCTCACCACCACCACCACCATACCTAGTATCGTAGTATGTGAACAGGTCTGTCAACTTCTCGTAAATGAACCCTTCAGGTGGTTCTTCCAGGTTCATGCACGAGGAAATGAAAGTCAGGGTGTTTTCAACCTCTTCCACTTTAGCCCTAGGGTCCATGCATGCTGCGAGGCAATAAAGAGATGGAATGGTGGACCAGTACTTCATGTACATAGTCTCCATCTCTGCAACCATATGGCTAAGCGTTGGGTCCGCTCAATACTTCCTAAACATACTACTAATATTACATATGCAACGAAGTGCAATGCAAGTGGTGGGCGTATACACCGATGAACACATGTTCGTTGTGTCATAAAATATCTTCAGGAATTTCATAAATGAAATTCTTGAAGCCCAGTCAGTGTCGTCAATAATAAGTTCGCCACTCTTACTATTGACGTAGTCGGATATCACGTGTTCGTATCCAACACATGATTCCAACATCAGGTACGTGTAATTCCAACGATGTCTCACATCCGATTAGAATTTCTTCTTCTTAAGATTCGCAGATAAACAGAGATTACCAAACTCTTGTAGTCTGCGAGGAGTGCGAATATACTTGAGTGCATTGCGTATATTTTCCAACGCGGGGGAACAGACCTTCATACCCGCTTGAACTATCAGGTTAATCACATGACACATGCATCTGACATGAAAGATCTCTCCTAAAGGTGCGTCTCTAATATTCCTAACAAACATATTGATCGCTACTCCATTATTCGCAGTATTATCGAAAGTGACACTAAAAATTTTATTTTGAATTTTATATTCCCTAAATATTTTCATCATACACTCAAAAATGGCCGGGCCATCATGAGGATGAAGAATCTCAGTGAATCCTAATATTTTTTTATTGATTATCCAGTTAGAATCTACATAATGACTCGTGTGACATGTATAAGAAGAATCATCATGACATGTCCATATATCGGACGTCACGGACACCACTCCACTAAATGCCAAAAATTCCTTAATTATTTTTTGTTTTTCTAACTTATATATCTTTAGTATGTCACTCCTAGATGTGGACCTAGGAATCCTACGATAGGATGGCTGAAAATAAGTCTGCATGATGTGCACTACCCTCGGATCTTCCGAAAATCTGATCGGAAGACCCATCAATGTGATGAGCCTGGCCATGCCGTCCCTACCCAACTCGCTGGAGTATACGAAAGGAGTAAACTTTGAGACTGAACTCGATCCAGTCTCAAAAAATATAGTGCCAAGTTGGGTTTGCCTAGGATCTAAGGGTCCATGTTTTTTGGAGCATATTTCAGCATGCCTCTTGAGGTGCCCAGTCCCACATGTACTCTTGCATGTTAAAAGTCTCATACAATATTTGCACTGTGCCATTTCATGTTCCTCACCCCTAACATCTACTTGTGTTATGATTTTAAAATGTGTCCAAACTATAGAAGTTCTCCTAGTTTTTTGTTTTTTAGAACTTTGGGCTGAGACGACAGGAGAAACCAAAGTTTCAGGAGCCACAGACGTCTGTGTAACACTAACATTTTCATTTTCCAAATTTAAATACCTGTTAGGTGTATTTGTCATTTTTTATTCTTCGTAAGTTTTTCTAGAGAGAGAAGCTTTAGAGAGAGAAAGTACAAAAAAAATGTAAATATATTACCCGGTAAAAACAATGAGGTCAGTCACGTGCAAGGTGCACCGCAGGAAGCTCTGATGTTCAAAACTCAAGTTGAGTTTCACGAAAATCGAAGCCGAAATCAAAATCACGAGGCCCGAGAGAGAGATGCACGGTTTATGTAAGAGAGAAAGTATTGAGAGGTTTTATGTTTTTGAAAAACATAAGTGTCATAGGGAGGGGGTAGAATTTATAGGCTAAAGATTGTTTTATTTTAAAAAAAGATATTTTTTTATTAATTTTTTGAATTTTTTTATGATTTTTAAGGGGCAGAATCACGAGGACCGTTGGATTCTGCCCCCTAGCCGTTGGAGGTGAATCCAAGGGCTGAAAATCGCTCAAGTTTGAATTTTTTTTTTTTGCAGTTGGAATTGCTCGGATCGGGTCTATGGGCGTCGGGAATCGGGTTTCGGCAGAAAAGGCCGCGGGTCGGGTCTATTTGGACCCGACCCGCGGGTCTTGACTCACGAGTCACGACTCACGCCACGGCACGCATGGCACGCCACCAGTGCCACGCGTGCCTGCGTGAACCGGCACGGAATGGACCCGTGCCGGCGTGCCGTGCCAGGCACGGCACGGTTTAAGAACGTGCCGGGCCAGCCCAGGCATGGCCGAACCGTGCCGTGCCTCGTGCCGGGCCGGGCCGGCACGTTTGACACCTCTAATTATAGGTAGTAGTTGATATTAATTATATAAAAAATTTATATGAAAAAAATAAATACATTAAGACCACTCATATTAATGATATTTACTCATATGTTTGGTGCGTATGACAAGGACACTTTCTATCAAACAGTCAAGATCAATAAAAATTTTTACATCTCTCATATCATCTCATAATTGGAGGATACATCAACTAAAGATAAAGAATATATTTATTTACAATAACCTTAGAATAAAGATATATACATATCAACTACTTGGATTTCAAACAGCACAACAAAGTATAATTTATATATTGCAAAAAAAATTATATAGCCTAAACCAATCACTGAGAGCTAGTTTTGGTAATTTTCACAGTCATTAATCTCATCTGAATAACAAGTGTGTTATAGACTTTTTTTTTTTATTTTTCTAAATAATCATTGATGACAATATGAATTTGATAATTACAATCTTTCATCTATATGTTTCTATATGTTACAATTTATTATAAATAGTGTTTCTAAACAATATTTATAGGTATATCACTGATGAAAGATGATCAACATATAAACCAAAATAATGTTTCTAAACGATATTCTAGTACTCAAAAATAATATAAATATTATTATTGATTAAAAGAAATAGTTATTATTAGTGATGATGTTAATTCTTTTGAGATAAAGCTCTTGTATAAAGATTCATCATTAGTTGACAAAATTGAAGGTTGTTTGATCTTATCAAAACATATTTATTCACATGTCTTCCTCTTGATTAAATTTCAATACAACATATAGATATAAACATATAAACCATATCATATTAGATACATATATGAGATGATAACATAGCTAATCACATATACATATAAATATATAATATCAAATTGATTTTTAGTAGGTATATACACCATAATGATTGAATCATCTAGAATGTTCTATCTGATAAAATAATAATCAACTTTTATATATACCGATTGATCATAAAAACATGATTTGAAATGTCAAAGACAAGTTTTATTTCAAAAGATTAAATCGACTCCTAACAAAGAAGCATTCATTAGTGGTTTTGTTCTTTGCATGTGACAATAATTTTTCTTTAAAAATTAGATCAATAGGAACAATTTCTTCTCTACTATACAAATCTCTAAAGAAACATCACATATTAAAGAAGTAAAGGAGAAATCTTTCAGATGTTTCTAAATATCAAATTTCTTAATTTAAAGATTTAACCCAAATGATTATCCTAATAACTAAAGCACAATGGAAATTAAAATATATGTGTAGGATACAGCTCCTATTTATGTGATTATTTTATTTAGAAAGAATTAAGTCCTCCCGACTACACAACATTGCAATGTTCCCAACAATTGTATTTGAGTTTTACATCATAAATGATTTCAACCATTAGTGTTATAGTTTTCATTTTGGAAAGATTAGTATTTTAGCATTCTTATCTCTGAAAATCAGATAGGCTGATATAAAAAAGACCAAAGCTAAAGAGAGATATGAGACATTCATGTAGCCTATTTGGCATGTCTACTCTAAAAAGAGAGGGACACATGCATAAAGGAGGTAGTGGACAACTGGACAACAAGGAGGGCTAATAGTAAGACTACAAAAAAAAAAGAACATTTAGCTAGTCAATGAGGAAGAAAGAAAATTAGTAGTAGCAAAGGATCTACTCTTCTATCTTGATCTTATTGATCAAGATAAGGATAATGAATGAAGTTATTGTCAATTTTTCGTTTGAAAATGAAGGAAGTTGCAGCATTCAAAGTCCTTTTCTATGTTGATAGTTGATTGTCTTGTGTGAATGGATGTATTGAACAAATTTAGTTAAAAAGGTTTAATCTCTTCTTATTAGAGTTCATGCCTAAATAGTCTCAAACCAAACATATTTTGTGCTTGAACAAAAATACTGATTATCGTATCAAGGCATGACTTATAAAATATACATGCAAGACAAAAACTTCCTAAGTGATTAACTATTTGTGTATTATTCTAGCCCAAACATTTTTAAAATTTAAAATTCTTATGAAATTCAGTGTATTAGCATTTTTTATAATTATATATTTTTTAGAATATGCGATGTCTGTTTTTTTTCAAAAACAATCTTAGCCCAACCATTAAATATATATTTTTTTATAAATAACAAAGTACTTGTAGTAAATACATCATTCTTTTTTATGCATTTATTTCATAATTTTCACAATATATTATATTTATCATATTTTTCATTTTTTTCAACAATAATACATCAATCATGTTATACTCTTATTTGCATGTCTAGTAAGCTAGGTGATGAAAGTGCTCTTCTAGCATTCAATAACTATGGAGGTTGATATCAGAATAAATGAGATCCATGTACAATTATATGTGATGTAAATAAATTTTATTAAATTAATGATGGATCTCTACTAAAAAAATCATTTTTTTTTGTTTTCATAGGCATTTACATATTTACATATTAATCTGTGGACTGTAAGAAATTAATATCTCAACAATCTTATTTCTAAAAATTATAGAAATTATATATGATGAGTTACGAATTCGAGACCTACCACAATTGAATAAAAATACTACTATTGTACTAAAATATGATCTCCAGTATATGTATGTAATACAAAGACTTCACATGTGATCAATCATCTAAATACTATTTACACTCAATTATTTTTAATTTCAAAATATTTAAGAGATTCAATATGTTAGTTTTAATGTAACCGCATAGACAAGTTAATATGCACTGATCTAAGAAGCACGGATACGGACACGAACACAAGAATACAATACGACAGAATAAGGGAACACGGCAAATTCAAAAAAACTAAGATACGACATGATAAAAAAAAATAAAAATTATTATTTATAAATATTATGTATTTTATAAAATAAAATAATATATTTTATTTTATTTTATTAAATAAATATATTTTTTTATTTTATAAAATTAAAATATTGTATTTTATTTTATTTTATAAGATAATATTTATAATTATCTTATTTTATAAAATAATATTTAATAATAATCTTATATTATATAAAAATATAATTTTTTATTTTATAAAAAAAAATATTTTATTTTATAAAAATCAGGCCCACCCCCCTGTCTCCCACAAATTGTGCCCTGCCTCTCCACGGAATCGTGCACGCTCCCTGCCTCCCACAAATCACGCCCTCCTCTCCACAAATAGTGCTCGCCCCCTGTTTCCCCAAAATCGCTCCCGCTCCCTGCCCCCTCCACAGGTTCGTGCCCACCCCCGCCGAGCATCGCGCCCACCCCCACCGAGCATCGCGCCCACCCCCACCGAGCATCGCGCCCACCCCCACCGAGCATCGCGCCCACCCCCACCGAGCATCGCGCCCACCCCCACCGAGCATCGCGCCCACCCCCACCGAGAATCACGCTCACTTGCGCCGCCTCACAGAATCAGCCATTGGTCATAATGGGCGACTTCGTCGGGCGTTGTCGGCATGGATACGGCAGCCAACGCATCCGTTCGATACGCCACGTGGCGTATTGGATACGGTTTGATCAACGATACGCCACATGGCGTATCAGACACACATCTGTGCCGTGTCCGTACCATGTCCAAGTGTCCGACACACGGACACGCCTATAGGGAACCATATCTGTGCTTCCTTGGCACCGATACAAACAAGTTTAATAAAGATTGCTCACCAAGTCATGTTTTCTTTTTCTAGATCTCTCATCTCTCTATCTCTCTCTCAACACAAAATTGACAGAATTAGTAAAAAAATGACAAAGAAAACTTAATCACTACCTGTAAGGCAGCTGAAAGAATATGAGTTTGGCCACCATAATCCTTCTGGGAAATAAATAGTACTGCATAACTGTAGAAAACATATACTCAGATGAAAGAAACTCAATGAAGCACACAAGTCTCAAAAATTATATCTTTTACTGTAGTGTTAGCTTGCAACTTCAAATTGCAAATTTGCGATTCAAGCAAAGCAGCAAAACTTTTACTTGAGTATCATTGTAGCAAATGCCAACTGGCCTCTCTTGTCTTGAAATGCATAACTTGAAAATGTCTCTAGAATCTGTAAGATCAGTTAATGATAAGCGATCATTTATGGGAAACTATGAATTGGGCCAGCAAGATCAGGAGACTAGCTCTAGCAGCAACAGCTCCTACCTTTTCATGATGTGTGCATAACCAGTCTCCAGAGCAAGAACTCGTGAAAAGATTAGTTATCAGCCGAATGCTGGTTAAAAAGTATGAATGAAGAGGAGGGCTAGGAACTTTATTAATTATATTGGTCAGTACATCTGTCAGAAAACAGTGAAAATATTATACATCAAACAAGTCAAAAAACCCAAAAATAAACCAGAATGTGTTCCACTTCCACAATAAGAAATGTGAATTGAAAAGAATGTTAAGCTTTAAATATTATGGTTTCAGTGATGTTTTTTAAATGTTAGTTTTACCCTCAACCATGATGTAGTATAATAATCATTTGTTGGGGAAAATGACACTTAACTTACCCAACATGTCTTATCATCATTGTAAGAAACACACAATATCAATAAAATCATGAAACTTTAAAATAGATAACTCAACTATGTTGTAGTATAATCAAATGTGCTTATATAATGAACAAAATGAATTTGGACTACTCATATATCAAGTGTTTCAATTCATAATAGAGAAATAAAGAAAAAAAAAAAGAAAAAAAAAAACTAAAACAATACTCCAATCCAAGCTAGTGCATAAGCATCCAGAACATCAAATTTTGATAAAAGAAAGATAAGCAATAGTATTTTCTAGGTATTGATTAAGATGTATGATGGTTGGCCTCTTGTATGAATATAATTTATAACAAAAATCTCATCTTGAATCTGTTCTCTAAAAGAAGCAATTTAACTATATATCTTTCATCTATTTGTAAAAACTAAATTATAGAATGTATATCTCCATGTCTGCCTTTTATAATAAATGGTGATATGAAGATAAAAAAGAGTACATAAACTTCTCAAGTATGTATTAAATCTAAAATATCTCACAGATAATTATTATTATCACTTTGAACTCTATCTCTGAACAAAATCCTGATATATTTATTTATCTTACTTTTTTAGAGAATAAGTTAATCTATACAAAATAGAGACGCATGTTGTAAACCTCCTATCCATGCATGTTAGTGCCTAATTAAAATTCAAATATACAAATAACTGCAAGTGAACATAATCACTAAAAAAAAATCTAAAGTTCTAAAAACTTCACAAATCTTAGTATGATAAGAGCTTCCTTAGGAAAAACTTACAAAAAAAAAAACCTAAAAAATAATAAATTATATTGATTGCATATATTATATACGATCAGGTGATGATTATATAGCTAATATTTCCTATGATTCTCTTAAAAGTTATAGAATTAATTTAATGAGTCATACCAGATAAGAAAATATCGCTTAAATAAATCAAAATATCAACTAAAACACAAACCAACAAATCAATTATCGTGAGTTAATCAACTATATGTCTCATTTATGACCACACACTGTCTGTTCTAGAGTAGACTATCTCTCCCCTAAGAAAATATTAGAACCTCCCAAGATATTTCAACTAAAATTATGATTGAAGATATTCATTGTCTGAGTCAAATGTCCCAATGATTAATTTAGGTCATACAATAATTTTTTCAATCAAAATATCATCCATATACGAAATATATAAAATAATTTTATCATCAGAGATATTTCAAAGAAATAAAGAGAAACTTATAATATAAATATATAAACTAAATGAGATAATTATATATGAAAACCTTACTAACCAAGCTTTTGATAATTATATTAGGCTATATAATATCTTTTATAATTAACAAACTATATCTAATTGTACTATTTAAAACTCAAATGATTACTTTATATACATATCATTCTCAAATTACCATAAAGAAAGTCGTTTATCAGATATAACTAATATAACATTTAATATTAATATTCTACCAGTAAAATAAAAATTTGTATGAAATCATATACACCATTAGAAAAAAGGTATCATGATAATTTATATCAAATATTTGAATAAAATCTTTTATAACAAACTTTACTTTAAGGTGATCTACATTTTTATCTAGAAATAGCTTCATAGTGAATATCAACTTGTAACTAATAACAAGTATTCTTGAAAGTTGATGCACCAATTCCCAAACCCAAGGGAATTGAAAACATCTATGTCCACAAACATGATATGATAGTATCCTGAGTGAGATAAACATCAAAAGAAGGCTTAGGAATTCAAGTATCATCAAGAAAAAAATAAAAAAAAAATGAAAAAGACATGAATATAACAAAATATATGAGATCGAGTATTAAACATAATTTATTTAATTCTTCCGAAGATGATCATGAGATCAAGATCAAAGACAATAGTTAAATGATCATTTGGCACTCTTGTCAACTAGTCTCTAGTTTGAGCAGGTTGCATATGTTCATTTGCCCATATATAAACTCTAAGATCTAAAAAGCCTAGTCTCTTAGCTTATGCTTCATCATTGATAAGAACTAGAGAAATTTGTTAATTACAATGTCATTTCAACTCGAGGTAGATTTTCCATCTTGAGAAACCACACTTTCTTTAGAATTAATTTGATTTGTACTTGAAATATATGATGACTCAATAAGAAAATTATAACAATATGAACTAACATGATTTATACATGTTGATACGTATGATAATTCTATAGAAAAATCATCATATTGTTGACTAACACAGAGAATTAGTTGATGAGTGACTATCTTCCAACTAAAGATCAAAGTGAGATCACAAAGAAGTAAACAATAATAAGTTGTCCAAATAAATCTTTTGGAAATAATGTCCTTTTAATTCTGTAAATAAACATAACTAATGAAGTTATTTAATTCTGCAAATAAATATCAATAAAATAGAAAATAAAATTTAAATTAAGATGTCTAAAATTACAACTTATAGAAAGAAGACAAATAAAATAATCATGAATAATTAAAATACAAAAAATAAATAAATAATCAAATAAAATACTATCATATTTAAATATTAATTAGAGCATGTCATTAACTATCACAATACTTAATGAATGTACAAAAAAATTATAAAAAATAATTATCAATAAGAATTATGATAAAAATTATTCTGGTCCAAATATTTTTATTTACAATTTTATGAAATCCAATATATTCATATTTGTACAATAACACAGAAATAAAACTCTATTAAAATAATTTATAAAAATACTCACATGTAAAACAAATCCAAGATAAAGCAAAAAAGGAACCCAAAAATTATCTCAATAAGAATTATGATACCCCATGCAAAGTTAATATTACCTAAAAAATGATACATGTTTTTAGTGGATTTTTGGTCATTTATTATATTTCTTTCTAGATATCAAGACTATATTTGTTTGAAGACTTAGGCATAGTGTTAGTTGTTAACAAGTCATCGCCAAAACCCTACAAATAAGTCTAGTGATACAATATCTTATCTTTTCATAGTGAAAGCATCATTGAGAAAAAATGTTTCCCTCTTCACCATGTTCGATTAAATTGAAATATTAATGTCATATCTCCAAAATAAGTAATAAATAATTATAACAAATACAATCTCAAAAGTAGCACTTAATCATAAGCTTCAAAAATACATTTGAACAAATTCAATTCATCTCTAGCAAAAACAAAATCACAACAATCTAATCAAGATCACAAAGAACTAAAATTAATAGGATAAACTTAACCAAATCAGATTGATGAGTACACATTTTTATCATGTATACAAACAATGACACCCTCCAGAAAACACCATGCATGGTGTTCCAAAACTTGAGAGAACCTATGTGGAGTTTATGAGAAAAAATTACACTAAGTAGAGGATTTTTGTTGTTTTATTTTTATTTATTTATTTTATTGTTATGAGTCAAACTAACATTGTAAATAAAAATAAATTATAATATATCTCTCTATTTATTCTTCTTAGTTGACAAGTAAGCAATAGACGCAAGATTTATATACTTATTTAAGTAATATAACAATGATTTATATTAATGGATATATTTGATTAATATTATATTATAGATATTGACAAATAAATGAATAAATAAAATTTAAACTATGATTTCAATTATTAAAAATTTGTATGAGATTTTCATGACGGACGCTTACAAGTAAATCACAAGGTTTACTCATATATCTGATAGAAAAGAAATAATAATCCTTTTGATTGTAATACACAAAATAAATATATACGTTAACTAAAAATTTAAGTATGTTAATTATTATAAGTATAATACTTATGAAATCGAACGTGCGAATATTTTATATGTTAATCTATTGTATATGTTTTAGAAGAATTGATTTTTAATTTTAGCAGAACTGATTCTCAATTGATATTGATATTATATAAAATATTCTCCTAAAAATTTCATCTTTAGTGTGAGAGTTACATTGTCACCGAAAATGATGATGAAAATCAATCTTCAAGATACATATGAATTTGTTGTACCTCATAAGGTAACGAAAGCCACCGTGAGTTATTTTCACTTATATGGTTCACACTGGTAAAACAAGAGAAATGCATATTAATTATAGATGTATAATGCTTATGAAGACGAAAATACAAATACTTATAAACTATATTAATTCTTGATTTTTATGATATTTAAGACTTAACAATAGAACTATGAATACAAAATAACCATCAAAGATAGTTGACAAGTTACCAATATATATGAGATTATGAATTTATTATCTCGGTGATAATATATCAATGCGATAACAATGAGAAATACCAATAGGACGGGATCAATGATAATAATCATATTATGTACTATTAAGACAAAGAATCATTGCATATCCAAGCTTTTATTTTGTATCTAAACATAATATAGTTCATACTAATTTAAACATACATCATATAAATTAAATAAATAAACTCATTGATCTAAGATTAATCACACATTTCAAATATTCATTTTAATAAAATTGAGTTATCTCACTATTGATAATTAAACAACCAATATAATCTCTATTTGATCGATATATAGATAAAAATCTTCTTTATTACTAGTATGACTCATGTAATTATGAATATCTATTGATACGATATTCTCACTAACGAGCTATTGGGATGTCACATAACTAATAAAATTAAATAGTTTAATAAAGTTACAATAAATTTTTGAGGTCATTATCGGTGATTATTTAATATGATTAGTCAATGTGAGATAACATAATTATTTTTGTAAAGTGATAATTCATTTTTAGTAGTTTAGATAACATTAAATTTAATAAATCTTCTTGAATCTAAATTCTAAATCTTGTTAACTTATTTGAAAAATGGATAATTATATTATAATATTTTTTTTGTTTCTTCATTTTCATTTTTTTTTCTTTTAAGCATCCTTTTATGAGTCAAAACTTTGAACCTGAGCAAACTTCTCTTGATCCTAAAATTGAAAGAATTAAATGAGTAATTATCAAACAAAGAGTTGATAAAAAACTTAAATAGAAAACTAACCGTAAGAGAAAGCCCCAATGTGGTAATCGACAAGCCGTCCAACAACCCATCTACCACTGTACCTTGGGAGACAATTGGAAGCTCATGATAATAGATAATTATTTAGATATTCATTTGCAACTAGTAAAAATAAATTATTTTGAGTTGAAGTCAAGTCGCATAACTATGATTATGATTCAGAAATACAACACAATGAAATAACATTTCAGGATCCTAATTGATTTATCACAATATTTTTGAAGTTATTCGACATTGCAAAGATAAATGAAATTAGCCTAAACACAATAAAACTAAGTCTATTTTAATTTTAATTAAGTGATAATGTATGAAGTTAATTCTAATATTTACTTCATTATTTCATTGAGAGTTAGGATGAACAGATGAATATTTTTCTCACTAAATTCTTCAAGTCTCAAATTACTTATCAATTATGAAATGTGATAAGTTTATTCCGACAATATGAACATGAGGCTTTATACCACGCTTGAGAATATTTGAAAAATTTGTTGAAGAGATGCTCTCAACAAGAAATTGAGTTATTGATATTCATATTTTTTATAATGCGTTAAACAAGAGGTGTAAACTTGGCCGGGCAGGTCCGGCCCGGAACGAGGCACCGCACGATTCGGCCATGCCTGGGCCGGCCCGGCACGGAAATTTCCCGTGCCCGTGCTCGTGCCGTGCCATGCCGAGGCCAACCGGGCCTCGTGCCATGCATGGCCCAACACGGTACCATGGCCCAGCACGATACCATGGCCCGGCATGGTACCTTGTCCCGTTGGCAGTGTCCAGTGTTGAAATTAATTTTTTTAAATTAGAGTTACAGGCCCGCCAAAACCCTAATTTTTTTTAAAATTAGGATTTTGGGCGCGCCGAAATCCTAATTTTTTTTTTAATTTAGGGTTTGGCCCAACCAGGCCGAACCCGACGGATCGTGCCGTGGGCCCGTGCCGGGCTGAAACCCCACAAACCCGTGCCGGGCCAAGCATGGCACGGTAACCGTGTTGTGCCTGACCCGGCACGAAAGCACGGTCGGACCTGAAAAAAATGAGTCTGGCCAGCCTGGCACGTCCCGTTTGACACCTCTAAGTTAAACTATATGATGAGGTACATAGGTCATGGAACTAATAGAGGATCGATTGTAAATAAATCGTCGAATGAAACATATTATATATTTGAGAAATTAACTAAAAATAACTATCTAACTTCAATAAATTGTTCAATTGAAAAAAAAATTAAAATATTAGAATTGAATCGATTCACTACAATTGAAACAAAAATAAAAACTCTTTAAAAGAAACATAATACCCAATAAAAAAAGAAAAGAGTATTGGGGGAGATCATAATTTAACAAACACATGAATGGGTGAACTTGAATCTCATTTATCAAATGAAAAAATAAATTATATACAAAAAAAAGAGTATATGTTTCGACCCAACAATAATGTCTCAATTCTATTGTAGGGTCGATTCTAAAGAAATCATTGAATAAGGCAAATTATTTATTTAAGGAGCTAACTAAAAATAACTATCTAACTTGAATAAATAGGTAATTTAAAAAAAATAAAAACTAGAACATTGGAGTTGGATTTGTTTACTACAATTGAAACAAAGATACAAATTTTTTTATAAAAATTGGATACCTAATAGAATAACAAAAGAATATCTAGAGAGATCATCATTTAACAACTAGATGAATAGATGAACTTTAATCTCATTTATCAAATGAAAAAAGCAAATCAAATACAAAACAAAGGATATATATCTTAACCCAACAATAATATCCTAATGAACTACCATGAGAACATAAAAAATATAAAAATTTTTCATATGAAAATTATATGAATTGGTTGTTGAATATTGAATAATCTTGAAGAAATATTAAGAACATAACCTTGAACTATAATAATCAATGAAACTCAAGCTTAAATTGTTAATTATTACGAAAATAATAAAATATAACCTTGAAAGAAGGTATTCATGTCATCTTTGCAGAATTGAAAAAAAAAATAATATCCAAAATAATTAGATAAATATACATGAAGCGAGAATGGATTAAACGAGTTCAATGATTAATATAGAGAAAAAAAATAAATAAACTATCAAGTAATACTCAAGCAAATTCAAAGATTTGCTCCTTTATGTTACTTAGAAACGAGAAAGAGCTATAAAAATATTAAATTGAACAATAGAATTATAAAATATTTGAGATTGATAGTATTATAACTTTCTTAGAAATCAAGTCTCAGACTTAAATTTTTCTAAAAACCAAGGCTCTTACTAAAAGGAGCTCGAAGGATGAAAGATATGATATCATGACACTTAACAAAGTCGTAACTTAAGAAGAAATATAAGCCCAATTGCCTCCCAAAATTTCAAAAAAGAAAAATAAAGAAATAAATGAGTGAATAAAAAATATTTGAAGCTATAGAAATAACAAAATAAATCAAAATAAAATAAATGATAAATTTTTGTTAAATTTTCACGATGATTTAGAAAAAAAATTAGACTAATACTTTGAAAAAATTCTCAACATATTTTAGAAGTTAGAAGTGAATATACTATTTACCCAATTGTAACTTAAATATCAAAATACATCAAATTTTTGATAATCATAATGAGTAAAAAAAAATAAAGACCTATAATTATTCAGATACATCTTTTGAAAAAAATTAAAAGACATCAGAAATTTTAATATACCTTACAAATTAGAGATTACATATTTTGAAACATATTATGTAAATTGAGATTAAGTATCAATTTGATGCATTTGTCAATTACGTGAAGATTAAATTTCAACAAAATCACTTTAGCATCTCTCTCGCTCCAAATGACTAATTAAACTATCAAACATCTAGATAAGATTATCGAAAATGTATGATTGAGATGACTGTCATTGGTTTTCTAGTGAATATCATTATATTGAATATAGAGGAGTATAATTAAACATCACAAATATTGGGACGATATTTTTTGACCATGGGACAAGTACTTATTAACATCAAAAAATGTGAGTTTACTCCTTATATTAACAAGTAGCAAGAAATATTTAATATTTACAATTGCTTGCAAAATCTAAAAGATGATGAAATAGTGTGTTGAATGATAGACAATCTATTTCATATCATAATGCAACAAAAAGTAAATTTCTGACTACAAGATTTTATCAAAAACTAAAAGTCTGATAAAAATGAAAGATATGAAACAGAAGAATAACTTAAGAGTTATGCCCACAATGAAGACAAAAAATATGATGAGAAAGAACTATTTTAAAGTTGCGAAAATTAAAAAAATGGATAATAACAACTATGAGGTTGCAGCAATTATCAAAGTCACGCTCTCAAAGAAATCTTAGTTGATAATTTCAAGAAAGCTGAGTGAATAGTTGAGAAAGACAAAACTAAGATAGAAAATATAGAAAATCTAATTAAATACAATTGTGGTTGTACACTACTCATTGACTTAGGTGCCATATAATAAAAAATAACCAAGAAAAACTTAAAGACAATTATTATTGTGCATAACATCATGACTTTGCGGATATAGAATAAATTAGCCCATCAATAATATAAAAAGTCAAAGTCATGATTGTGCACAACCAGGACAGTACTCAATGGTGTAACTTTGAAGATCCAAGAAAGAAGAACAAAGAATCTAAAAGGTAAATACATGGTTATACTTTGCACTGTGACTTTGAAGATTCAAAAAAAAAGCTAAAATAAAAAAAGAAACAGCGTCATTCACTAAAATCATAATATCCAAAAAAGAAAAAACCCAAGAATTAGGTGTAACTCAAACAAGACAAAAAAAAAAAACAAGAGCAAAAAAAGAAAAAAAAAATTCATAGTCTAGCTATGAATATTAATATAGTGCTACTTTGGAGGTAACTAACATTTTTTTTTATATATGTAATGTAATAAGTATTTATATCTATCACATAAATGACTGTACACATCTAATGATCCACGAGTATAAATAATCCTCTGGACATGCAAGTGTATATTATGACTCATAAGATAGAGACAACCTTTATGAGTTGCTTTCTCTCAAAAGATTCTTAATGATAAAATTAGAGGTGTCAAGTGGGATAAACAGCCCGATCATGACACGAGGCATGACCCGAATGAGTCATGCTTGACTCGACATGACACCGTCCAAAACCATACCTTAACCTGGGTTAGGCTTGCCTGAGGCACGACTCATGTAGTAGTGGGCACGAGGTAGTCATGCCTCATGTTGGGCAGGACATGACTCACGTGGCTGGCCCATTGGCACAATCCACTAGCCCACAAAAAGTAACTCGATGAATTATGAGTTACCGATAAACTGAAGCCTGCTCCGCTAGATTCCTGGTAAAAAAAAAAAACAGAGTCTATGACCTATGTTAACGAAACCACATCGCTACATGTGGTGCAGATTTATAAAACCCTCCCTGCCACATGAGTTTTAAAGTTTTATAATAGAATGAAATTAAAATGCAACCACTCGTCCCCTTAGATCCTTTCAACATCACCTACCAGTGTTGGACTAACTGGAGCTGGCCCCAGTCGACTGAGCCATACGATGGGGTCAGGTTGAGCTTACTGTGAGCTCAGGCAGACACCATGGTGTATTGGCTAGGGGCTCGACTGGGGCGGAGGGAGCACTGCATATTTGCACCACACCCAAGCACCTAACACCCAAACCCCACTTGCACCAACCACGTAATTCCAACCCTAACGATCAAAATCTAAAAAAAAAGACTATTTTTTTTTAGAAAAAAAATCCAATAGCTTTCAAGTTTTTGACCACTTAAAAATAGAAAAAAAAATGATTAAAATTTTTTAAAAAATATGATTTTTAAATAAAAAAATATATAAATATAAATTATGAGTTTGAAGTTTTTCATTCTCATTTTTGTATTGAACCTCAACTCTTTACTCTTGCTCACTAGTATCCATCTCCTCTGCTCTATGCAGTTCTATTTTTTTTATTATATTTTTTTAAGATTAAACTTTAAATTTTATACTTAAAAGCAATTTGAAGCTGAAGATTTTTTTTATTGTTTCCTATTGCTACAGGAGCGGGGACCAAGGTACAGGCTCCAGCTTTATCTGTCTCATTTCTTGTTCAAAATATTATCCAAATAATTTTTTTGTGTTATTTTTTATATAGTAGAGTTATAAGGAATTTAATAATTTTTTTTAAAAATAATGATTAATAATAAGTATAACAAAAATGATATTAATTTAGATTTAGACCTAGATTATAATTATAATCCTATGAAAAAATAAATGTCGAAACTATATTTTTTCTCATTATCTCGACAAAAACTCAAATGCCTAAAAAATAAAAATACTAGAAGTATTGATAAAGAATCAACACAATGTAAGTATTATAATATATATATAAGTAAAAATGCACGTGAGACTAGGCAACTAAAAAAGAATATCGATCAATGCACTTGAAAAAATGGTGCATTAAATCCTAAGCAAATCTAACTGAACATGAATGATGATTTTTGAAACATGATCTAATTCAGCTTCTTTAATCCCTTTATATACCACAATAATATAGGGATGAAAGACATTGACAAACTAATTACTATTATGTGTCTTCTAATTAAATTTTCAAAAAATTTTAGGATTGTTAGTATTATGCATATCAACTTTCAACTTGCTTATCATATAAGATTTCTAAGTCTATATATAGAAAAGATATTAAATATTATAAGTTAGAAAAATAATTAATAATTAATAAATTTAAAAAATATAGTGACGTGATATTGGTGATGTCTGATATCTGAACTAGTCGTGACGATCCATCTTTTGCATATCTCACCACTCAATATATAGATTCTAAATGAATATTTAATAAAAAGATTTTAGGAATTTCAAAAAAATTATATTTTCATGATAGTCTTGTTATATATGAGTTCATGATAAAAATATTTAAAAATTATGATATTCATAATAAAATATTTAGTATCACATTTGATAATATATCTAATAAAATAACTATTAATATGTTTGTTAGTATTATTTGAGATAGATAATTATGTGAGATTTTTTACATTAGATACACGTGTCATATTATTAACCTGATAATACAAGTGAGAATAAAAAATATTTTTCTCACAATTTAAAAAATACAAAACCCACTAAAATATCTTCGGACACTTAGCAGAGAAAAAAAGTTTGGTAGTCCCTATTTGTCTATGAGTCTGAAGAAAAAGAAATTCCAAACAGCAGTGAGATACCATTAAAATTACATATACCTAATATTAAAATCATATATTCGATACAAATATGATATCTGACTATGTCAATAGTAAGAGTGACAAATTTATTATTAATAATATTAACTAGGATACAAGATAATTTCTTTTAGAAAATCCCTAAAGTACTAGTCTACCATTTTGTTGAGATGGAGAACAAATACTTAAAATACTAGTCCATAAACTTCATCTCTCTATTACATGACAACATGCTATATCTTATGATTAATGTGGAAGAGATAAAAAATATTTTAATATATATATTTCCGTGCATGAACCAAAGATACCAATATAAAAAGTTTATTCACGAAAAATTAATTAAATTTTTCACATACTAAGATATTAGATATAATAGTAATTATAGCCAAGCTACGAGTGCAGACATAGCCACTTTATTCGGAGACAATGACCCTCCATCCAATTAGCGAGAGGGAAATGATGAAGGAGTTCTCGAATATAAACGAATTGTCTCGATACTTAATTACCGATTACTACTTAATACAATCATATAACCTAAGAAACATGGACACGGACACGGACACGAGGATACGACACTGCAGGATACGGAGATACGGTAAATTCTAAAAAACTAAGATACGAATACGGCTAAGATACGACATAATAAAAAAATAAAAATAAAAATTATTAATTATAAATATTAGGTATTTTATTATATTTATTAAATTAAATTAAAATATTTTATTATATATAATAAATATATATTATTTATTTTAAAAATAAAAATATTTTATTTTATTTTATTTTATAAGATAATATTTATATTTATTTTATTTTATAAAATAATATTTTATAATTATATTATATAAAAATATATATTTTTTATTTTATTTTATAAAAATATTTTATTTTATGCCCCTGCCTCTCCCCTCAAGCACGCCCGCCCGCCCCTGCCTCTCCCCTCAATCACGCCCGCACGCCCCTGCCTCTCCCCTCAATCACGCCCGCCCGCCCCTGCCTCTCCCCTCAATCACGCCCGCCCCAGTCTCTCCCCTCAAGCATGCACGCCGCCGCCCACCCCTGCCTCTCCCCTCAATCACGCCCGCCCGCCCCTCTTCCCTCAAACACGCCCGCCAATGCCTCTCCCCTCAAATCGCGCCGCCCCTGCCTCTCCCCTCAAATCGCGCCGCCCCTTCCTCTCCCCTCAAATCGTGCCGCCCCTTCCTCTCCCCTCAAATCGTGCCGCCCCTTCCTCTCCCCTCAAATCGTGCCGCCCCTTCCTCTCCCCTCAAATTGCGTCCGCTCCTGCCTCTCCCTCAAATCGCGCCTGCCCCCTGCCAGTGGTCAACGTTGGCCACCGACGTCGTCGGACGTCGAACACTATAGACGTGGATACGACTGCCGAAGCAACCATCCGATACGCCACGTGGCGTGTCGGATACGGATTGTGCAATGATACGCCACGTGACGTATCAGACACGTATCTGTGTCGTGTCCACGTGTCCAGGTGTCGGACACGTGGACACGACTGCAGGGAGCCGTGTCCGTGCTTCCTTGCATATAACAATAAGAACCTTAATATTTTATAATGGTAGAAATTATATGAGTCCATATATCATATGTTGTCTAAGATGACAAGTGATTTATTAAATCCCTTGGTATTGAGCATAACATCAAAGTCTACTTTTTCTATTATAATCAATATAATTTCAGATAAGAGATCAAGACTATAGTCGGATATCATTGAGACAATTACATACATAAAAAATAAAAAAGATTTGACGTTGAACATTCAGGATGAGGTTGGAATAAAAGTACAAGAGTTGATAATAAATGATAACTCATAAAACTTTAAAGATATTAAGACTACCATTAGTAATATTATCAGATATTTACACAATGATTATGATTTACATACTGACACCGATTAACATTAGGGATTAACTTTGAGAATTATTATTTTATTTTTGGATGATTATTTTTTTTTATTTTTTTATTATTGTTATTTTTGATTTTATGATGTTATTAATCATTATGAATAATTTTTTCATTTCATACAAATACGACATTTGACATGTAAAACGAATATGATAGTATTTTTTTTTTATACATTTTGCATTGTAAATTATAATTTTACATTTTACATACATAAAAAATAAAAAGTAAAAACAAAAACTAGCATGACACGGCTCAGGGCATGACCTAGTACGATCCAACATGATTCTGCCCAAACTCGTGCTAGTCAAACCATACTAGAGGTATCAAATGAGACGAGCCAAACCGGACCAACTTATTTTTAGGCAGCCCAACTGGGCTAAAGTGTCGTGCATCGCACGACACGGCTTCAGCAGAGCTTGCCCAACATGGCTGGATGGCCTTGCAAGCTAGGTTTTAAGTTTTTCGGCATGGGTTGTGCCTGGAGTTGCCAGATCTGACATGTTCAGGCCGAGTTTGGGCTGGGTTCAGACCGTTAGGAAAAATATTAATCTCAAATTCAAAATTATTAAAAAATATATATTATAATTATTTAATACTAACATTAAAATTATTAATTAGTTATTAAATTTTTAATTTATTAAATTAATAAAAAATAAACAACTAAAATTTAAAAACTAACAAGTATTTGAATCAATAGAAGTAATAGAATCTAAATTAATAAAACTAAAATATTAATACAATCCAATACAAATCACAAAAATACAAATATCTGAATAAAGCTCAAAGTAAAATTACAAAAAAAATAATCCAAAAATAATAAATAATAATGATAAACATCATCAACACATGATCAATGATGATATCAGTATCAGTATATCAAAAGCCTAGGCAGTAAAGTAAGCTCAGACATTCAGCTCAATCATTAATGCCTCAATCTCATATTATTATTAATCATCATCAACATCAATGACCCATAAATCATTATCAACAACCAACTATTCTGCTTTTGTTGCAATCCCAACATGATCCTAGATGCCCAAACTTAAATCATCTCAATCCTTCATTTATGCTAATATCTCAACAATATATAATAGTAATCTTGATCTCCTATCTGAAATCATATTCACTGCAATAAAAAAAATAAATTTTGATATTACGCTTCACACTAAAAAAGTTAGTAGATATCATATCATCTTAAATAATATGAGATAAGTGAACTCATATAATTTTCACAACTGTAAAATATCAAAATTTTTATTATCGAAATATAATAGGATTTGATAGTCTACCACGTCGTTTCCTCCTCGCTAACTGAATGAAAAAGTTATCGTATTTGAATATAATATTCATATCTGTACTTAGAGTCTCGCTATTACTACCATCATACATAATATCATAATATGTAAAAAGTTTCAGTTAATTTCTTGTAAATGAACCTTTTAGATTGGTCTTCCTAGTTCATGTACGAGGATATGTATATCAAAATATTCTTTACCTCTTCCACCTTACCTTAGGATCTATGAAGACAACCAGACAATAAAGATATAGAATTGTGGACAAGTATTTTTAGTATTTAGTTTTCATCTCTATAACTATATCGCTAATTGTCGTATCATCTCTAAACTTCCTAAATATGCTATTAATATTACATATACACCTGAGCACAATGCACGTCATGAGAATATAAACTAATGAACACATAATCTGTGTCATAAAAAATTTTTAAGAATTTCATAAATAAAATTCTTGTAATCCAATCAGTGTTATCAATAATAAATTCGTCATTTTTACTATCGACGTAGTCGAATATCACGTGTTCATATCCAATACATGACTTCCACATAAGATATGTGTAATTCTAATGATATTTCACATCCGATTAAAATTTTTTCTTCTTTAAACCTGCAGACAAACTGAGAGTATCAAACTCCTGTTATATGCGAGATATACAAAAAAATTTAAATGAGTTATATATATTTTCTAAAACGATGAAAACAACCTTCAGCCCCGCTTCTGCAATGAAGTTAATAACGTGACATATGCATCTAACGTAAAAAATCTCTCCTAATAGTTTTTATCTAATAATTATAACAAACATGTTAATGCCTACTCCATTGTTAGATACATTATCAAATATAATATTATATATTTTATTTTGAATATTATATTCTCTAAATATTTTTATCATGTACTCATAAATGATCATGTCATTATGAAGTTATAGAATCTTTGAGAACCCTAATATTTTTTTTATTTAATATTTATTTAGAATCTACATAGTGAGCGGTAAGGTATGCACAAGATGCAATATCACAAATAGTCCATATATCAAAAATCACAAACACCACTCCACTATAATGCTTAAATTAATTAACTATTATTTTTTTTCTAAGTTATTATATTTTAGTATATCGATCCTAGATGTGGACCTAAGAATCATATGATATGCATGCTAAAAATAAGTCTGTATGATACTAACTACTCTTGGATCCTTCAAAAAAAATTAATTTGAAGACTCATCGTGATGATCAGTTTGATCATGTCTTCCCTCCCATTTTCATTGTGGTATATAAAGGGGATCAACATTAAGATTGAATTGGATCCAGCCTCAAAAAATCTACTGTTGAGTTGGGTTTATCTATGATCTAATGCATCATATTTTTTGGTACATTATTCGGCATGTCTCTTAAGATGCCAAATTCTACACAAATTCTTATAGGTTAATTTTTTTATAATATTTATATTGTGTTAATTCTTCTTTGGTTAAGTTATATTAAAGTGAATCCAAACTATTGATGTTCTTCTAATTTTTTTATTTTTTAGATGTTTGAGTCGAGATTACGGAGAAATCAAATTTTCAGCAGCTTAGGACCTTTTCGTAGGATTTTCGGTATCTATATTATAATTTTCTATATTTATGTTTAAATTAATTTAGTTATTATAATTAAAATCACTATTTATCATTTTTATTATTTATTTATTTTTTAATTATATTGTAATTAATATTTTAAAAATAATATATTAATTAATATTAATTAAATTAAAACTTAACTCTTAAAGTTTAAAGATAACTAAAATTTAAAAAAAAAACTTAACTAAATAAAAAACAAAAATAACCGTAATGAGTAAAATCATGTTTGCCTTTTGATATCCACACCCCACAACAATCGACAGGTTGCACTCCACGATCCACACCTAAGTCTCATAAGCCAAAATAAAATGAGAGATGGAAAGAGAAAGAAAAGATGAGTCAAAAGGAGATAAAGAAAAAATATGAGAGAAAAATATAGCAAAGTTAAATTTTAAGAATGAGGAGGGGGCAGGGAGTTATAGATTTGATAATTATTTTTTTTAAATTAATTTTTTTAATAATTAAAAGGGCCAGATTCCTTAGGGACATTGGATTCTGTCTCCTAGCCATCGGGGGCAAAATCCAATGACCAAAATATAAAAACATGTTTTTTTGGACCATTAGGTCAATTTGACTGTAGAACCAACCCAAACAGTCACAGGTTCTAGAAGCTTCATCTTCTAGAACCTGTCAGGCTCGGGCTGGATAGATGGGCCCGATGAGTCAGGGACTGATGAAAAGTTGGGCTTGGTTCAAACTCGAAGCATCGAGAGAGGTGGGGGGGAGGCAAGTTTCGGGTCGACAATACACCACGTAACATATCAGACACGAATCTGATGCGTGTCTAGCCTATATCTGCATATCCAAGTGTCCGACACACGAACACACCTTATTGTTTCTGTATCCATGCTTCATTGCAAGTCGTGTCGAATTCATGTGCCTTCGAGCTAGGGTACTAGGATGTGCATGGCCCGGTATGCCACGACTCGTCCGGCACAAATCTAGACCGTGTCGAGCTGGGCTAGGCATGGCCAAATCAGGCCATGCCTCGGGCCAAGCCCATTTGACACCTCTAGGCCATACCGAGAGGGCCAAAACACAAGTTGTGCCATGTCCGTCATGACTACCTTATCACGGCATGCTCAACACGACATAGTGGCCTGATTGACTATCTAAAAATGTTTCGTGCAAACATGACACGGCCAATTTGATAACTCAAGGTGAAACTAAAAGAAAATATATATAAATTATATGAGTGTAAAATCAAAAGTATAAAAACTTACAATCTATATCAGAACTTAGTATTTATGACTTGCCTAAAATATATAGTATTATAAATATCTTTTGAGAAAAGATAATTCATTGTCAAAAAGGATAAGTATCGAGAAAACAACTACACGAGGATCAAATTGGAATGCGTATAAAGATCATAACCACCTTGTATTAGAGGTATCAAATGAGTCAGTCAGCCTAGGCCAATCCCGAGACACAGCCCTACTTAGCCGTGCCTAGCCTAGCATGGCATGGCTCAGGACTGTGCCTGGGCCCGTGTTGGCCTAGCTTGAGGCACGTCTCATGGCATGCCGTTCAAAGGTAACCCATTCCTTGTTCCAGGCACAACCCGATATCATGCCCCGAAACATATAGAATATGTGACCATTGGGTCGGTTTTACAGTCGAACCACCCCAACGGTCAAAAAATATATAAAATAAAAAAATAATGTTTTTAAATTTTTATCATTAGATTCATCGACCCCAACGGCTAGGGGCAGAATGAAAAGGCTGTCGTGATTCTACCCCTATAAATATCATTATAAATTAAAAAAAAATGAAAAAAAATGTTTTTAACTTACATTTTTACAATCTAAATATTTAACCATCTTTTTTCTTAATTCATATCTTATATCTCTCTCATTTTCTCTATCTTTCTCCTTTTCTCTCGACTCTCATCTTTTTCTATCTCTCTCGATCTCTCAATCTCATTTCGGTTTCGACTTTCAAGACTCAGATGCGAAGTACAAATTGGTAATTATAGTGCATACATCATAAAGTAAACATAATTTTATTATTTACAAGTAATAATTTTTATATTTTGTTTTGTTTAGTTTTTAAAATTTTAATTTAGATAAAACTTTTAGTTTACTTAATATTAATTAATATATAATTTTAAAACAAAGAATACAATATAATTAATAAATTAATAAAAAATTAAAATAATAAATAATAATTTTAAAGATGATAAAATTAAGATCCGGGGCCACATAAACTTTATTTCGCCCGTCGCCTCAATCCAAACATCTAAAAAATAAAATAAAATAAAAATTAATAATTTGAACTCACTTTAATATAATAGAATATAAAAATATTATGGATACCGATAAAGATTCGATACAATGTTAATATTATTAAAAAATATTAACCTGCAAGAATTTATGGGTAATTAGACACCTTAAGATGCATGCCAAATATTAAACCAAAAAATATGATATATTAGATCATATGCAAACTCAGCTCAATGATGGATTTTTTGAGACTGGATCCAATTCATCATTAATGTTGATCCCCTTCATATATCACAACGAGTTATAAAAGAAAGACATGACCAAACTGATTACTACGATAGATCTTCCAATTAGATTTTTGGAGAATCAAGGAAAATCAGTATCATGCAGACTTAATTTTAACCTGCATATCATAAGATTCTTAGATCCACATCTAGGAATGATATACTAAAATATAACTTAAAAAAAATAATAATAATTAATAAATATAATGCATGTAATGAAGTGATATCTATGACATCCGATATCTAGACTAGTCATGACAATGCATCTTATGCATACGCAATCGCCCACTATGTAGGTTTAAATGAATATTAAATAAAAAAAATATTATGATTCTCAGAGATTCTTTATTCTTATGATGATTTGATATTTATAAATGCATGATGAGAATCTTTAGAGAATATAAGATTCAAAATAAAACATATAGTATCATATTCAATAATACATCTAATAATTGAGTAGTCATTAATATATTTGTTTGTACTACTAGAGACAAACCATTAAGAAAGATTTTTCACGTCAAATATATGTGTCACGTCATTAACCTCATTTTACAAGTGGGTATGGTCATTTCTTCCACTTTCGAAAATATTTGTAACTCATTAAAATTTTTTCGTATTGCTCGCAAATAACAGGAGTTTAGTAATCTATGTTTATCTGGAGGTCTAAAGAAGAAAAAATTCTAATCGGATGTGAAACAGTATTAAAATTACACATACTTGATATTGAAGTCATGTATTGGATACGAACATATGATATCCGATTATATCAATAATTAGAGAAAATTTTATTATTGATGACACTGGCTGTGATGCAAGAATTTTATTTAAGAAATTCTTGAAAATTTTTTATGACACAACGAATATGTGTTTATCAGTTTATACTTCTATCACTTACATTGGACTCAGGTGCATATGCAAAATTAATAACATATTAAAAGAAGTTTAGAGATAATTCAATATTTAGCGATATGATTGTAGAGATGAAAACCAAGTACTTGAAATACTAGTCAATCATTCCATCTCTTTATTGTCTGGATGTCTATATGAATCCTAGGTTTAAGGTGATTTTTATATACACATTCTTGTGCATAAACCAAGAAGATCAACCTAAATAGTTCATTCACAAGAAATTAATTTAGTTATTTGCATACAATGATACTAAATATGATGATAGTAGTAGTGAAGCTTTGAGTATGAACATTAATATCATATTCGGAGATAATAATTTCTCTATTAAATTAGTGAGAGTGAAACGACAAGGCGAACTATCAAATATAAGCGAGATGTTTCTGTACTTATATACCGATTACTACTCAATCTTATCTTATTTCGATAATAAGAATCTTAATATTTTATAGTGATAAAAATCATATGAATTCACATATTATATGCTGTCTAAGATGATACAGGATCTACAGACTCCTCTAGTATTGAGCATAGTATAAGAGTCTACTTTTTCTGTTGCAGTGAATGAGATTTTAGATATGAGATCGAGATTATAATCAGATATTGTTGAGACATTAGCATGCATAAAGAATTACGAGAATTCAAGTTTGAGCATCCAGGATTGTGCTACAACGACAATATGAGCAAAAGAGTTGATTATTGATGATGATTCGTGAGATTTTAATGATGATTGACCATTGAGATGAGATTGAGGCATTGAGTCGAGCCTATTGTACTGTTTACGAAGTACATCCTATCACTAGTGATACTGATATCACCATATGCTAATGAGATTTATTATTTTTGGATTATCTTTATTTATTTATTTTTGTCATTTGACTTTGAGACCTTAAACATACCGCTTTTTTATTATTATGTTCTTTGTTTATTCAGATATTTACTTATGATATTCATATTTTATGCTTAATTGCTTATGAGTTTATCTTTAAAGTATTGCTTTTTATTTTTTAAAAATTTAATCTTGATTTTGCTTTATTATTTTATAAATTATACGTATTTTTAGTTATTAGTTGTTAGTTGTAACTTGTGATAATAATTTTTTTTTGTTTTATTAATTAAATAAATTAATTAATCTGATTTTAGTATTAACATTTGAAATTTATAATAATTTTAAAGTTTGGGATGACTCAATTCCTAATGGGCCCAAACGACTAGACCTGGTCCAACCCAGCAAGTATTGGCACAACCTGACCCGAACATGTACAAGGCGAGCTGGCGGGCCGTGTCATTACTTCTCAAGTTGTGCTATGTCATGCACGACATAGGGGCCTGATTGGGCCACCAAAAAAATGGTCGGGCCAACCTAGCCCATCCCGTTTGACACATCTACCTTGTATGTCATTAGGACAATGAGTCAATACACATCACTAATATTTATTTTATGTCTAAACTTAATATAATTCAAGCTAATTTAAATATATATCACATGAATTAAATGAATTACTGTTAAATCTAAGAGTAATCTCATAATCTAAATATTTAATTTATTAGAATTGCATTATCTCGCTATTAAATTACTAAATTGCCGATATAATCATTTCAAAATTCATATCTAGACAACAATTATCTTTACTACTTATACGATTCATGCACTTACAAACCATTGTTGATGAAATATTCTCATAAAAATATCATTGGGACTCCGCCTAGTCAACAAATTAAATGACATAACAAAATAACAATAATATTCATTCGAGAAGACGACAAGGTGGACATGTGAAATCCACCTCTCTTCTAATACCAAAATACTTCATTTCCTTCTTTTGCATTCATCACGATTAATTACCCTCAAAATTGATTATAAAAATATATTAATTTTATTGAATCCTCAACCCTAATTTGGAAAATTGCATTTCCGAATTCAATTCCAACCAAAATACCCAATTCAGCCAAAATTACCATAAATTTCTGAAACCCTAATTTGAGAAATAAATTTCTAAATTCAATTCCACAAAAAAAAAAAAACTCTCTCTAGTCAAAATTATCAAATTCCTGAAACCTTAATTTGAAAATTTGAATTTCCAAATTCAATTCTCTTAAATTTTCAACTAACAAGCCCAATTTCATATCATTCCCCACAATTAAATAAATTTGAACCATATCATAACAAAAATTTCAAAACATCCTAATTCTCGATGCCTTGATATAGATACCAAATTGAAATTGGATTTCTTTTTGTTTTTGCTAAAAAGCTCAAATTTTATCCTCTTATCTTTGGAAAAATTATTATCCTTTGCTTTGGAATTAGAAAAATAGTTCTGCTAATAAAATCTCACAGGCACCATCTCTTCATGATAGAAGAGTAATCACACAAGAATCATTGAAGTTATCAATGAATACGATACTAAATTCTAATTTGTACATCTTAAATTTTTTAATTAACTTAAGTCTATTAAAGGAACGTAAAAAACCTAGTATCCATATCATTTTTAGTATCACGGGTTTAAAATCCTAGGGCCACCCAGCTATATTTTCTTAAAAAAAAAATATTTTTTTATTATTTTTACAAAATTCTAATAAGATGTCCACTTGCTCTAGTAATATTTATAATAAAGACAAATCAAGTTGTCTAACTAATTTAGAAAGACATGCCTATATGACACTCAATTTCTCGATGCGATATGATGAAACTCTTGCTCATATCTATATCATATTAGATGAGCTTACAAAATTATGTAATGACTTCACGATATTTCAAAGAGAAACAAATGAATACTTGACCACATTAAAATATGATTACCAACAAAATAGGTTTGAATAAGGGTAATAACCTCATCATTTGAATTTTCCTCACCGAGAACCACCACAAGGATATGATCACATAAATTTAGAATATCAATATTTGAAAAGCAATCAAATAGATCTCTTAGTTTCGAGGACAACTCAACCACTAGAGTTGTCATTCCAATTTCATATTATGCCCCCACAATTAAACAATTATGAACCCTAACCTAACAAAACCCCAAATCCTCAATTTCTAAAACTCTAATTTAGACCTAAAATCCAGGTTAGCTTTTCCTTTTGTTCTCTCTGGAAAACCCCAAATCTTGCCCTGTTATCCCAAGAAAGTCATTACTTTTAACTCTGGAACTAAATCTCATAAACCCCCTTAAACCCACTCTCATTTCCTAACCATCAAAATAGAGCACGGAAATCCGAAAATTAGTCTTAGCATTAGAATCCCAGAAACATCAACTCTTGCTAACAAAAAGACCATCACTCCTTGAACATAGAAATTATCTGTGAATACAATCTAATTAAAATATTACATATTTTTAATTAACTTTAATATGTTAGTTAAAATTATGCAGGAGGCTCAGTATTCAGATCACAAACCTAAAGTTGAGTCACAAATAACAAGCTTCAAAAGAAGCACCTTTTTAATACTCATAACTTCACTTCTAGAGCAAGATAATTCAGATAATAGAACTTCTAGTTCTCAAACAAGGTTTTGGTATCTTTACTTGAAAACTAATTAAAACACACTTAACTTCATGAAAAGCATTTCTCCTTTCAGACAAATAAATAGAGAAACATTTCACTAAAAAAAAAAAATTAGTGGCCATCACCAAAGCTAGCAATCAAAGCTAGTTAATGGTATCAAAATATTTTTTTATCAAAAGGCATGCTTATTATCAACATGCTGTTACATTCAAAAATAACCATTTTTATAGACATTGAAGCAAACCATTAAAAAATATCTCTACGCCTTTTCTACTTTATAATGTTTATTTATACAATTTTCTATAAAATTTACTTGTTATAAACTTGAAGTTCTCAATAAACAAATATTGGTTGACGGCATACTCCCAAAAAAATCAAGAAAATAAGAAAAAACACAGCTATACAAAGCACCTCACCATTTCCCTCTTTAATATGCTTGAAAAGCAGCATTGCACCATTTTGGTGTAGGACAATCATTCTTAATAGATCAATAACTGCAAAAAGAAAGCACAGTACCCATGAATAAAAAAATACATTGATTTTACAAAAGAAAAAAATTCATCCAAAATATACCATAAACTACAAAACAAGTCATAGATAAGCCACTTTTAATGAAGGAATGATTTCATTACGTAGTGAAAACCATTGTCATTGTAAGCTTCTTCATATTATTGATATGAGTAAAAGAAATACATTGGCATGACAGGAAATGAAATGCTGTCCAAAATGTACCACAGCCAATCACGGATATAAAAGAACAGTTCATTACAGCACGATAAGCATTGTGATTGTTAACTGCCTCGTAATATTGACCAAAATTTTGTTTCTGTTCTACTTTAAATCTCATTTAGAACATGAGAGAAACAGCTAATAGTTGATAGCAGGGCACAACAAAAATGGAGATCACTTGCCATTATTGATTAACATTGTGAATTTAAAATTCCAGAATCAAATCACAAATCAGCACACACAGCATGAGTATCCTTCACTCTTGTGTCTTAGTAATATGTATCAATATTATGATATCTGAACCCAAATCATATGGGTTCATTATTTATAATATAAAAAAATCAAGTTGATTATTAGGATATGTTTTACAATATAAATCATTTTATATAACTCACAAAGTCACAACAAAGATAGCCTAATTGGTGGAGAGGTTAGATTCGTATTTTACTATTTCATTGGGGCAAGAGTTCGATCCCCACTGGTTGCTCCTTTGAGTGCGGGGACGGAGATAGTTCTGCTACCAACCCAAGGGCATGGTGATTATAACAATGGGTTAAAAAAAATCACTCATTTTATATAATCATTATATGAGAATGTTCATTCATATTTGGTATTGTAAAATGTTGAATGAAATATCATAACATATTATTCGTTCATGTCAGCATCAAAATAATAACACATATTACTTCAAGTACCCATTCACGATGGATATTCCATACATATAATGAACACAATAGGAACAAATAAAATATAAATTAATAATATATAAAAAAAAATATATAAATATAAGATCTAACCACACTTATCAAGTAGGTGTGTAAATATATAACACTAGATTAAAAAGAAAGAAAATAAAAATTAAGATTCTTTTAGAACCTTTAAAAATATACTGATAGTCTAATCTAAAATAGCAAATCATGCTCTCAGTGACAGATTCGAATTATGTAATACTTTTCGTAATTTAGAAACTATATTTGTCATACTCAAAACCCAAGTGGTTACTCCATAAATACCTCATCAAGGTCATAGTCAGGCAGTGAGACAAATCATAAATCTCCATAAATACTTGATGTATTTTATTTACTAATGAAATATAAAATTTAAAATTATATATCTCATTAACTAACTATCATAATAATAGGTAATGTGATAAGAGAGTGAATGCTCGAAGTCATTGAATAGATATCTTAATCAAAATATCTCACAAGTAATTATCATTAACACTATTAACTTTATATCTACAGTGGATTTTGAAGAAACTATGTCTCTTACTTTTTCATTAGATAAGTTACATCCAAGAAAAATACAAAAATCTATCAAATATTTCATCTCAGTACTTGTTAGTACCTAACTTGAATATGCATACCTAGATAATTACAAGTGTCCGTGATCCCTGAAAGTGATTCAAAGTTCTAAAAATTTATTCATATATCTTAATATACAAAGAATTATGTTAATTTAAACATACCAAGAAGAATCTATAAAATAACTAATTATACTGACTATGATATATATTGTCGGATGATAATAAGATATTTACTCGTTTATATAATTCTCTTATAAGTAATCAAGTCAATTAGACAAGTCAAATCATAAATAAATTAATACATAGATCAACAAAAATATCTATTAAAGCAGAACTTAAAAGGCCAACATTTACAAAAAAATCAAGTATATTTTTTTTTGTGACAAGATAATATCATTCATAGAATAAATCAATTTTATGCCAAGTAAATATATAAATTCTAAACCTTGCAATGTCCTAAAATTATGTCTAAGAAAATTTTTTAAATTGGATGATTCTCAACTCATCATCTCTCAAAAATCAAAATATTATTCATATAAACTATTAACAAAATTATCATATCATAAAAACTCTTCCAGGAAAACAACGAAATATCAATAATATATTTGTATAACCCAAACAATATAAGTATCTATGAAAATCTAGCAAACCACGCTCTCAATAATTGATTCAGGATGTATAATACTTTTCATAATTTATAAACTACATTTATCTAACTCAAAACCCAAGTGATTGCTCTATAAATACCTTCCCTTCAAGGTCACGGTCAGCCAGCAAGATAAACCATAAATTTTCTCCCTAAGGAAGAATTAATATATCTCTGTGTTTCATTTACTCTTGAAACACTAAATTTTAGATTATATGTCGCATCATTTGATTATCATAGTAAAAGATAATATAAAAAGAGAATGCATGTCCAATATCATTGAGCAGATGTCACATACAAAGTTTCTCCCAAATAATTATTATTATCACTATTAACTTTATATCTATATTAGATCTTTAAGAAACTACATATCTCTTACTTATCCATAAAACAAAATTATCTCAAAGAAAAATATGAAACTCTATCATAGATTTTCTCTCGGTACTTATTCATGCTCAACATGAATATATATACCTAGCTAATTGCACATGTTTATGAACCCTGAAAAAGATTCAAAAAGATTCATAATCTCAATATGCGAAGAGTTGTATCAAAGTAAACCCACTGAAAAGAATCTAAAATCAAATATTTATTTTTTTATATGATTCTCCTATAAATAACAGAATCAATTAGATGAGTCTCATAAAAAATAAAATCAATACATAAATCAACAGAAATATTTACAAGAGCAAATCTTTAAAGACTAATATTTACAAAAATATTATGTACATATTTTGTTTGTGATAAAATAATATTATTCATAGAATAAATCAACTTTATGCCAAGAAAATATATAAATTCTAATCCTCTCATGGTCCTAAAATTATGTCTAAAGAAATTATTTAAGTTGAGTAATTTGCAACCAATCATCTCGCATGATCATAATATCAATCAATTAGGCAATCATCAAAATCATCATTGCATCGAGACTCTTCTAGAAAATAAAACATCATTAACATTCTTGTATAACCCAGACAATATGAGTGTCTATAAAAATCGAGCAAATCATACTCTTGGTGACTAATTAGATTTGTACGATACTTTTCACAATCTGCTAGATATATTTATCTAGCTCAAAACCCAAATAGTTGCTCCATAAATACCTCCTCTTCGAGGTCACCATCAATGAATGACTTCTTCATGTCTAGTTGGTACAACATCTAACTATAATATTATGCAAGAGAAATGAGAATACATTGTGCGGTTATCTTGACTAATACAAAGTATTTTGATAGTTCATATTAAAAATTTAAGTGTATCCTCTTGCTATAAGTCTGATCTAAAGGAAATCTACTTTCTTATCTAAAATTATCTTCATATTAAACACAAACACACACAACAAATAGTAGACTTTGTCAAAAGTCAATGTACTAGTTCTCAGATCTCATTAGAATGTAGTACATGCATCTCTTTCATTATAAAATTTTACTATATTAAATAAGATAATATCACAGAAACAAACTTGAACATCTTAGTATTGCCACGAGAAGTAAAAAAAAATTAAACAAAAAACAAGATCAAATTATGACAAAATATATAAAATTAAGTACAAGTATATCTCATATTACTCTTCCAAAGAGCAATCAAAATGTCAAGATTAAAGATCTAACTCCTAGGTAATTTAAACTTTGATCAAAGAAGGATGGACATATCTCTCTCCCTCTCCTAGAACAAACACTAAATTATGAGTGGTTAAGTCTCTTTGATGACAATTGAATATGAGTTTGTACAAGTGCAAATTATCTACTACCATTTCATCTAGGTCTCAATGAAATCTCCCTATTCAAAAAATTTTACTCTCTTCAAACCCAAAATAATCTAAATTTATTGGCAAAATATAAAATCCAAGTGCAATATCTAACTTCACAAACTTCCTGGACTCATTAAAAAATAAGTCATGCTTAACAAATATAATATTAATACTAAAAATCTTATAAGTCTCTAATGAGAAACACATATACTCACTTTGAGTATTAGACTATCCAAAAATATATATCTTAATACCCTAGATACCAATTTATCTTATCAAAAAAAATCTTACAAGTCTCTCTCTAAATTATATGATAGAAAAAATATGCATTGAGAAATGAGAGAAAAAAAATATTCAATTAATGAAGTTGATCATAATTAAAATCACATTTCCCCATAAACACTTTGGAATACTTTGCCCAAATATGAGTGTTCAAGTTAACTTAATCAAATATATATTTTTCATTTCAACAACTTCATTTTATTACGATATGTTGACATCTAAAGTCTAGCTTATAATCTAATGATTAATATAATAAATATTAAATCAATTTGACATATATTCTAATACATTATTACATATTAATTTTTTAGTATTATTAACAAATTAATTTTTTATAATTTTATTAAATATCTAAAAAATAAAAAAAATGTATATAATTTTTCTAAAAAGAAATATGACCATGTATAATTTGATTAATCATCACACAAATGATTATTTACTAAATTCCCTCTTTGATTGCATCTCTACTAGGTTTACATACGACTAAGTATATTAGATCAAATGGGTCACTACTTGAACCAAATAGGACTATTGGATAAGAAACTCTAATATGTTTTCCTAGCTAACATATCTCATATTATAATATTTAATTATCCTCAAGACAAAAGTATTTTCAATTTAACTAATAATGCATGATCAAACTGTAAATATACAAACAACTAATTCAAAATACTCAAACATCTAAATGAAAAACTTACTATTGGATAGAGAATATACAATCTAATCTAATCAATCTAAAATAAAATATTCAACAGAATCTCTAAAATCTAATCTATTTAATAGTAAACAACAATATCTCACATTCCAAGATGATTGTTGTGAACTTATATGTATCAATTTGATGGGAGTATTACAGGTTTTACTCAATTAATTTAAGTATTTTATATTTCTAGTGGAAACACACAACTTATGATATGTTTCAATCACTTTTAATAATTATATAAGACACTTGATATATAATATTTAATTAACTCAACATAAATTAAAAATCTTTCTAAATTACAAAATTTTATAATCTAAAAACACGTATATTCACCCAACTTGAATATCAATTCATTTAATTTATAGATAATCTATTATATATGTCATTATACTCATGTTTTAATATGTGAAAAAAAGTATCAAGATTTTATGTAGTCATCACAAATCACAAATATACTCTCAATTATTACATGATTCTAATTGAACTCCAAATTGCACAAATAAAATATTCAGTATTAATTATTATATTTTTCTAAGAAACAATCATGTTTAATGAACAATTAAGATATTTCTCATTTTAGTATATAGTGAGAATACATAGTCATGACTATCACTACTTATGAACTTTAGATCAAATACCTACATAGCAAAAATAGTTTTAAAATATTATGTATAACTTTTTTTTATGGTGACATACAAAAAATCAAACATATTGTTTGATATGGACTTTTACAAGTAAACAAATCATGTCAAGATTTAGAATCACTTAATTTTAAATTGACTATTACATAATATATTTCTATGTGAGACAAGTCAACCACTAATTTTAAGAAGATATTGGGGGATCACGATTCTTTTCCTTATCCTTAAAGTCTATTATTAATGATGACAATATTTTATATGTTTTGCATCTCAAGATATTCACATAAACAAATAAAAAAGTTTTACTAGTAAGAAAAAAAAAATTCTCCCCTACATGAGTGTGTTACTAAAGTTAATTGTGTCGAATGATAGTATCACATACCAATCAATACAATTTAGAATGCATCAAAACTTGCAAACATAAATTAACATTTGCCTAGCAAAATCATATTTACCTTCCAACAATGAAAGGGTTTGCAATTACATATCAATTGAAAGGAAACAAAAACTAATGATTAAATTGGAAAACAATAATATAATTTCAACAAAAACCCACACAAATTGAATGTATAAGAGATATCCTTATACAATGGACAAAGTAAATTAGGGCAGCTCACATGTTGGATTTTACAACCTAAACAAAATATATCCTACTAATCTACACTCAATTTTGGAATACATTTGCTCACAAAATAATCTCGTATTACGATGATTTACATTCTCATCTAAATCAATTTTTATAGAGAACACTTGGCTACAACCAACAACGAATCTTATCAAATATTGAGTTAATTATTTCTAAATCATATTGAAATTGAGGGTATTTATATCTTTCAAAATATCTTGGTATCATCTTGAGAGATATAATACCTCAAAAAATAGACCAAATTATCCTCGTAAAAAAAATCATACAATCAACTTTATTTAAATCTTAGATGAAATGTTTCTCCAAATTTTTCTTCCTACAAACAAATATTAATAGGAGACAATAAAATTAGAATTAATTTTTCTACACTAAATTTTGGAATACATTTGCTCACAAAATAATCTCGTATTACGATGATTTACATTCTCATCTAAATCAATTTTTATAGAGAACACTTAGCTACAACCAACAACGAATCTTATCAAATATTGAGTTAATTATTTCTAAATCATATTGAAATTGAGGGTATTTATCTCTTTTAAAATAGTTCGGTATCATCTTGAGATATAATACCTCAAAAAATAGACCAAATTATCCTCGTAAAAAAACATACAATCAACTTTATTTAAATCTTAGATGAAATGTTTCTCCAAATTTTTCTTCCTACAAACAAATATTAATAGGAGACAATAAAATTAGAATTAATTTTTCTAAAAATACAACTCATTCAAAAAAAATTATAAAGACAATTTGGAATAAACATAATACATAACAAAAATAAAAGCATAAAATAAATATTATCATCGTGTTCGATTACACAAACATTAATACATTGAATCTCATAAAAATTTTAAAGTTAAAAATAATTATGCAAGATTAATAATGAAATAATAAATCACATAAAAAATATTTATGTTATATACATGCATTAGAGATCATGTTATAGTACGATTACAAGTATTTTTGTTCAATGATAGTAAGTATTGAATTCGAGACTCACCAAATACTTCTCTAATTTTTAAAAATAACACTATTGATATATTAACATCTCTCAAACCTTATGTTAAGCAAAAATCATATGCACTTTGTATGACCTTCAACATACGTAAATATTATCATTACAATATCGAATGAATTGCAAAAAAATATACTAAAAAAATAATTACATATAATAAAATTATTAACTTCTAAATCAATAATCCAAGAATTTAAAATAGAAGGATAAGTCAAACAAATATTAATAGGAAACAAAATAAAATTAGAATTTATTTTCCAAAATATATAATTCATTCAAAAAAAATTATAAAGACAATTTGAAATAAACACAATTAATAACAAAAATAAAAAAGGATAAATAGATATTATCATCATGTTCGATTACACAAACATTAATATCTCAAATCTCATAAAATTTTTAAGTTAAAAGTAATTATGCGAGATTAATAGTGAAATAATAAATCACATAAAAATATTTGTATTATATGTATGTATTGGAGATGATGTTATGGTACGATTACAAGTATTTATCATCCAAGAGTAGTGAATGTCGAATCGGAGACTCATCAAATATAATTTCCTCTAATTTACAAAAATAACACCATCAATATATTAATCTCTCTCAAACCTCATGCTAAACGAAAATCATATGCACTTTGTATGACCTTCGACCTACATAAATATTATCATCACAATATTAAATGAATTGCAGACAAATATAATAAAAAAATAATTACACATAATAAGATTATTAACTTCTGAATTAGTAATCCAAAAATCTATAATAGAAGGATAAGTCACAGGAATTCTAGTGCATGAAAATCAGAAAAAAAGTCAACTACATCCTTACATAACAAGAATCTTGAAAATTCATTTTCAGTAGGATTCATGGAGAGAGAACTCTATGAGAATCCATAGATGAATCTAATAATTAGTCTATCCCTCACAATTGTCCATAATACAATTGATCTCATCTCTAAAAATAACTCTCGACAAATATCATGAGTATCATTCATTCTCCTACATGTGCAGAACAAAAATACTTCTATCCTTGCTTCAACTCCAAATAGTACTCCTCAATTGCCAAAACATGCACAATATTGTGTCTTGCTAGTAACTATCAATCAACCTCATATAAAATAAACTATTTGATGATTTAACTATGGTCTGACAAAAAAATATCTATCACCTAAGTTTTGCCTACAAAGAACTAAAAACTCGACTAGTAGTAACAATAGAAACACCATGCTAAGATGAAAATCCATTTGTCACACTCTCTAAGTAGTGACATACTTTAGATCTCTAACCTCATATAATCTTAGTACAATGTATTATAAAATTAAATCATATAGATGTGTAATCTAAAATAAATAAAATGATGTTAAAAAATCTTATATAATTTTATATATCATGCAAGATGGAAAAATTAAAATCAAATCTAATTTAATTGTTACATGGCAATTGATAGATGAGAATCAATTTATTTTCATTTTTCGATCTTATCATTGAGCAGTTTATTTATTATGTGGTCCAGCATCCCCTATTTAAAACAACATGTACAAACTCTTGTCGCTCACTTTGAATAATTTGGAATTCTCAAGCTTCTAAAAAATAATTACCATAATTTTACTTCCTCCACATGTGACTAAACAATAAAACTATGTAATCCGGAATACACCAAACTTCAACAATTCAGTACCCATAGTGCACACAATGTGCACCACTTCAGTCAAGGTGCACCCTTGTTGTACCAGTCACACACATGACACACACAAACACCAGCATCTTTCACACACTTTTTGCAGTAGCCATGGACATGTGCATCAACACTGCACACTTGTCACACGCACACAATGCACCCTTTTTGTTTCTCCCACACACATGATGCACTTCCTGTGCATTGTTCGACGTCAGCCACCAAGGAGGCATGCAACAAATTTCTCCCAATGCAAGTCCCTTGTTCTTCACACGCGCACACTCATGCATGCATTGTGATGTTAATGTGCACACCATGATCAAATTAATATAATAGAAAAACAATCAAATAATCTCAATCAAAAATACTCACACACTAAATGAATATATAAAAGATGCCCTTATATATAATGGGTAGATTGAATTGGAGCAGTCCACATGTTGGATGCTGACATCCATCATGAAATATAGCACAAAAAATAAGAAAACAACACAAACCATAAGCAAAAACTACACCAACCAGAAACATTTTGTGATGACAAAAAGCCACATTATGAAAGCCATTTGCAACAGAAATCAACCGAATCCATAAATATACATAGACCATGAATCACAAATTTTCATTCGAGTGTTCACGAGACCTGGAAAAATGTTTTCTGGTGGCCAAGAACTCAGCACTTTTATCAGTAAAATAATTTGGCCTTCATCATCTATAAAAGCACTGCTCTTCCTATTAGAAGAATCCTTCAGCCATTTTACTGTACCACACATCTTGGATATCTCATCCTTTGATAGAGATATGCTCTTTTTCTCCTTTTAAAAACAGGACAGAAAATTTCAACACTATTTATGACAGAACATATAACATCACTTTTAAATAAATGAAAAACAAAATAAAACATATAAAAACCAAATTGCCAATTAAAAAAACCTAAAAAACAAAAGAGACCAAACAAAATTAAAATCCAACAAAGAAGAGATTTAAACCAGATGGGCAATACCTATGTTGTCTTATGATGTTGAAAATAAAAAAACAAAATTACCACGGCACATAAATACAATTTCTACATTTCAATCTATTTTATAAATGAAAATCTTGATTATCTCATTTTCTGATCTAGAAAGAAACATATGTGAAATAATTACGTTTCTAGGTAGAAGTGTCAAACGAGAAGTGACATGCCAGCACGGCCCATTTGAGCAAAGCACGGCCGTGTCACCGTGCCAGACCATATCCGTCGGCTATGTTGCACGGACACGGATACGGACACGGGGATACAACACGGCAGGATACGGGGACACGAAAAATTTTAAAAAACTAGGATACAGATACGACTAGGATACGGTATGAAAAAAAAATTAAATAGAAATATTATCCATTAACAGAAATTTAGATAAATAAAAAAAATACTCAAACATTATTTTTACAAACATTCAAACACAAACATAAGAAATATTAAAACAAAAAATTTGCATTTTCTTATGAATCAAACAAAATAACTTCCAGTTCAGGTTCATCAAAAAAAAGATCTGCAATCTCGAGAATTCCAGCATTTTTAATATCCATTGATTCAAAACCATCACCTCCAATGTCCCACATTTTAGATTCGTCTTCATTATAGTTTGGAGATCTCCTTGACAAAAATAGAAGATTGTTATAGATATAAACTAAGTCTTCAACTCTTTGTGGTGTCAACTTGTTTCTCTTCATGGAGTGAATAAAATTATAAGTGCTCTAATTTCTTTCACAACATGAGGATGAATAATGTTGTCCTAACAATTTTAATGCAATAGATTGAAGCATCAGTGCAGCAGTTCCATGAACAACCCACCATTTAATAGGACTCATATATCATCTATCTTTTATAGAATCACTACTAGAAAAATCTTCCAAAAATACCGAAAATATAGCATACTCGTCATTTGCTCTTCTTCTTTCACCTTCATTAGAAAAATATCTCTCAAAACATTTTTTTTCTCTCTTACTATTTCTAAATCTAGATGCGGTGGAACACGATCACCAGACTCAGCAAGCCATTGTTGACTATAATACCTGCAAGTTATGTTATAACATTAATTATAAAATATTAAACATCATAGAATATCATTTATATTAAAATTATCATAATCTATAATTTAAACTCTTAAGATTACCTTGTATTTAAGGAATGAACAAGAGAATGTAAAGGTGTGTGGCTTTTATTCCATCTTTCCACAAAGATTTCATTCACAATATAAAAAAATCTATAGGTTAAAATACATAGTAAATCATATAAGTTTAATTATAATTAAAACTTATAAACTTTCAATCAAAATAATAAAAATTAAAAATTAAATTAAAAGTATACCTTGAATTATCTGTGAGGCTTTTATGTTCTTTCTTAAAAATAGTTTCCTTTACTTTTTCGATCATAGAATCCCACCACTCATAAATATTGTGAAGGCAAGATTTATCAGTGTCAGCTAATCGAAGTATCTCATAAATAGGAGTTGTAAAGCTGAGGATATAATCTACATTCATCCAAAAGTCTTCATTTAGGATTTTATCCTTTACTTCTTTAGCTTTCACTAAATCATCATCTTTATACATTTCTCATTCTTCACTTATCACTAATTGCTTCAAGCCTCTTTTTATTATTTTAAATCGTTTAAGCATAATAATAGTTGAAGCAAAACGTGTATCGGCCACTGTAAGTAACTTAAGCTTGCAATGCTTATTAAACATTGATAATCTCATTGCATGATTCATAATGAAATTCTTGATAAAAAAAAATATCACTTGATACTTGAGCAATCCAACCACACTGTTCCATCATATCATCATATCTTGAGTTTGTTGGTGCACAAATATTCTTCAAAGCAAGATTAAGAGTATGAACCACACACGGGGTCCAAAAGATATGCCGAAATTTTGCTTCCACAATATATACTGCTGCTTTGCAAGCCACAACATTATTAGTTATAACTTGAACTACCTTTTGTGGACCAATCTCTTGTATAGTATTAATCAATAAATCAGCTATAAAATATTTATCTTTAATCTCTCATTCACAGTTTATTGCTTTCAAAAATATTGGTCTACTTTCAAAGACTGTCATGATATTAATAAGTGATCTTCTTTGAGCATCTGACCATCCATCACTACAAATGCTCACTCCTTTCTCATTCCAAGTCTTCTTGATTGGTTCTAATAGATTATCAATATTATTCTTCTCCTTCTGCAATAATGTTGTTCTTAATGCATTATAGCTTGGTGGGACATAACCTGGTAGTTGACTTGCACTTTTAAAGACACGTGCATCATAAGGATTTCTAGCTAAGTGAAAAGACAACCAGCCAGAATAAAACAGCCTAGCTATCTCACTGTCAACTAATTCACGTGCACCAATTTTGAATGCATTTTTAATTGATCACATAGTTTCCTTTCTCTTTTTTAGATCAATTGGATTAACACTAGAAGATGAATTCTCAAAAAAATAATCTGCAATGCTTAATATGGGTAAAGAAACTGACTTAGGATTAGATTTTTTCATTATCTGTTCAGATTCCTCCACCATCCTTCGCATCTCAATCAAATTTTAATTCGTTACTTTAGTACATGATGCAATCCCAGGCCCTTTAATTTTTAACAAGTGAGCCTTGACTCTATAATATAATCCTCTATATATTCGTCAACAAAAATTATATTGAAAAGTAACATTTCCTCCCCCTTTTCCTTTATCTAATTTTGCATCTTTCGTGACATATTTTCATAATGGAGCATTATCATCAACATCTTGAATATTTTCTTGATTACTTGAAGGCTCAGAATTACAACTCATTTTATTGTATAATTCTGCATGAAAAAAATTATGCATTTTAAATAATCTATATTAATTCAAAATTAATTTAATCTTATTTTTTTTCTCCATCAATACTTTATTACAATTTTCATTATATTTTTATTATTTTCATAAAATATTAATTTATTTAAAATAAATTATATAACAAAAACTATTATACTTACATATTATATATTACTAAATATTACATAATACATACTAACAAAAGTATTCATATTTAAATATTTCATATTTTAATATTGCATATTTATTATTATTCTTAAAATTATGTATTTAAAATTAAAATAAATTATTTGTTTATTATATTTTGTATATATATTAAATAAACAATAATAATTAAAATATAAAAAAATTATATTTAAGCCCCCTAACCCCTAACCCCTGCCCCCTCCCGTTACAGCTTCTAACTCCCTCTAACATATATTTTAAATAAAGTATTTTAAAATAATTTAAAATTCTATATTTTAAAATAATTTAAAATTCTGTATTTTAAAATAATTTAAAATTATGTATTTTAAAAATAATGTAGAAAAAAAATTAAACCCTCTAACACCCTCCCCCCTCCAGAACCCCCCCACCCGATTTTTGATTTTCGAAACCCCCCCTTCCCTTTATAGAATTAGGTTACCTTAGGTACTGTCGGCTGCTCGGCGATGTGCTTCTCCCCTCCCCGTTTGACGCAATGACAATTGACAACTATTTTCCATGATCGGCTTGTCGGCAACTCACTGTCTGCGGTGTACTCCTCAATTTGTTGGAGATGTAAGAGTAATAGTTATTATATAGTATATTTCCGACACGTTAGAATCGAAAAAATGCGTAGGTAGGTAAACGACACGTCGGTAGGTAAACGACGCGTCTGTTGTTAACGACGACTGTTTCCGAATAATGCGTCGAATACGTCTTCGATGCATATCCGATACGCCACGTGGCGTATCCCATACGGATTAGTGTCAGATACGCCACGTGGCGTATCGGACACGTATCCGACACGTGTCGCCGTGTCCACGTGTCCGACACATAGACACGACAGTTCCTAGGCGTATCCGTGCAACATAGTCTGTCGGAACACATTGTGTGAAAATACAAGTGACCGGGTTACATGGTCAGCCAATTGTAATTAACCACGTAAGCAAGATCCGACTTACGTAGTCAGATTTAAAAAAAAATCACTCGTACCATCTAAAAGTCACCCTACAAAAATTGATCTATGACCCATAGCCAGTCTTGGGTCCCCGTTGCCACCAAGCCAGGTACACAGGTTGTCCATAGTCCAGCAAGAGACATGTCATGAACTATTCCATGGGGCGACACAGTCCAGAACCAGGCATAGTACCAGACTATGTCGTGCCGGGCTAGGCACGACTAAAATGTGTAGTGCCCAGACCACCCTGCCCTAGCATGGCTGAACCGTGTTGTGCCCGGGCCACATAGCCCAGTTGACACCTCTATTTCCAATATGTTGGAAAAAAATATTACAACAAACAATTAACATAGGATAAGCATTCTAATCTATTATGAGAGAATTAATTTTAAAAAATGTCAAAAAATAAATGTCAAGTTCAAAGAACAACTATTTTATTATGAACAACTTAGAATTGATAGTCATATATGCATTTCATAGTCTATGTTTATTGGTGAATTGTGATAGATAAAAATAACATATTTAAGTCCAATTTTGCATTATGAGAAAAAATAGTTTATTAAAGAAATAAAGAAAATGACTTAGTTTTTTTTTTTTTGTTTTTCTTTAACTTTCCCATTGTTGTCATAATGAGATTTGAAACTTGTATTTTCTTTTAATTTAGAAATTGAAATTCATCTTCAAGTCAAAATTTCTTTTAATGATATAATATGGGCTCATAATGAAAAATATCAACTTGAAACTAAAACAATTAAAATTTTCATATTTCTAATCTTAGAATATAAGTTAGGTGTACCAATATTTTTTCAATATAATTATATCAAAATAGCATTTTATACATATGATGCTTTAGCTTCTGATGTGTCCAAGTGACATGAGAAAACATGGCTACTGAGAAAAAATAAAGCCCACTTAGATCCTCCTGAAACACAGTTGCTTGTTCTTCATTTGAATGAATATGTTTAAAGAAACATACTTGATGAGCAGCTGAGTTTGCTTGTCAATCTTGCAAACAGTAATATCTCAAATGAAATTCTTAATCTTCACAAAATTGGCATTTTCCTATTATCTGTGAAAAGTGCTATCGGTCCACGGATATAATACATCAAAATAAATTACTTACCGGATCAACAGACAGAGCATTGTTGAAATTGACAAGCTTTTCAACTATCTTATCAAACTGAGCCACATCAAAAACAAGCATTTCTTTCTGAAAAAGAAATAACCAAAAAAAAATACAAGATTAATATTAAAAAATGAGAATAATTAAATAATTTTTATTTTTATGGAAATAAATATACATAACACAATGTCGATGCCCAAGTAATCCATAATATAATGGTGCGACGGTAAGTGTCGTGGTGACCAAAATGGAGTATTCTAATATTAATTCAAGACTTCATTATTTTAGTATCTTCAAGAAAAATAATTAAAAAAAATAAAAAAATAACCATGCAAAAATGTGTAAAAAAATCTCAACTTAGGCAATATTGGGTGGCCAACTTGGAAAACAGCAATACGAGGTACAACACACTCAAACGTGTAAATTGAGATTTTATTATCAAAGAGTGAACATACAATCAATATTATTCAATCTCAAATTGAGTCTTTCTCATAACTTCAATCCTGAAAACAAATTTCAAAAAAAAAAAATAAAAATAAATTCATAATTGATGTTTTCTAGAAAAAATAAATTTTTGTTCTTTAGAAATCAACATACATCTCTCAAAATTATGTACAACTCTCATCCTTCAAACTAAAAAAAAATTATCGAATAATTATTACTAGTTTGATCTATCCTACTATAGCGTGTGCACAAAATTAGAATTCTCCTTCATTTATCTATATTACATTAATTTCTTTATAACGTGACACAAAAATTATAATTCTTGCCAAAAAAAAAACAAAATTATACCAAATTATAATTTTTATAAATTCTAATTTATATCTTTTTATTAAACTAAAACCCTAATTAAGATTTTTACCTAGAAAAACATCATGGCATAGCCTCAACCACACCGCCACACATGCTTCTGTCATGCTCAAGATACACATGAATATGTTCATACTCAGTATAATATTACTCACATAGAATCATAATATTTATCTACAAGTAGAGGTGTCAACCGGGCCGGGCCTGCTCGTCCCGGCACGTTTTTAAACCGTGCCCGGGTTAGGCACGAGCTGTGCCGTGCCGTGGCACGGCACGCCGGCACGGGTTCTTCCCGTGCTGGTTTCACGCGGGCACACGTGGGCGTGACCCGGCCCCTCCCGAAAAAAAGACCGCGGGTCGGGTCCAATCAGACCCGACCCGCCGTCCCGACTCCCGACCCAATCCCAACGGGAAAAAAAAATTTCAAATGTTATTGATTTTCAGCCGTTGGATTCGCCTCCAACGGCTAGGGGGCAGAATCTAACGGTCCTCGTGATTCTGCCCCCTAAATATATATTGAAAATTCAATAAAATATAAAAAAAAATATCTTTTTTTATAAAAAATTAATATCTTTAATCTATAAATTCTATCTCACTCCCTATAACATTTATGTTTTTCAAAAACATATATCCTCTCAAAACTCTCTCTCATATAAACCGTGCATCTCTTTCTCGGGCCTCGGGATTTTGCTTTCGGCTTGGATTTTCTTGAAACTCGACTTGAGTTTTGAACATCAGAGCTTGTTGTGGTGCACCTTGCACGTGACTGACCTCATTGCTTTTACCGGGTAATTTATTTTATGTTTTTTTTTCACTTTCTCTCTCTAAAGTTTCTCTCTCTAAAAAATTAGGAAAAAATAAAAAACATAAAAAATGACAAATACACCTGACACGTATTTAAATTTGGAAAATAAAAATGTTACACAGAAGTCTGAGGCTGCTGAAACTTTGGTTTCTCCAGTCGTCTCAACCCAAAGTTCTAAAAAATAAAAAACTAGGAGGACTTTTTTAGTTTGGACTCATTTTAAAATTATAACACAAAAAAATGTTAGGGGTGAGGAACAAGACATGGCACAGTGCAAATATTGTATGAGACTATTAACATGCAAGAGTTCATTTGGGACTGGACACCTTAAGAGGCATGCCGAATTATGCACCAAAAAACATGGACCCTTAGATCCTAGGCAAACCCAACATGGCACTACATTTTTTGAGACAGGATCAGTTCAGTCTCAAAGTTTACTCCATTTGTATACTCCAGTGAGTTGGGTAGGGACGGCATGGCCAGGCTCATCACATTGATGAGTCTTTCGATCAGATTTTCAGAAGATCCAAGGGTAGTGCGCATCATGCGACTTATTTTCAGCCTTCCTATCGTAGGATTCCTAGGTCCACATCTAGGAATGACATACTAAAGATATATAAGTTAGAAAAACAAAAAATTATTAAGGAATTTATAGCATATAGTGAAGTGGTGTCCGTGACGTCCGATATATGGACAAGTCACGATGATTCTTCTTATGCATGTCTCACGAGTCACTATGTAGATTTAACTGGAAAATCAATAAAAAAATTTTAGGATTCACTAAGATTTTTCATCCTCATGATGGCCCAACCATTTTTGAGTGTATGAAGAAAATATTTAGGGAATATAAAATTCAAAATAAAATTTTTAGTGTCACATTCGATAACGCTTCTAATAATGAAGTAGCGATTAATATGTTTGTTAGGAATATTAGAGACGCATCATTAGGAGAGATCTTTCATGTCAGATGCATGTGTCACGTGATTAACCTGATTGTTCAAGCGGGTATGAAGGTGTGTTCCCCCGCGTTGGATAATATATGCAATGCACTAAAGTATATTTGCACTCCTCGCAGACAACAAGAGTTTGGTACTCTCTGTTTTTCTGTGAATCTTAAGAAGAATAAATTCCAATCGGATGTGAGACATCGTTGGAATTGCACGTACCTGATGTTGGAATCATGTGTTGGATACGAACATGTGATATCCGACTACATCAATAGTAAGAGTGACGAACTTATTATTGACGACACTGACTGGGCTTCAGGAATTTCATTTATGAAATTACTGAAGATATTTTATGACACGACGAACATGTGTTCGTCTGTTTATATGCCCACCACTTGCATTGCACTCTGGTGCATATGCAACATTAGTAGCATGTTTAGGTAGTATCGAGCTGACCCGACATTTAGCCATATGGTTGCAGAGATGGAGACCAAGTACTTGAAGTACTGGTCTACCGTTCCATCTCTTTATTGCCTCGCTGCATGCTTGGACCCTAGGGCTAAGGTGGAAGGGATAGAAAACACCATGACTTTCATTTCCTCGTGCATGAACCTGAAAGAGCCACCTGAATGGTTCATTCACGAGAAGTTGACTGACATATTCACATACTACGATACTAGGTATGGTGGTGGTGGTGGTGAGACTATGATTACGGACATTGATACCTTATTCGAAGATGACAATTATTCCATTCACCTAGCGAGGGGGAAACGTAGGGGTGGACCATCACATAGGAGCGAGCTGTCTCGGTACTTAGATACTGATTACTGCTCAATCCTATCACACTCTGATACTAATAATCTTGATTTATTACAGTGGTGGAAATCATATGAGTCCATCTATCTCGTGCTATCTAGGATGACACGAGATCTACTGACTCCTCCGGTGTCGAGCGTAGCATCGGAGTCTGCTTTTTCTATTACAGTGAACGTGATTTCAGATAGGAGATCGAGATTACGTCCAGATATGGTTGAGGCCTTGGCATGTTTGAAGAATTGAGAGGAATCGAGGTTTAGCATTTATGATTGTGCTGGAGCTGGGACTGGGACAGACACTGCAGTCGCATCCACATCCACTACGATAGTGGAGGAGTTGATTGTTGATGATGATGATCCATATGATACTGATCTTGATGTTGCGGCTGATGATTCTCATGATATGCCGATTGACGATTGATGATGATCTGCTGTTTTTTGTTTTCGATATTTTTTTTATTGATTGTATTTGTACGCTTTGTTTGTACGTTGTGTTGAAACTTATACTTGTTTTGTTCGGACCATCGGTTTCAAATGGATGATTGGTAATTTTTCATTTGTGTTGTTTAATTTTTTTTTAATTTTTATTTTTACTAACTTAATGTATTGATTTATTTTTTTTACGATTTAAATTTTATTTTAAAAATTAATATCTTTAATATATAATTAATAAATATAATAAAAGTTAAATTAATTTAAATTTGATAAAAAAAAATTCTAAACTTTGTTTTTTTATTTAATTTTTATTTTTAACATTTTTAAAAATATTTATATTTAATACTGTACTGTACACTTAAGCTGTTAAGCATTACAATTTACAATATATAAAATTTAAAAAAAAAAAATTTCTGCCAATCAGTCTCGGGTCTACCTCTGCCCCGGCCTGAATGGACAGGCCGGGCCCGGCTGTTTTTAAATCGTGCCCGGCCCGGCACGGTAGCACGTTCGTGCCTTAAAAAACTGGGCCGGCCGGCCCGGCCCGGCCCGTTCGACACCTCTATCTACAAGTATAAATCATGTTGCTGTTTAAAAAATAAAGTTTCTCCTTTAGGCACAAATGGTATAGTAATCTATGAGTATTCCCTCGTACAAACTCATATTGTTTCAATACTTATGATATTTAACCAGCAAAGACCTAGAGTCTATTCTAAGAGAGAGAAACATACCACCCAACTCAAAGCAAACGAGTCTATCAAAAAGTAAGATGATCTTGGTGTTAATCCCCTTGAGCTTAATCTTCTGATAACTTTCTGAAAGGAATAAATAAATTATATTAAAGACCTAATTTCATAGATTTTATCATACTCTCATCTTGTTATGTCTTTTATTATTTTTTTAATGATATTAGAACATCTAATTCTTCTGAGATATTATTTCATCCATGAATATACCAATCATGTATCTTTTCTGTCATAATTTGAAGTCATTCGAGATAAGTTATTAATATTTCAGAAAAGAATTGAAATATTGTAGTACCAACAAAAAAATAATAAAAAAAATTAAAAAAGAACAAAGCAATAATATAACTATAGAAATCTCAACTTAGCCAATAATAGGTGACCAAGCTAAGAATATTCAAGTAAGAAGTTCAACAAACTCAAATATAAAAAAAAAAGATCATATAGTCGATTAGAAAATATATAATTCATCATTCTTATAATCAAATAGTCTTTCGCAAATCTCTTGATCCTATAAACAAATATCAACGAAAGTAAAAATAAAATCAAAATAATGTTATCTAAAAAAAATAATTAACAGAAAATAAATAAAAAACAATCAAGAATAAAGACATACAAAAATAACAGACTCATACTAAATATTAACATATTCAATAACTTTTCAATATTTATCATCAACTATAATAATATTTTTAGGATAAAAAAATATTATAGTCAAAAGAATATGATTATCAATAATATAACAAATTAGCTTCAATTTTAATGCTTGAGTAGCATGAAATGAATGTATGAATAAAAAACTAGTGATACATGAAAGTATAGAAGGATTTGATATTGCTTTAAAGAGAAGAATTATATTTTCTCTATAGTAAGCATAAGTATCATGATGAATAAATTCTATAATAATCTTTAGATAACTCTGATAGTCAATATATGCACCTTAATATTGTGTACAACTCTCGACATTAATTACATCTAAGAAGGACTACTTTAATTATTAATTAATTGAATTAAACATTATTTTTTTTATAATATTTATTTTGAAGATTGACAAACCTTTACGATAAACTCCCTGGATAAACTCTCTAGAAATTGAGGTTGATCTCTAATATTGTGTACAGCTCTTTAAATTTTTTTCTATACGCATAAAACCACTGCATGTTTGGTTAGGATAGTTCTTCTACTTGTTCTCTCTCATTGTGCTTACACATTATTACCAAGTCAAAGCTTTTATATCCAAATATAAACAAAATTACCATAATATATTGTGATATAAGTTAATTTGAAAAAATATACTAAAATTTCATATTTATTATATCAAAAGGAAATTAGTTCATTCTCTATTCATTTGGTTTATAAAGATGATTAGGCTCCATGTAGGATTATCATGTATGACAAAATTTATTATTTTATTATTTTTATTGATAATTAAATTTTTTTATATGCTTAATTTTATTAAAAATAAGAAATTAAAGTTTCAATTATTTTACACATTTTCAAAATTTTATTAAAACTCACTTTACTTGTAATACTCTAATTTCAAAAATGATAACATCCTCGAGCATATATCTAAAATTTTTTTTTCAAAAGAGTACATTGTAATTATGCAAATGTGAAGAGAATAACTGTGTGATAAAATGACTTTCTTCAATAATAAATCATTCTTTAAGGATCCATCTTTAAATTGATCTTAATGGTTCTCTTGTTATGGGATTAATGTTATGTATGATTGGAATGAGAGTTTTAATCACTAATGACACTATACTTATTATTTTAAATAATAACTACTCATAATAATGTTCCATTACTTCCTATAATTATTGAGGGTGATAATAGTATTAGTGAGTCTAGACACATGAAAATATGATTCAAGCATAATCCCAATAAAGATAAGGGATATGAGATAAAATAAATAAAAATATTTTTTTTTATCCTCCCTCCCATCGGAACTACCAAGTTGGACTCAACATCTGATAGAGATGATATCATTCATCTCTATACTAAAAAAATACATTTTTTTTATTGTCAACAAAACTAACAAGTTGTTGGCAACTCCAAAGTCGAAACATGTTTATACAAATAAAATACATCAACCTCAACCTCAACCTCATTCAGAAAATCATCATTGTCAATTGATCCTTTGACGAATAATGACATGGACCTTCCAAATGTTGTACGAAATAAACCAAGTATAAAATCTCTCAATCTATCTCTCAATTATTTTCTTATTCTTGACTGAGAATTTTATTATTAAATGGACTTTCCTTTATTGATAGCTCAGGAATTTAATCATCTATGATAGTGACAATATATGTTGGTCAATGTTATTACTAGTAATTAGACTTCCAAATTTGTACTCAAACCTTACGAAAAATATATAGTTAGATGCAAATAAGTATTCACCATGAAGACCTAGTATGATAAAATATAGATCATGTAAAAGCTAAATTTATTACAAATGACTTGTAATGATGCATCAGTTAGATGTGAAGAATATATTTTGTCATATTAACCTACAGAAGAATAAATATATAGAACCATCAAATTATATAGTTATGGAGAGGACAAGTCATGTTTATAGATTGCAAACAGAATTATAAGGCTGAAATAGTTAATGAATACCTAGTTGAATAGATTGTTCGTGGTTGATAGATCTTTTATTGTTTTAGATTAATTGTTCTTTTAAAAACATAGTTCTGATATATGTGTATTATATTATTAGTTTATGTAATTGACATTATTATCATATAATTGATTATCTAGGCATTTCTCAATTGAATTTAATTTTAAAATCTTGCATTATATATATATAATACATAATGATGTATGTTGAACAATTTCACTTGAATTGTCCTCAATCAAGCAATATAAAAACATAATGATGATGAAATAACTGTTGAGAGGATGATACCTTAGGAATAAATTTGAAAGTGGGTTGTGCTGAAATAACTGTTGAACAAATACAATCAAATTTTCAGTTTTGGGAGCCATCTACGATTCTAGTAAAACATGAGAAATTTAGGGTCATACCAGACTGGTTGAAATGTTCATCAGGAATATAAGAACTTGCTGAAATCACAAAAAAAAGAAGCTATATTTATCACATCATCAACATTGGATCACAGATATAAACAGAATTTCACACCCACAGCCAGTAAACGGATCCTGGAAAGATGAATCAACAGCAAATCTTCTATTTTGGCCAGAATTTTGCAGGATGAACTCTACAATTTGATTTCTGTAGGAGAGAGGAAGATTCTGCTCGAGAAGCCATTTATCAGCAGTAGAATATGGATCATCTGGAAATTGTTGGGCAATGTATCAACAATCAAGCATTGTAAGAGAAAATAATTGAAGTATTCCTACCCTACTTTGACTTCAATACCCATACCATATGCCACAAGTCATACAACTAATACATCAGAAATATAATCAATAAAAACAATAATTTCCACACCCCTCATTTTCTGATCTATAACTATATTACATCAAATTTTGATTAAAAAAAAAAAAGAGTTAAGCCCACATTAACCTGTGATATGCATATAAAGGATAGAAATATAATTGTCTTATGTCTTCCGTCTAAAGGAGGTCATACTTTTTGAATAAGGCTTTAATTTTAACATGAGGTATAGGAGAGATTAATATATCTATGGTCATACCCTTAAAAGCCAAAAAGACTCTAATTAGTCTCAAACCCAAGATTATCATGTCTGGTATGGAACCGTGTCGTCCCATGGCAAGATTCGTGTCATGGTGGGCTGGTATGAGTTATGCCTCATGTCGGGGTAGACACAACCCATGTGTCTGGCCCAGTGGCAAGCCCACCGATACATTGGATTTGGAGTCGGGACCAACTATGGGCCATGGTTGAAGTCCCATCAGGTAACCGAATGACTGGGCGGATTATTTTTTTTTTTAAAAAATGATCATGTAAGTCGGATCTTGCTTACATGGCTAATTGTAATTGACAACCCATTTATCCCAGCCATCCATACAACTCATCTAGCACCAATACAATACACTTATTTTTTTATTTCTTCATTTAATAAAATAATAATGAATCTTAATATATATCATTCACTTATAAAAGAAGAATTCATCTTAATCAAAAAGTGACTAAAAAATAATTTATACTTTAAACAAAGTTCATTAATCAAATTACAATAACAAAAAATAGTATAATTATATATAATTATTAGGCTGGAATATTCCTTGATGAAAATATATCACTAAAATTTTAATAAAACATCAACCTTTTCTAGGAACATCTAGAGGAATTATTTGAGTTGATATAAAAAAAATAAGATCACTAATAATAACATGAACTACATTTATAAAAAAGAAGATAATTCTATTATTCAATATTCCCTAATAAAAATAAAAATATTCTAACATGTATCTAAAAACTCCAAAAAGAATAATTATAGAAGAAAAGTTATCAACTTAGGCTCTAAATAATTATCTTAGCCAATAGACAACAACCCAAAGTTGCTCCTAAGGCATGCCATAAGCACCTAGAAGCATGTTCCTTTTTTATTTATTAATCTTAGTTACTCTAAAATATCAATAAAAATAAAAATTATATATTATATTTTTAAAAATATCAATACATCATAAAAAATGGAAGAGTATAAAAAGAGAATATAAAAAATATAAGAAATAATTATAAACAATAATTGTGGAAAAATAAACTATTATAGGTTGAAATGACTACTTTATTTGATGAATCAATAAGATTATCTTTTTTCATCCATTAATAAAATATGATCTTTCATTTAAAAGTTATTCCACCTGAAGTAGGTACTTTGCTTGAGATTCTCTTAACCCTAAAATGCAATCAAGCATTCTCAACTCAAGTAACCCGATCAACATCACATATATTAATGTATCTTCATCAAACATAAAATTATCAAAAATAGTATCTTCACTTCAATAATCAATTATATATAATGAAAATCAGATCATTCCAGCATTAATATTATAATTAATTTACCAATTTCCTATGAATATGCAAATAAATTTTTAACATGTTCTTAATTCAAAATATATTCCAACATTAATATATTAACAAATTTAGAACTAAAACTTCATATATAATTCATCATTAAGTTGTAACATTATATAATAATAATTAAATGTATGAGAAAAAAAAATTAAATTATTCTAAAATATATAATATAAAAATAAAATAAAACAAAAGTATAAAAGCTAATATGATAGTTTAATCTTTCTAGTCTTAATAGTTAGTTCATTCGCAAAAATTTATTAGATATACAAAAGAAAAATAATTATTCTTGGAATTTTGGGTCTTTCATAAATTCAATAAACATTTACATTGTTCATGAATCAATTGTATATTATGTTCCATTATTAATTTTTAAAAAATAATTAATAGTTCCAAAAGTACTCAATTGCATTTAAGTTATTATAAAATAAAAACTCATTTCTTATGAATAATTTTATCACATATATGTAATTCTCTTCAATTTCAATGAAGTTCTTTATGATTAAATTTTTTTATCATATTCACAAATTTGTATGCGTATTTCATTAAAATTATATTTTCACTATTAATCAAATGGAAAACACAAATTTGAGAACTAGATTTTTTTGAGCAAAAAATACAAGGTGGTCCAAAACAAAGACACACGAATAATGTTTGCAACATATTTTATTTTTTTCCCTTCGGTATAAAAACATTAAATCAATAAAAACTAATATCCAATTTCCACAAGTTATTATTTTAATCATGCAAATAAACCATAATGAAAAAAGCAATAAAAACCATGTAGTTGTCAACCAAAATAACATGAGAAAAGCAACCCATATTAGATGAACATGAAATTCACACTAGCATTTATAATGAATTTGTTAGTTACAGTAGAGTAATATTTTTTGGGGTACATGAATAATAAACAATACAAGTATAATGACAAAAACAATTATTTTATCCTTCTCGAAAGAAAAAACTTGAGTAAAACAAATACATCATAAAAAAACTATTCTCATGTGAGAAACTCAAAATGCTAGAATAGAAAGACATTGTGTTAATAAATAAATTTCAATCACAATTATGTGTCCTTAAAAACATGTTGCGGACTCATATATCAAAGAATTATCCATACAATTTAAATCAATATAAGTTCTCTAATGATCATTTTTCTTTGAAATATGTGATAAAAGAAGAATCTATTATTTTAGAATATAATTTAAAATTCTTAGGATTTCAAATGTTTTAATATTATGATAAATTATATTTTTATTTCAAAAAATAAAAAGTTTTAATATCTTGACATTCCACTAATAAAAAATAAAATTTAAGAGAAATATAATATAAAATTAGATTATATGAAGATAAGATCACACAACAATAATTAATAAAAACTTAGATTCACAAATTAATTGAGGATATACAAACATAAGTAAATTATTAAAAAATAAGATAATGGTGATCACAAATTTAAGCATAAATTAATCATGTAAAAAATTATGTCACAATCATATTGATTTAAAAACTAAAATTTATGAGTAAATCCTAATGATACACACACACACACACACACACACATACACACACATATATATATATATATGATGAACAATCATAAATAAAAAAAGTATTGACATCTATCATAAAAAATTGTACTGAATCATTATATGTTTATACAAAATAATACAATTATTTTTTGAATTACAATATTACAAAAAGATGAAACATGATTTTTAGCATCTTTTAAAAGCAAATATGATGTAATAAAATGATTCAAAAAATATTCAAACACTATACATATTTAAGATAAAGGTGTCAATTGGGATGGACTAGGACAAGAACAATTAGCAGATCAACTCAAGCTTGAGGAAATGACAATCATGTCCTTGTGGTTATCTGGCATGTTGACTCATGGCCCACCTGAATCCCAATGCCATCATATTGCCACAGCCATGTTGTGGTAGCCCAAGCTAGGCAAAGAGCAAAGTCATTACTTTATCATTGTGATTTGTGGCACAACCTAGAGAGCTCAATCATCATTCTAACCCATCATTGAAAATACAATAGATCAATTTTTGTAAAAGAATCAATCACATAACTCATTTACAATAAAATAATTCATCGCCAATAATATAACTTATATCTAAAGTGTCTAGATTACATCTTTTTTTTTTGAGTATTTGATATATAGGCAACCTCAAACTATATATATGAGATTTTATTCCACTTTTATATTTTTTTTTATGTTGTTAGAAAGGATTCAACATGAAGAGGTGTAACAAAGCCGAGGTATTCGCGAGCTACTCAAGATTCGGCTCGTTAAAAGCTCACTCAAACTCATTTATTAAATTCAACAAACTGAGCCCGAACATTATTTTGAGGCTCATAAATTAAATAAGCCAAGCCCGAGCACTCTCAAACTCAACTCATTAACTCGTGAACACGCTCACGAATAAGCTTATAAATAAGCTCGTGAACCAAACTCATGAATAAGCACATGAACGTGTCTCGTGAGCAAGCTTGTGAACGTCGCTCTAAACAAGTTCTAAACAAGCAATCTAAATGAGCTCTAAACAAGTATTCTAAACGAGCTCTAAACGAGTCTTCTAAATAAGTTCTAAACGAGTCTTTTAAATGAGCTTTAAACAAGTCTTCTAAACAAGCTCAAAACAAGTCTTAAATGAGCTATTTAAATGACATCTAAACAAGCTCAAATTGAGTTTTTAATGGGCTATTTAAATGACATTTAAACGAGTCTTAAATAAGCTTTTAGTTGAACTTTAAACGAATCTTTTCTCAAGATCACGAGCTACCCAAGCAAGCAAGCTCGAGCTTGCTATAAATAAACATTTAGCGAGCAAGCTCGAGCAACTCACAAAGGAGTTCAGATTTTCAAATTCTACCCGAGCTCGAGCCGAGATCGAGACTTACTCATTTAAAACCGAGCCAAGCCGAGCTTGCCAAATACTTAACTCGGGTCAGCTCAGTTACACCCCTACCAACATTTGAGTTGTCCCAATCATTTATGCTCATTATATAAGAGCAACATGTATTTATTATTATAATTTAAGTGTTTATTCTATTTCCATATTTTAACTTCTAACATAATATCAAAGCCATAATTGTGTATGAGGATAAGGGATTTCAAACCCTAGTAGGGCATAAAAGAATCTGTAACAAAAAAAGGTGAGCAATGTAGTCATGTGCATAGTGCAGGCAAGTGTACAGTGTAGGCACACACATTGGAAGGCAGAGGCACATGCATGCTAAGAAAAATAGGAACGCATCATTGGCAACAAAAGACACAATGTGGAGGTGTGCGGCATGCAAGGTGCTTTTTTAGCAAACCCTACCTGGCAGCAACAACAACCAACAATGAGAGCAGTGAATAACATTGAAGAACAACAAAAAAGTGGCAGATGATATTATTTGTACACAAACTCTATCTAGGAGTCAACAAGATTTATAAAAAACAAATATTGGGTGTATTATTTTCTGTATTCTTTGGGACAGCCACATTATTGTGGCAAGTATGGAATCACAAGAGAGATAGAAAGAGACGATTCCAAGTCAAGTAGACTCATTTTCAGGAGAATGAGTATCTTCTAACACAATTTCAAATAAAAAATCTTCGAGACAGATATTTTTTTGGTATTAATGTGACTTATTCTACATATAGTATCATCTCATCATAAAAAATATATAACCTGAATACTCTTGCAAAGATTTATGTTGAACAATTAAAAAAAACAAGAGATGAGCAACTTGTTGATACTTAGACTAGAATATGACCTCCGTTGGGGAACCTAAATACCCCTCCATCATATTACCCATGACTATTGGACCAATAGAACTTGTTAGGACAAAATAACTACTCAGCAAAAGAGTACTTTGCTAAATTTTACAGTTCTTGATTCGATATAGCACCCTTGAGATAGAGACACCTATGCAAATTCTTTCATGGTTTCAATCATGCCTTTGTCCTAACTTAAAAACTGAACTATTTATCCGAAGGATCAACACTTTAGAAAGGGCTTAAGCCTTAGCACAGATTCCAAAACTTGAATGAGAACCATCACCCTCCTCTTGGACAGGCTTCGAATTTCATACCATATCCCCCAACACTAAGACCTCTATCTTTACCCAAGAAAGTCCATCCCAAAACTTTTCCATTAGATCTCAAAGTAAAAAGAGTTGAGTATCTATGTTGCACGGATACGGACACGGGGATACGAGACGGCAAGATACGGGGACACGACAAATTCTAAAAAACTAGGATACGGATACGGCTAGGATACATCATGATAAAAAAAATAAAATTAAAAAAAAATTATTAATTATAAATATTAGGTATTTTAAAATAATTAAAAATATTGTATTTTAAAATAATTTAAAATTCTATATTTTAAAATAATGTAAAAAAAATTTAAACCCTCTAACACCCTCCCCCTCCCGAGCCTTCCCCCCCTCCCGAACCTTTTCCCCCCCTCCCGAAACCCCCCCCCCCCCCCCCTCCCCCCTCCCGAACCCAACCCCCCACCCGATTTTCGAACTCTCCCCCTCCCGATGCAGATTCCAAAACCCACCCCTGGCCTATCGGACACGTGTCCGACGCGTGGCGCCGTATCCACGTGTCGGACACGTGGACACGGCGGCACTTAGGCGTATCCGTGCAACACAGTTGAGCATGATTTTTTATATTTATGTCCACAACTCACAAGAAAGCCATCAATTGTTCTATTCTTTATAAAGAAAATGATATCAAGTAAATAATGATTGATCTAGATCTTGACTCACCGAGATTATGAAGATTGTGAATTTCTTGATAATACCCTAAAAAACACACTCGTTCATCATGAACCAGAGTTATCTCTAACACTCTCACTAGTAAGTTATGCATTTTCTTAGCCTTAAGTCACTGAAGATTAAAAATACATTGATATATTTTATATTTTTATAAAAATTAAAAATAAAAATTATAAGATAATTATAAATAGTAACAAATATATTAATATCATATTTGCAACTATCATGACCAAAATAGGTCATAAGGAGGTTCTGCATCTAAACTCCTATATGGTAACTTGGATTAATGAAACAGTACAATAGTCCACGTCCAAAAATATTGTCACCTAATTTTACAATTCTCAGCTTACCCGGATAAGGTATTGTGCTATATGATTATGGTGTTCATATTTTTGAACAATCAACCATACTTTTATTCAAACATCAAGGACAAAAGAATTAAATTACATTATTTCAGCATAAAGTTGACAGACCCCAACCAAACTAAAAGAAATTACATGCAAATAAAGTTTTATTAGTTACAAGATAATAAATTATCAAATAACTGAAGGTCACCATATTTTACTTATAACCACTTGAAACTTTTCAAGTGACATAACCATCCTAATTCCCATTGATGTTACACTTATATTAAAGAAATTTAACGAAATATTTCTCGATGATCTACCATCTCAATTATTTCCATTATTCAACATGCTATTAATTTTGTACTAAAATCCCAAATCTCCCTCATTATCGCATGAACCCTTCGGAACATGTTGAGCTAAAATCCCAAAGTGGAAGAACTGCTCAAGAAATGCTTAGTTTAAAAAAACTTGAGCACGAGTGTTGTTCCCGCACTTTTAACTCACAAGAACTATCAATAAGATCATCATCATATATCATTTTATGATGAGCATCATCACTATGTTTTCAAAAAAAATTGTATTACAAGTGGCTACCACCAAATTCGAATCCGACCCGATGATGAGTGGAAGATTGCATTCAGAATAAAGAATAATCTATATGAGTGGACCATTATACCATTCAGGATCACAAATGCACCCCATACTTTATGACAGTAATGACTAAGGTACTACAACTCCCCTTAGGAAAGTTTATTATGATATATTTTAATGACATCTTCATTACAACCAGTCTAAAAGTAAACATCTTGAACATGTTAGATAGGTGTCTTATTTTGAGAGAGGAACAAATATATGTCATTGTCAACCAATCAAAAGTAGTATTTGGCTTTATCATCTTTTCTCTGGAAGTTCATCGGACCATGAGAAAATATGTGCTATTAAAGAATGACATGAACCATGATAAAGCATTCAAGATATTCTAAGTTTTCATAGATTTGTCACCTTCTACCATCCCCCACTAGGCATTTTATTATCATCATGGCCCCCACAACAAAATGACTAAAAAAAATGAGAATTTCATTAGATTGAGACTGCTACTAAGGTGTTTTAGAATATTAAAAATCTAATAATAAATGCTCATGTTATGCACATCCATGACTTCACCAAGGTTTTCGAAGTAACTTGTGATGTTTCAGATATTAATATTGGGAGAGTCCTTTTACATGAAGAACACTCAATTGCATATTTCATCAAAAAGTTAAATTAGAATAAGCAAAGATATTCTACAAATGATAAAGAATTCTACCCTATTATTCAGACTCTATGATACCGGCAACATTTTTAATACCTCAAAAGTTTGTAATTTTTTTAGATGACTGAAATTTGAGATTCATAAACTCTCAAAATCGATTTAATACTAGACATGGACAATGAATAGAGTTTTTATAAGATTACACAAACATCATCTGACATAAGATAGGAGTAGAGAACCAAACTATTCTACTAATCCCCTGAGTCAGTGCATTGTCTCATATATTCCCCTAGGAATCACCTATAATTATTGCTTCACACTTCTAGTTATCATGAAAAAAGAAGCTATCAAGTTTGATAAAATCAAAGAAGAAAATACCATTTGTGATTTGTCCTGATTAAAAAAAAAAATTATGATATTCTATATAAAGATAATACTTAATAGGAGGATGAATTTTTTCTCTAGGATGGATATCTATTTAAACACAAAGCATTATGTATCTTCAGCACATCTTTGCTAGACTAACTTGTGCAGAAAATACATACAAGTAGTTTAGCAAGTGATTTTAGGATAGCCAAGACTATGGATATCATTGAGCAACGATTCATTTTTCCTAACATAACAAAGATCGTAAGTAAACGTCACACTTGCCACTTCTCCAAGTAGAGAAGATAGAACATGAATCTATATACTCCTTTTCATGTACCCAATCGACCATAAAAAGATATTCGCATAGAATTTATTCATGTCTTCCATGGATAGCTCGACATCTTGATTCCATTTTGCCTTCTGGTAATTGTGTATTATTTTTCAAAAAATGACCATACTTTGTTCAAAAACAACTAACACCTAGCTACTAATAAAATTATGCTTTAAGAAAATTGTCAGGCTACAAGATTTACCCAAATATATGTTATCAAATTGAAATATAAAATTAACATGCTACTTTTGAACAACTATCTGGCATAAAATGAAAATATACTTACATATTCATCAGGTTTGTATTCTAAAATTGATAGACAAACCAAAGTCATCTATAGAAATTTGGGTAACTTTCCTAGGTCTTTAGTTAGTGATGACTTAGAAAATTGGGACATTCATCTATCTGTGGCCAAACTTGCATATAATAATTGAGTCAACCGAACCACCGAATTCAGTCCAAAAGAGATTGTCTAAGGTATTCAACTTCAACAACCAAGTGACATGATTCTTATGTTGGATAGTGAGGGAGATTCTGAGACAATGTATATTTTGGCATTTCATCTACACGAATTGTATAAAAAAACATAGATAAATCAAGAAGAGTTGTACCTAGTATAAAATACAAACTAACTTACAGAGAAAATTCAAAAACTTTCAAGTTGGTGATCTTCCAATGGTATGCATACGATCATAATTACTTCTAGTTTGATCTATTTTAAAATTACATGTTCACAGTGCATATCCCTTTAAGATACTAAAAAAAATTAAAAACAACTGTCCTAGAATTTTTAGAAGGATTCAATATTAACCTAACCTTTAATATATAAAATTTAATTGAGTTGGAAGGCCCTCTAACTGACCTAAGTTGCTCCTTGTTAGTAGATCATGAGCATGATAACAATGAGTACACGCATGAGATATATCGGTACATCCTAGATGTGTCAAACAGGTCGGCCCGGCCCGGCTCGAGGCACAACACGTTTCAACCGTGTGTGGCCCGGCATAGGAATGACCCGTGCCCATGCCCGTGCCAGGCCTGCTCTCGGCACGACTCGTGTCATGCCGGGTCGAGGCTAAGTAGGCCTCATTCCGGGTCAGGCATTGTCAGGTACCGAGGCCCGTGGGCACAATATCTTGGCATGAGCCAAGAAACCGCCCTAGCCCAACAAATCCAAAATTTCCATCGGGAAAATGGGCCCTAATTCTTACTCATGGTTTTTTTAACCCGGGTCTAATTCCACCTCCTCCAATCCTTAACGGTAAAATTTAAAAAAAAAATAAAAATTTTAAATTTAAGCCATTAGATTTCACCTCAAACGGCTATGAAACAGAATTCGATACCCCACATGATTAGCCCCAAATAATTGATTAAAAAAATAAAAAAAATCAAAAAATAACTTTTTTTAAAAAAATCATATTATTATTCTATAAATTCTCCATCTCTCTAATATTTATGTTTTTCAAAAATATAAATATCGCAAATCTCATTCTATCTCTTAAATCTCTCTTCTAAATTTTTCTCTCTCAAGATTTCAGCTCGACTTTTTAGGACTCAACTCGAGTTCAACTTTAATTAGTATTTGGATTGGACTTTAGATTTGTAATGTACGTATTTTACACTGCTTTACTGGTATTTTATTTCTTTTTAATTAGTTAACTCTTAAGTCAACTTAATTTTTAAAAATAATTAGTATTTCATTTTTTCTCTCTACTCTACAGTCTATCCTTTTGTCTAAAAAAATTAAAAAAAAAATAATAAATACTATTAAAAATTTAAATTTAAAAAATAAAAATTTTGCGTAAAAGTCTGAGACTGCTGAAATTTTGGGTTCTCCGGTTACCTCGACTCAAATATCTAAAAAATAAAAAACTAAAAAAACTTCTATAATTTGAACTTACTTTAGTATAATAAAATAAAAAATATATATTATGAATGTGAAAGAAAAAATGACACAGTACAAATATTATAAAAAAAATTATACTTGTAAGAGTGTGTGTGTGACCAAGCACCTTAACAAGCATGCCGAATTATATACCAAAAAATATGATGCATTAGATCCTAGTCAAACTCAACTCAGTGGTAGGTTTTTTAAGACTAGATCTAGTTCAGTCTTAAAGTTTATCCGCTTCATATACCACAGCAAGTTGGGAATGGAAGACATGGCTAAACATATCACCACAATAAATCTTCCGATCAGATTTTCAAAAAATCTAAGAATAGTGAGTATCATGTAGACATATTTTCAGTCTACTTATCATATGATTCCTGGGTTTACATTTAAGAATGTCATATTAAAATATTATAAGTTAAAAAAATAAATAATAATTAATAAATTAATGACATATAGTGAAGTGGTGTCTAAGACATCCAATATTTAGATAAGTCGCGATGAAATATCTTATGCATGCATCACCACCCACTATGTAGATTTAAAATAGACTTCAAATAAAAAAAAATATTAGGATTCTCTGAGATTCTTCATCCTCATGATAATCCAGCTATTTTTGAGTATATTTTGAAAATCTTTAGAGAATATAAAATTCAAAATAAAATTTTTAGTATCTCATTCGATAACATAACTAATAATAAAATAACAATTAATATGTTTGTTAGGAATATTAGAGATATACCATTAAGAAAGATTTTTCACGTCAGATGTATGTGTTAATTAACTTGACTGTACAAGCGATGATGAAAATATGTTCCCCCACTTTAGAAAACATACGTAACTCACTTAAATATATTCGCACGCCTCACAGATAATAGGAATTTAATAATTTCTATTTGTTTGCGAATCTTGATAAGAAGAAATTCCAATCGAATATAAGACATCTTTGAAATTATACTTACATAAAGTTGGAGTCATATGTTAGATATGAATATATAATATCCGACTATATCAATAATAAGAATGACGAACTTATTATTAATGACACTGACTGAGCTTTAAAAATTTTATTTATAAAATTCTTGAAGATTTTTTATGACACGACGAACATATGTTCGTCAGTTTATACTCTCACGACTTATATTATACTCAGATGCATATGCAACATTAGTAATATATTTAGAAAATAACAAGCTGACCCGATACTTAGTCATATGATTGTAGAAATAGAAACTAAGTACTTAAAGTACTGACCCACCATTTCATTTATTTATTATCTGACTTTTTGCATGGATCCTAGGATTAAGGTAGAAGAGATAGATAACGTTTTGGCTTATATTTTCTCATTATTAAACTTGGAAGACTCACCTAAAGGATTCATTTACGAGAAATTGACTGAACTTTTCATATACTACGATATTAGGTATAGTGATAGTAATAGTAATGAGGCTTCGAGTATGAATATAGATACCATATTCAGAAATGATAACTTTTTTATTCAATCAGTGAGGGGAAACAATAGGGTGGACCGTCGAATAAGAGCGAGATATCTCGATACTTAGATACTGATTACTGTTCAATCCTATCACTTTTTGATACTAAGAATCTTGATATATTACAGCAATAAAAATAATACGAATCCACTTTTCCCGTACTATCTAAGATGACAAGTGATCTACTGACTCCTCCGATATTGAGCATAACATCGAAGTATGCCTTTTCTGTTATAATAAATATGATTTCTAATAGGAGATTAAGATTATATCTAGATATTATTGAGGCTTTAGCATGCATAAAAAATTAGGAGAATTCGAGCTTGAACATCCAAGATCATGCTGGGACTGAGACTACAATGAAAGTGAATGAGTTGATTGATTATGATAATCTAAATGATAGTAATATTAATATTGATGTTGATGATGATAATGATACGATGATGGACGATTGATGACTTTGTCACTTACCACCTGATGATTAACGATTGTAGGATTGTGACACTTATGTTATGCTTATGAGATATGATTATGCATGCTTGATTTTTATTTTTGATTTTGATGTATTAATATATTATACTCATTTTTATTTACATAGTATTTGGTTTGATTTGACTTTGTCATTTGTATTTAAGAATTTTTTTGTTTATTATTTTTTAGGTTGACTTATGAATGATGCTTGAAAGTTGAAACATTATATTTAATATTTATTCTTCATTCGATTTAAATTTTTATTAATATTTAAGTTTTAATTATTTAATATTTTATTATTTCATATATAAATCCTAAATCTAATTAATACAAAATTAAAAAAACATAAAAAGTAAAAAATTTTAAACTATTAAAAATTTTCAATTTTAAAATTTTTAAATATTATCTAAATTTTATGACATAAAATTAAAAACAAAAAACTTAAATTAATAAATCTTAAAAATAAAATTTGATTTTATAAACTAGCCCGTGGGGGCCTATTTTGGCCCGTAAGGGCCTATTCTGGCTAGTAAGGACCTGAACTGGCATGGTTAAAAATTAGCCGTGCCTACTGGCAAAGGCGAGCCTGGCCTGAAAAAACCATGTCGGACCAAGTACGACATGGTTACTGTACCGTGCCGTGCCAAGTCTGGCCCAACATGGTAGCCCAATTGGGCAGCCTAAAACTGGTCGGGCCGACCCATTTAAATCTCTAATACATCCTTTATCATAATTCAATAATTTTAATTTAAGAAATAATATTAATGATATTCTTGAAATAAAGATGATCCTTGTAAAGAATGATTTTGTTTATAGATACCTTGTTCGATAGAGTGGACACCCAAATACAGAGAATAATTAGAATTTACAAAATGAGCTGTGATTGATTAATTTATATCTTATTAAAAACTATAAGAAAGTTGTCTATGTATGCAATAGACGTAAGAATTCATTCAGTTAGGAAAAATGGTAAGGACATTCATTTTTATCATAAATACCAATGAGTGATGACAAGCTAAATAGGAAACTATATTTTATTTTCTTAACCAACACATCTCACATATTAGTGTAGAGATATCTTTGACAAGCTAAATAGTTGTTAAATCGAAATTTAAATCAAGAATCAAAATACTTGATTAGTAAATCGAGAATCGAGAATCAAATCATGAATTAAATTTTTTATGAATTTTTTATATTAATTAATTCATATTTCATACAAGTGATATTTTTTTGGTATTTTAATTTTTATTTTTGTGATTTTTTTGATATTTTGTTGTTTTTTCACGTTAAATTCATAATATTAAATGTTAGAGTTATTTTTTTCTATGGTAATTAATTCCTACATTTGATAATTTTTTTGGTATTTTAGTTATTATTATTTTTTTTTTTTGAAAATTTTGGCCCCTTGAGAACCAGTTTTAAATCAATTCATGTGAATCAATTCGCGGTTCAACAATTCAGTATTCGATTCATGCATATTTTTGATTTAAATATATTTTTGATTCTTTTTAAGAGTAAGATCATTTAGTCTCTGAATCATGAATCGAATCATGAATCATACTATTTTGATAATAATAAATATATTATCAACTTAACTAATGACAGGTGATCAAATTTCAAATTGATAAATAATAAATCAATAACACTCAAACTAGTAAAATATCATTTGATAGAAATTCAAATATATAGGTTATTATATTCCATCCAAGGAAAAATTTTCAATTAAGTATTTTAATCCTGCAAATAAACAATAGTAAAAAATAAAATGAAATTAATGTTAAATTACTTAGAAATAAAATTAGTAGAAAATAGATTAAAATTAGAAGACTAAGTATAAACAAAACATGTGTAATAAATAAAAAATAAAATTAAATATTATCATTACTAATAATTTTGTATAATTTATCATTAATTATTATAATATTCTGCGAACATGATAAAAAATATTAAAAACAAATAGTTATTTGTAATATGAATATTAACACAAAAGTAACTCTGAAGTTTAAAATAAAAAGGTAGTCACAAAATTAATAATACTTAAAAACTAAAAAGAATTTATTACACATTTTTTATGAAAGAATTCTATATATTTCTCTCTAATAAGAGTTACGAATAGATAACTATGTGAACACAGATGGATTGATAAAGCAACATATTTGTCCTCCTCATCAATCTGTAGTACTCTCAGTTGCTTCTAAGGAAATAACTCTCAATAATTTTGGTATGACTCATCCTCCTATAGTATGTGTGATAACTGAGACTCATTTGTCTCTACGTCTATAATGACTAGCACTCTATCAACTATCAGTACATACTAAATACAGTATTTCTCCAATAAATCTCAATTTACCTCATATTTAATAAATAGACAAATAGTTTAATTGTAATCTAGTAGAAAACTATCATTCAAAACCTAACTATAACATCTTGAGAAATTATCTAATAGTTATGAAATTGTTTTATCAGTCTCATTAAAGATGACACATCAAACTTTACTTGCATAGCCTCCAATAGTAACCTACTTAGGCACTGTAGGCTCCACTAATCTCAAATCCATTAGTAATGAAATTGTATTAAATATTGGTATCGTCTAAAACAAATATACAGATATGTTAACTCTAAAAAAACTTACAGGAAGTGCTAAATAAGGAAATATATGCCAACTCTAACTAGATACATTGTCACAGAAATTAAAAGACTTGTCTTTTAATTTCTCTTTCATTTCATTAAAGTAGTTCATTTATCAGATAGTTGATTATTTTTGACTAAAAACCATATACAAACAGTTTGCTCACAAAGAATAATTATTTTGCTTGAGTCTCCATATAGCAATCACTAGTATGTAGAGGTGGTAAACTAGTCGGGCGGCTTAGGCATGGCTCACACACAGCATACATAAGCATACATGGTGGCATGATTCAAGTCATGTTGAGTCATGTCAAGTCGCTAGGTCCGGCTTACGTAGCACAAACCAAGCAGCAAGACATGGCCCATGAAACCAACATTTGCTGGCAAAATTCGGCCCGGGTGACAAAATACGTCTGAGTTGTACTTGTAGCTGAGTTGAGCCTCGACTCAAGCAAAATCCTGACTCAATTTGACACGTCAAACTCACGTGCCATTTATTTTACAAAAAAAAATTGTGGTAGGGTCATACCAGTCAAAACAAGTTGAGCCAGGGCTAGTCATTAGCCTACCATGAGCCAAGACTAACCTGGACTTTATCTCAGCACATGTTGACCAACCTTAGCAGGCCTAGCAGAGTCAGGTTGCCCTCTTTACAGGAATGTCAGGCCATGCCCATTTGACTTCTCTAAGATATATCAATGAGCATACAATACACCACATAACAAACAATTAGTCACTCTAATTGCACCCAAAGTGCACCACACTACACCCATTGTGCACACACTGCACCTACAGTATAACCCACTTTGCTCATTGTGCACCTCAGTTTACACACAAGCACCTCACTGCAGTCATCAGGCTCAAATGTTGCACAGTACACAAGTATACACGTTCTGCTACATGACGCACACAATGCACACGTGGCACCCGCATCCAATGTACATGTCGATGTAGTTGGTGCCGACAACAACCACCATACATAGCATTGGATGTGCAATGTATACACACTTACATGCACCTCATTTTCGTGAGTCAACAGTACACACATATAATATTCTACGTGTGTGTGTGTGTGTGCACGTGCATTATGTTGTTACAAAGCATGTCGCACTTTAAAAACCATAAGTTTTTTAATTTCCGTACTTACGATTTAACACTAATATAATGTAGAAAATGTCAAACAATAAATTTTATTGAAAAAATCTAAAAAGAAATGTACATGTGAAATTCTTACATAATTAGCTAATCAAATTAAGACATCTCACATGTTGGTATTGTCATCTATAATGCAACAAAGAATCAAAAAAAATTAAAAAGAAAAAAAAAACAAGACATAATAAACTATAATAATACTAATAAATATGAGATGTGAAACTTTTATATAATGAGTTAATTAAATTTGGGCAATCCACATGTTACGTACTCACATCCATAATGCAACAAGGAATCAAAAATAATAAAAAGAAAAAAAAAACAACAAACAATTAATTATAATAATCTAATAATACACTGATAATAAATATGAATACGCTAATAATAAACATGAATACACTAATAATAAATATGAATACACTAATAATAAATATGAATACACTATATGCAACAAGGAACCAATAAATACACTAATAATAAATATATATACAAATAATAAATACAAATATAAGATATGATTTAGAGCACCTTAAATTCCTAGGAGCACTTCCTACATAATAGTGGAACGACCCAAACTCCGAGGGACACTCCTACAAGATATATGCCATAAACATCAAAAAAAAAGTGACATCATATCAACATTAAGATGGCATGCCATAATTAAACATGACATGTCATTCATCATGCACATGTGCAGCACATGTATATAAATTTCATTCACTACACCTTGCTACAAGTATTCATTACACATTTCAAACAACATCATTGAGGACCTTGATATCCATAAACTAAGTCATGATATATCAATTAGCCCGTCTAGAGAAGTACAAAGGAAGAATGTAACATTAGAAAAAAAATATATATCATATTAAAAAAAAAACAATAAGATATCTCATTCTAGTATCACGGATGGATAGAACGTGGAAAGCATTATTCTCAAATGCAAGAAGGTGTCCTTAGACACTCAAGTCAATGAATATTTTAAATTAATAAATTTAGAGTGTCAAGAAGTTGTGTCAAGCTCTCCCACACCACTGAGTTAAAAAGACAATCAGAATATCTATGAAAGACCAAGATAAACCCATTTAATGCCCAAATAAGAAAGGATAATTCTCCTTCAAATCTGCACGAGAACTAGTGAGAAACAAAAGCAAGAAGATAAAACTGTAAATCTATTTGACATCCTAAAATCCCCTAGAAAATATCATTCTTTGTTTGAATACTTCTAAATTCCTCCGTTCCCCTGGAGGATATACTTAAACATAAGAGCTTTATAGCAGCATCCAAATACAAGACTTGCCCAAATAAAAAAAAAAATTAAACTTTTTTTATCCGGGTTTTACCCAAATAAAAAAAGGAGACAATTAGGATACAAAAGGAGTTTTACCCGAATAAAGAATATGATATAAAAAATAATTAAGAAAATATTTTCATTTACTAACATGTGTCATCAATGCACAAAAGAAAAATTATTATGACTCAAACATTATGTTTTGTTATTAGTATCATGGGAAACATGAAAGCAAAGAAATAACACAAGATTTAGCGAACGAATATTTTTGAGAAAAAAATATTATTTAGAATCACTATTAATACAAAATATGATTAATATTCTACCACAATGCAAAAAACTAAGAATATAACAAGATACTAACAAGGAAGATTAATTCAATTGCATTGTTTTGAATTACTATTTTTGTTACTTAGTTTCATTGAGAAGCATGAAATATTTTTCAGAACAAATATAAGAAAAATACTTCCTAAAGAAGCAATAGGGTAGACAAAATGACAATAAAGACCTTAATGAAAAAAAAAAGCTTCAAGGGCAAGCAACATTTTCTTCTAGGAGAAAAGCTTACTACAAACTATGTTTTATTTATGTTTTAATGCAAATAGAAGTAGCCTGAATAATATTGCAGAAAACATGAAAGCAAAGAAATGACACAAGATTTAGAGAACAAATATTTTTAATATAAAAACAATATTTAGAGTCACCATTAATGTAAAATATAATTAATAATCTACCATAATATAAAAATCTAGTAATATAACATGATAGAAACCATGATTAATTTATTTATATTGTTTTAAATTACTATTTTTTACTTAATTTCATTGAGACAATGGGGTAAATGAAATTCCAATAACGACCATTATGAAAAACAACCTCAAAAGCAATCAATTTTTTTTTTAATCATTGAAATACAAAAGAATGTGATGCAAGTAAATGTAACATTGAGGAGAAAAATGTCCTACAATTAACGTTTTATTTATATTCTAATAAAAATAAAATGCAGTACAAGTAGTAATATTAAATATACATAAGATTCCACTTGGAATAATATCTCATTTTTTTATGGGTTTTAGGGATTTGTCTAGCTTGGTTTTTTGCATCCCTTAAATTTTAATAAAATATATTTCCCTTTTAAAAAAAATAAAAAAAAATAAAAAAAAAAGAAAAAAAAAGAAAAAAAAACATTATTTAAAAAAAAATCAATACAATAATCTTAAAAACATGGAACCCAATCAAGTTTTCGCAGATATCACTTTCAAAAAACAACACCATGCATTTTCTATTCTATTTACGGATTCAAACATAAAAAGTGCAGGAACATAATTACCTGACAGATTATAGGGCAACTTCCGAATGGGATGACCTTCTCCAATGTCAACGTCAAATACTAGTAGAAAAAATTACAAATCCATTGGTATGCAGTTGCAGCTAAATCATAATTGCCAAGATATTTTCCTGTACTAGATTAACATGAACAAGAAGTAACAGTCAACCATAATCATGATGAACTCCATCAAAAATAGGCTGCGTAAGTTGATCATCTGGCCCATCAACAACTTCACCAATCTGAGAAGGAATGAACTAAAATCAAACTAATAAGATCATGGTTGAGTAACAGCAACCCTCTCAATTTACTTGGGATTGAGATGTGTAGCAATCTTACTCCCCAAACTTAGAAAAGAAATAAGTAATGTATAATCCTGTGTCTTTGTAAATATTTCAGCAAGTCAACTCCCCCTAGACAAATATATGCGGTATCAATCAAATCATATTGAATTTTTTTCTCTAATAAAGTAATAATCAGCTTGATTGTACTTCATTCGTTCATAAATATTAGATTTTTTTTAAAAAAAAACTCATATTATATGACAATCATTAAAATATACTTGGTCCTTGTGGTTTGATTTCGATATAGTTATTCATCTCTTAGTTTTGAGAAGATAAGATTATATCTAAGAAAATCACATTTTTTTGGTAGAATTTAAACCATAAACTAATGATGTCCAGCTAAAATCTGTATATCTACATGAGTGTATTAATGTCATTCCTGGAAGATGCACAAGCCACACCCAAATTGTTAGTATGCATGCCACAGAACCATGATACATTACACATCCCATATTGTCAGCCTAGTTGATAAACCATGCTTGGGTCGTTCCCCAACAAAGGTGACAACCAAGCCGGGCGGCCAAGGCACTGCCCACGGCACGCACTGTTCATCCATGCCTGGTCCAGCACAACATGGCCGAGAACCATGCCCGGTCCTGAACAGTGTCGGCCCATAGCATGGTTTGTGCCGTGCTGAGCTGGTGCAAACTATGCCTTGTGTCGGGTCAGGCGCAATCCGTGTGCCTTGCCCGGTGGCACGGTCCACCAGCCTGGTAACCCAGAACCTACATAACTTGGGTCAAGGTCTAGCCTCATCATGTGACCACCCAACAAAATGATTTTTTTTAAACAGCTACGCAACCTGAATGCTACTAATGTAGCTAGTAACAATTGAACGTCCGGACTTGAAAATGCAACAGAAAGGATATGGGAGGCTTGGCCACCCAACACGGTGTGGCACAGCCTTGCACCTTGCGGGCCAACAATCTAGTTCCCAAGTCGTGCCCGGCACGGTGGTATAGTTGTGCCACACTATAACGGATAGTGACAGCACAACATGACTCGTTTGACACTTCTATGCCTGAATCATATTGAGGGATAAACACACACTCTCGAGTCAAGAATGATGCATGAGATTACTCGTTGATTTTTTTTAATTACTACTAGGTCATTTTAAATTATTAATAAATGAATAAAATTTTAATTCAGTGACAAGAATATCCATTGAGTCACCATCAATCAGCATTGTCGACTAATAGTGATGGCTTGATTATTGGTATCTATTGATCATAAGAAAAAATCCAATGATTTGCTCGAGTCTATCCAGTTCAACATTAAAAAAGATTTTTATTTAAACTCATATTTGTATATAAATAAGTAAAACAAATATGATTTTCTTTAGATTCTAATCTATTTTATATACTTATTTTTGATTCTCAAAGACTCAAAGTTAAATATAAATTTATTAACTCGCTCTACTACTAACTTATTTAATTAATTTTAATTTTGTTTTTACTAATAACGTATATAAATTATAATTTTATATAAATCATGACTGATCGACGAATAGCAAAACAACAAAATAATGAAAGTATTGTACAAGTTGTTTAACATTGAAAAGGAGCATTGTTGCTTTTTTTGGTGTACTTTTATATGATAGAGTTATAAAGAATTAATAAATTATTTTTTATCTACTTCTAATCTACTCATTTTAATAAAATAAATCTTATTAAATTCAATAAAAAAAATTAATACTTTAGATAATTTTGATTAAGAAAAAAATAACATAACCCGAAGATTTTGTCACCTAGTCCTTTGCCTCCTTATGCACCTAAAATATTTAGGCTTAACACATGAATTTATGCAATATAAACTTACTTTAATATAATTAAAAATAAATATATATAAGAATTAAAGAATATTTAACACATTGTATAAACTATAAAAATATATATATAATTATAAAACTAATTGTATAACTAAACACATAAAGAGACGTTAAGAAATATACAAAAAATATAATATATTTAATTATAAGCAAACCCAGCTTAGTCATTATAACATTGAACTTAAATCTACATTAGGTTTTGTGATAGCATTCATTAACAACTTGATGCATTTGTCCAATGAGTCACACTGATGCCACACATTGGCCATCTAGGCAATGATTAATGTGTTGTGCATATCTGATCGAATTGGTACAACGTGAGCACCAACAAAAATCAACATGACCCATGCATGGACACAAGACCACGGACCAATGACCCATGCATGGGAAGCTGGCTCGTGCATGGCTTGGCCTGAGCACCAGTGCCTGACTTGACCAGGGGCACATGGCACATACTGATGGACTAGCTTGGCTACCAAGCACATAGCTCCTAGGCCTGTAGTGAAAAGTTCCAACCTATAGGCTAGGCTGTAGGAGCTTGGGTATGTTGCAATTAGGGTGAGAACTGGGGACTCACATCTCCAAAGTATGACCCATGGACCATTGGCATTGGAAGTCCATGGGCAGAGTAGGGACTTTAAAACTTTACAAGTTGGATTAAGTATCAAAGCCCACTAGCACACGGGCACAATGATTATGCATTGACAATTGTGTAATTTGTTTAAATATGTCTATCATTATTTTTATTTGTCTTTTATAAATATTTTATCATTTTTATTATACAAATCTTGACCTTGAAATAATATATTAATTAATACTAATAACTAAATCTCAAATTATATGAAAAAATATGTGATTAATACAAATAATTTTTGTGTCCATCTTCACCCTTCATTCGCCATCATTATATTAGACTTCAACATCAATGTCTATATGAAAAATTAATTTCTCCAATTTTTAGAAAAATTTAATTTCTATAAATTGAAGTTATCTTGCCAATTTACGGTATAAAAAATATTTTCATATCTATAATAAGATTAACTAAATTAATAAAACAAACACTAATACTATAATAAATACCGGTGGGATAGTAAATCAAAAACCATTTTAAATAGTACAAAAAATATATACACGTTAGATTTCCACAATCTCAAAATATCAATTTTATGATTCATTAACGATTAAGTATGAGCAATTGTTTGTGTCTAAATACTTTAAAAAATCATATCTACTAGATGAATCATTTCTTCAATTTCCTATTTTATGAATTAAATGAAAAAATAATCATTTTAAAAGCAAGTATAATCATAACATTCAAAGATGCACTATTCTATTTACTAATTACATTTATATGCGTGTTCACCTATTTTAAAATTTGCAAAAAACAAGTACAATTCATAAAAGATAATGCTATAAAATATTTAATTATTTTCAAAAGTAAGTACAATCATCTCCTAATCATATGATGTTATTAAAATTCCACAAATGTTAATATTTGTAAAATCTAATATAATATTTTTACGCCAAATACAAAATTTTAATATCAAGTTCAATTTCAATGATTCTAAATATCATGTTTGAATATTCTCTTCGTCATGATTACTCATTGACATAAAGTATAAAATATCTATAATTTAACAAATGAAATAAAAAATTTTATATATGTTTAGATAAATTCTACTGAGTATGATATTAATTTTAATTGAATTTGTTCAAATTAAACAAATAATTTAACAAATACACCTAATTAAAAAAAGTTGGTTAGTCAATCTCCAATTGTTCGTGTAAATAAATTTATGACAAAATTATTAGATGAAGTATTATCAGAGTTGATACTAAAAATATTATTTTAAATGATAGACACCTTAGAAATAGTAGTAACAAAATTTTATATTATAGAATTATCATATGAATGAAATAATTGTCAAAAATATTAAAAAAAATTATTCAATCAATGCAAACAGGGATCAATTATGTGCAACAAAATGATTTTGACTGTTATATATCTAAATTCACTAATATAATATTATTATTATTTTAACATTCTTCAATTATTGGTTATGTATCCCATTTGTCTTATATTTAAACTCATATATTATTAATTTATTTTTATATATAAAGAAGATTATTAAAATTGATGTGTTAACTTCAATTACACTAAACTAATACTGTTTCAGTCCTAATATTTCATATTATTTCATATAATATTTAGTATGTCTTCTAAGGTGACTCATCTTTTATTAACTTTATAGCTAAAGTTTACATATTTTTTCTAATATTTATATTGGGCTATATTTTCTTCATAATCATTTTTTTCCATTTATGTTTATTAAAAGGAGATTATACCATATATTTTCATCAATTAGACCTAAGTTTTTTCCTAAGGGAGAGAGGCACACTTTAGAAGATGAGAATCTTTAAATCCTAAAAAATAATAAATTTATTTTTATAAATTAAAACATTTAGTTGACTATGATTTACATTAAATTTTAATAGAATTAAAATCCTGCAGGACAAAAGACTAAAAATAACAAAAAGAAACAAAAAAAAAAAAAGACAATATGTCAACCTTATTATGTGGACCACTATAGGCTGAAACATTGCTAATTACTAGTTTTAAGTAATTATAGTTCAAAATTATGAAAACTCAAAATTTTAAAAGAGTCTGAAAACAAAAGAAATCAATGTGAGGATTAAATGAAAAAAAATTATATTTATTTGGAATAAATCATACCAAGAGGACAATACTCCCTCTTTAGTGAAGGTTTTAGAAATATTATTATCTTGATAGCCTTAGATCTAAAAATCAAAGAGGCAGCTTGTAATAAGTCTCGAACACAAGACATTCGCACCAAAGCATTTCCTCTTAAATATATATATATATCACAAAAACTTATTGGGCAATCAATCATTCTAATATCATTCTCACAAAAATACAATTAATTTCATATTTATTATAAGATCTGATTTATTATTATCTGTGTAATTGCACATAAAAAAATTATATTTATTTATATTTATGAATAATTTGATTTTTGGATAAATCTTTAAGGAAAACAATAATTTTTTGGATATGGATTCAACTCAGACATCCAAATGACTATCATACGGACAATAGTATTTTAATATGTTGGGTTAACAGTTGGATCACGGGTTGGGTCATGAGTCACAAGCTATGTTGCACGGATACGCCTAGGAACTGTTGTGTCCGCGTGTCGGACACTCGGACACGACGACACGGGTCGGACACCCGTCGGATACGTGTCCAATATGCCACGTGGCATATCGGACACAAATTCGTATGCGATACGCCACGTGGCATACCGGATACGCGTCGGAGACGTATCCGACGCGTTGTTCGGAAACAGTCGTCGTTAACAACAAACGCGTCGTTTACCAACCGAAATATTTTTACGATTTTAACACGTCGGAAATATACTATATATTAACGATTACTCCTACATCTCCAACAAATTGAGGAGCACACCGCCGACAGTGAGTTGCCGACAAGCCGATTGCGGAAAATAGTTGTCAATTGTCATTGCGTCAAACGGAGAGGGAATAAGTACACCGCCAAGGCGCCGATAGTACCTAAGGTAACCTAATTCTATAAAGAGAATAAGAGGTTTTGGAATCTATATCGGGAGGGGGAAGAGTTTGAAAATCAAAACTATAAATGGAGAGTGGGGGGGGGGTTCGAGAGGGGGGAGGGTGTTAGAGGGTTTAAATTATTTTAAAATTATTTTAAAATACAGTATTTTAAATTATTTTAAAATACCTAATATTTATAATTAATAATTTTTATTTTTAATTTTTTTTTATCGTGACGTATCCTAGCCGTATCCATATCCTAGTTTTTTAGAATTTGCCGTGTCCTCGTATCCTACCGTGTCGTATCCCCGTGTCCGTATCCGTGTCCATGCAATATAGGTCACAAGTGCCCAAGATCAACCCAAGTCCACCTCGTACTTCTCATCTAGACTAGTGGGCATCTGTCACATTATCTAGCATCATGTGTCATGGGTGCCAACTCATGACCCAAGTTTAGTCTATGCCTGAGCATAAGTCACGAATCATTTGCAGTACATCAGACTGGATTGTCAATACGAGCAACACCATAGGCATGGGCAGCAAGTAAACTACCCCTTCAAAATGGGCACACCCATGATTTTGTGCAGTGCTGGCATATGCCTCTAAAAGATTTGGGACAAACTTCATGCAGATCAAATAGAAGAGACCGCTGGTTAGGCGAGCCAAGCCCCAAGTTGGGCCATCCGCCATTGGATATCAATGCCAGAGGCCCATAAGTCTCAACATAGCTAGCAAATGATGACCAAGTTGGTAATAAATCACAAAAGTGTTAAAATTTTGTTATCCCTCCCCACCAACCTATTCCATATTATTTTTTGATCCTTAATACATAGGTTTCAGGGCCTAGGAGTCGATGAAGGTAAAGACATCATATGGCACATTTCCAACATCCCTAACGAACAAACTCGTATCCTACAAATTTAGGTGGTAATTCTCTTTTGCCAATTAGACTATCATGTTGTTAGTCAACACTGTGTTAGATATAATCAAGTATATAAGGTCTCCTCACTATAAAATTTAATAGATAAAGGCTTTCACGCTTCTTCCCAAATAAAATTAATATTGAAGTGATTGTACCCGAAGGAAGCACAGACACGTGTCCGATACGCCACGTGACGTATCATTGCACAATCCATATCCGATACGCCACGTGGCGTATTGGATGGTTGCATCGGCAGCCGTATCCATGTCGATAGTGCCCGACGTCCGACAACGTCGGGTGGCCAACGTTGCAGCATTGGCGACGCAATTTGAGGGAGAGGCAAGGGCGGCACAATTTGAGGGGAGAGGCAGGGACGGGCGTATGTGTGTGGGGGTGTGGCATAAAATAAAATATTTTTATATAATATAATTATAAAATATTATTTTATAAAATAAAATAATTATAAATATTATCTTATAAAATAAAATATTTTTATTTTATAAAATAAATAATATTTATTTATTTTATATAAAAAAATATTTTAATTTAATTTAATTTATAAAATACATAATATTTATAAAAAAAATAATTTTCATTTTTAATTTTTTTATCTTGCCGTATCTTAGCCGTATCCGTATCGTAGTTTTTTAGAATTTACCGTGTCCCCGTATCTTGTCATGTCGTATCCATGTGTCCGTGTCCGTGCTTGTTAACTGTACCCTATAGAATGTCATCAAAATTATAATTTTTATATCATGTCATGAAAAATCCCATAAACGAGTTTGTTGGATCTCCACTATTATTACAACTACTACTTAACAATAATGTCATTTGATATAGGCTATGGCAGATAAAACTTCACCTTATTTACTCCGTGAACAAAAAACTAGCTCGATATATCATCCTGATTAAATAACATTAAAATAAAAAAAGAAGATTTTAGGATCAGGTTGAGACAGAGGACAAATGTGGTGTGATTCTTATGGAAAAGATAAAAATCACAGAACTTAAAAAATTAGGCATACTCCTTTATTTGCAATAGAAATATGAGTAAAAGTAAATGAACATGATGCTATACAATCAATTACATTGTTAAAAAAAAAAAAAAAGCTAAACGATGCAACACAAAATAATACCTTTTCCCAATTGCTTTCATTCACATTCCATGAATATGCTACACCATTGTCGCCTTCTCTGATAACTTTGGATTGGCCATCACGGATACCTAACATAGTCAATTAACACACAAAACTAATGATTAGCAACATCAAACATGGGGTGGGCAACGTATGTAAGCATTGATATTCAAATTCATATTCAACAATATTCATTTTTTTTTCTGTTCATGAATTTAAGATTAGCATAAAAATAACACTTTTCAACAATGATTTTTCAGTGCACTTATAATCTCGATTGCATCAAAATTACAGTAAATTTTCTATAAATTAATAATCAATAAATTAATAAGCTCTCAAAAATAATATTTTTCGTCAGTCCCAACTTGAGCTAGTCGAAAAATTATCAATTTAAATAAGATCATAAAATAATATATTAAAAAAAAAAAACTCTTTAAAAATATATGGTCCTATTAGTATTATAAATTAATAATTCTTTAAAATTAATGTTCATTATTTATGGGAGGTCTAGCTTATTAAATAATACTCATTGTATCGTTTATTAAATAAATAATATTCATTATTTATTAATAATTATATAGAATTCAGTATTCCTTAATAATAAATAGAAAATAAATTTATTTTTTTATATTAATTCAAAAAATATAATACATAAATCAACTTGTAACCTATTTAGATTTATCAAATCAAAATTCAACTTCATTAAATTTCGAAAATACTCTTTAAATTAATAAATAATAATTTATCAATTAATTAATCTCTGTAAAAAAAAAATCTCATGATCTCAATAATATTAATTTATGAAAGTTTAACTGTATACTTTTTCACCATTATCCCACCTGCACTCTTGCATTATGCATTACAATTGTTTTTCAACACACAGAGCTCCAAAATGTACAAGAAACATGAAGAAAGAGTTCTTTTGAAATCTGAAAATTGTCATTAACAGAAACTAATAGATAAGTTTCTGCTATAAAATGTTTGCAAAAAGATAATAACTAAAACACACCTGGAATGCTCAAAGCTTCTCTCCCAGGTAAATCTTTCAATTTCAATCCCCCAACAGCCTTCCTGATCAAAAGCATGAAACATAATCGGATATCACTGATGGGTTCCACATAGAAATCATACACATCATGCTGACAAGGAAAAAACATCCATTTTAATTATATGAATACATGGACACAAAAAAGTATACAAATAACAAAAAATGTGTGCTGGCGCACTCTTTTTGAACTGTGGGTCCCAATTAACATTCCTCCAAATGATGCATTAATTTTGATAAAAAACTAATGACCATGCAGCCATTCCTCCAAATTAATAAAATTAATTTTATTAATTTTATATAATATTTTGGGCCAGCGAGATGGGTCAGGTTGGGGAGAACCCATTGTGGCACGTATAGATGAATCAAGTTTAAATATTAATAAAAAAAAAAGAAGAAAGCTATTGAATTTCAAGAGAAAAATACAATTTTTTTTATATTTTTGATGTAATACAAATATTATATAAATAGAGAACATTTGTAAGGGGAATACTATCCTGCACCATGTTACACAACCATACAGTACAGCCAGCATAAAATAAACTCAACTAATATAAGTTAATCAAAAAACACGGCCTTTCAAGTTTGGATACAAGATAAAAAAAATATTATCATATGAGCATCTTCATGAATACATTTGATATTTGATCACTAGTGAGTACATAAGTTATAATTATTAAATCATTATGAATCATCATCATCAACAATCAAGCCTGATATGAACTACTTGGTGTAAGTTGTATGAATCTTGTTTTTCCAGTCGCCTATATTAAAAATCATATTTATTTTTAACCTTTTAGTTATTAAATCATTATTTTTATTTTCACAAAATTTCTCATAAATTTATCTCTAAATTTTTTTTATCCATTCACTCAAATAATCTCATTTCTTACACACCTAAGACGATTATTTATTATCTTATCATTTATATGAATTATTTTAATTTCTTTGAAATAATTTTATTTCTAATTTTATTATTCATGGACATACCATGTATATATATTATCATATCGTTCTCATCTACGCTACTCTTAATCTTTGAATTTGTTATTTTTTGGTCACGAAACATTTTATTTCACTCATCATGACTAATCTTATAGTCATGAATCATCATGACTGATCTTATAATCATGAATATGATGAATAATCTTCTAAACAAAATGAGACTAATATATTTTATCCGATTATAAAATATTAAATTTAACTAATATGTTAGAGCATCTAGTTATCACAAAAAATATATATGTATATCAAAAGTCGTAGCTCTATAAAACTAATTTACTATAACAAATATATGAATGATCCACATAGAGGTAGGAAATGGACTGTATTGAGCCTGGCATGGTTACACAGCCATGTTGTATCGTATCGGCACAACAGTTAAACAGGGCAGCTCGGCACAATATGCAGGCCGTGTTTGAAACCAGGTCGTTCAAAAAAAAAAAAAAGCAGGCACAATCCAGCCCATAAGCATGGTTCGTGGATGGCCCAGCACAAGCCTAACCCAAGCTAGCCTATGTGTGCCGAAGTACAGCCACAACTAGTTTGGGTCCAAGCCAGGCACATCCTAGTCAGGCCCCAACCAAGGCTCCTGGCTGATGACTGGTCCACTGACTCAAGTCCCATGTCATGGACTCCTATGGGTTGTGGTATGGCCTGCGAGCAGTATGTGGAAGTGGTAGGTGCTGGGCCTGTTGGCTGCATAATATTAATATATTACATATAAAATATGTATACATAAATATATGTTAATTGTTATCTATACTGCATAAAAATTTACATATACAAATAATATATTATTTGTATATATATAATCTATATAGTTTATACACAATGTATATGCATATATACAGTCTATATAGAACACTAGATATATATATATATATATATATATATATATATGTATGTATGTATGTATACATGCTAAGAAGCACGGACACGAATACAGGGATACAATACGACAAAATATGAAAACACGGCAAATTTAAAAAAACTAGGATATGAATACTACTAAGATACGACATGATAAAAAAAATGAAAATAAAAATTATTCTTTATAGCTAGTACATATTTTATAAAATAAAATAACATATTTTATTTTAATAAATAAATATATTTTTTTATTTTATAAAATTAAAATATTATATTTTATTTTATAAGATAATATTTATAATTATCTTATTTTATAAAATAATATTTAATTATAATCTTATATTATATAAAAATAAAATTTTTTTATTTTATAAAATAAAAATATTTTATTTTATAAAAATCAACCCCCCCCCAAATTGCACCTTGCCTCTCCACGGAATCGCGCACGCCCCCTGCCTCCCACAAATCACGCCCTCCTCTCCACAAATCGTGCCCGCCCCCTGCATCCCCACAAATCACGCTCGCCCCCTGCTACCCCAAAATCGCGCCCACCCCCTCCACAGAATCGGACCCACCCCCGGCGCCCCACAGAATCGTGCTCACTTGTGCCGCCTCATAGAATCGGCTATTGGCCATAATGGGCGATGTCGTCGGACATTATCGACATGGTTACGACAGCCAACGCATCCGTCCGATATGCCACGTGGCACATCGAATACTGATTGATCAACGATATGTCACGTGGCGTATCAGACACGTATCTGTACCATGAATGTACCATGTCCACGTGTCTGAGTGTCCGACACGCGGACACGCTTATAGGGAGCCATATCCGTGCTTCCTTGTATACACACGCTACACAAATATAATGTGTATATTCACTAAGTATAAACATTGTTTATATAATGCATACAAAGTGTAGTGTATATACACAAATATACTATGTAGTATGTACATATACACACAATGTATATTGTACCTTATGTATATAGAATGTGTATATACAATAAGTATATACACTTTGTGTATACACAAAAATATACTTCATATATACATATATACATAATATTTATAAACATATATACAATGTATATATACACTAAGTATATACACAGTGTATATACAGTATACACAGAAATACACTGTATATACAAATATACATAATCAATACCATAATATAAACATATATACCTAGTATATATGAAATTTGAAATTATAATTTAAAAAAAAAAAGGAATAAAAGACATTACAAAAAAAATTAAATTAAAATTACAATCCAAATTAAAATCTGCTAAAAAAAATTACATAAGCTAAGCGGAATAACATAAATGATAAATAAAGATATTAACACTTATAAAATTAAATATAATAACAAAAATTTTAAAATAAAAAAAAATTAATAAGTATGACAAATTATAAAACAGTAAAAAGGTCAAAAAAGTATCTGGATTACCATCTTTCACTCTAACTTGTAATGATTTTTGACACTCTAAGCTTTATCAAATGAATTAGCATCCATATTTTGTTGTAGTATTTGGATTCTATCTTAAAAACTCATCCATGAATCTTCCCAACCATAAAAAAATCATAACATAATTTTGTCCTATTTAAAATAACATTCACTCACAAAAAAAATAGGTTCCAGAATTACACAAATAAAGAAGTCAATAGATTACATATTATTTTAGATAGAATGGGATATATATATTCATATAATTTCCATAATTTAATATGTTTAAGTTATTTATTTCACTCTAAAATAAGATAAAATAATAATCAACATCAAAATTTTTCAACGGCTCATACTTATTGGATAAGTCACTCAACTCACTCCAATGTCATAGACTTAGTCTTATCATTAGTCAAATTTTTAAAAGTCAAAAGTATAAGACAAGATATTTTGTATTCGTGAGGCGAAGCATAAATCTCGAGGCGCTAATACGTAAGTTTTTTTAACATCATAATATATAATTAATTAATATTTTAAAATATATAAAATAAAATAGTATAAATAAAAACATAAAAATAATTCATTAAGATTATTTATAAAAAAACATACTAATTTACTACTTTCACAAAAAAATATAACAATCATAAAATAAGAATTATAATAAATTATATCACTTTAAATTTTCCTCTTCAAGGACATCATCATCGTTATCCAATATATTAAGAATAAGAAAATATCAACTATCATATATCATTATTTCATGTAAATCTTCATTTTTCTTATTTGGTATAAAATTAAATTTTTTCTCTTTGTTTTTGTCTCCACTTATACCTAGCATAAATATAAATTATTAATTAGGTATAAATATTATAAGTTTTTTTAATAAATTTAATCAAATTTATGACTTTAATTTTTGTGCACATATTTGATACTTCATTAAGATTTCTTTTGTAAGAATATGAAAAATCATTTAATTTGTTGATTCTTGAGTCTGTTGGGAGTTAAATGACAACTCTAATAGCATCAATATTAAATAACTCATTATCCTGAAGCCAACAAAAATCAAAAAGGAGGAGGGGATCTTCTTTTTCAGTAATCCATTCATCATCTGAATCAATATCCTTTATCAAAATCGGATATATATTTTGTTTCCTTTATAAACTTTATTCTCTTAATCTAGTGTTATACCTTACATATATTATAGTATTCAATCTTTGATGTTCAAGTCTTTCTTTTTTAGTATATATCGATAAATAATAAGATAAAGAAAATTACGTGTTAAAATGAAATAAAGTTATCTAATATTGAAATATATATATATGTATATAAATTTATAAAAATCAATATATTACTGATTCAAGTATTCTTTAATTTCTTTCACATCCCGAAGTACTACAAGTAAAGCTAAGAACTCAAATAGCAAACTTTTGCAACTCTGGTGTTAAACCCCGAAAAAACATCCATCAACTTGTGGGATTTCTTTACATTCTAGAATCAAATATAATATGATTCTCAAATTTACTCATTGCTTGGTCAAATAAGTCCCACTGAATATCATCTTTTAATCATTTTTGATAATCCAACATCATTTTCATGCATTCAAATAATTTCTTCCTCACCTCATCAACATTAGAGAACTTATCCACATACCACAATTGAGGATTAAGATATTAACTTGCTGCATGTAAAGGTCGATGAAGTTGTGAAATTCATCTTACATTAATTTTTCTCCAAATTAACCATATTTTCTCTCCAAACTCTCATAATTAAATGTAATCTTCTTCTTAGTAGAATCCATCAGCTCATAAATATAGCTCATGGTTGATCTTTCCTCTGAATCAACCGCTCTCAAGACATCAACTAATAAAACAATGATTTTTATCCAAAAAACAACATGAGACAAAAATTTGTATCAAACATTATACTTCGAGCTTTTATTCCTTCTCTCTTTTTAGCCAATTTGCTTGAATATAAATTTTTTGAGAAGAGCATTACTATAAGAACTTGCTTTTGTTTATAAAGTCTTTAGAGGGTAATAAAAGAAGTAGCAAACCATGTAATTATTGGACAAAAAAATTAATAATTTTTTGTAAATATTCTCATCAAGCTAAGAATCTAAGTATAATCATATATGAATTTCACTACTTACCTATCTAGAGAAAGTATAATATCATGAACATTTACCTTTTCAATATCCTCTAATATCAAATCAATATAATATGCAACACAAGTAGTCCACCACAATCTTCTTTTTTTTTCATAAACTTCATTCCAGTATTCACATAATTAGAGACATTATCAATAATAACTTACATAACATTCTCCTCCCTAATTTATTCAATCACAACATCAATTCTCCATTTTTTATTATATCAAAAAATATCAATTGATTTCATAAACCAAGTGTCAGCAAAACTATTTACCAAAAAAATTGAAAAGATACTTACTCTTTCCATCTGTTCAACCATCAGACATAATTGAATATCTATATTATTTCCAAGCTTTTTTGTGATCTTTCATTATAATGCTTAGGACATTCACCTCTTATTTAAAAATTTATGTCATCAATTCATGCATAGATAAAGGCTTAAATCCATGTCCAAAATTTACAATAGTATCTATCATAGGAATACAATAAGGATCATTCATAGTATTAAATGAGAGACCTTTTGAATACAGAAACCTACCAATTTTATATACACTTCTTCATTTATTCTTGCTTTCATCTTGAATTCAAGATACTTTGATAAGTTTGTGAAGTGATAAATTTATCATTGTGTCGTCTAGAAATAAGTTCCCCACTCACACTCTCACTCTTATTCCCTAAAACATCTATTATTTTGAACAATGCACTCTCTTTTATTGAAGTTGGATCCATACTAATTTCTTTTCATTTTTTGATACTTATAATTAGTCAATATCTTTTTGCATTTCAATCTGATAACTTTACTAACTTTGAGACATGGTATCATACCATTATAAGTTTCAGTTAAGTGATGCTTGAGTATATTCACTCCTCCCGCATATCTTTGATTACAAAATTTATATCTCAAATATTGGTCTCCGGAAACTTCAATAACATATTTTTACAAAATCTTTTCTTAATTTTTTCGAATCAAATAAACTCATCCTGAAAAAAATACTAATAATAATATTCAATTATTCATATTTTTATATAACAATAAAATTGACCAAAAAATAATAATAATACATAATTAAAAAGAATGTTTATATTAAATTCGAAATTTTTAATTACTTGAATTAATTATAAATGCTAATGTAAATGAGTATTCATTATATTTTTTGGAATGATACTACTTTATTTATATATTACTTGAATTGTTTATCTTAATGTCATTTTTTACAGTGTCTATCTCATAAGTCATGACTCATAATATCTTGACTTTAGAAAAAATGTATTTTATTTTATAGGATCTTTGACATTTGTATAACAATAATTAATAATATATAACAATATTTAACTATATATACGACTATATCTTAACTATATAGAAACTTTATATCTATATATATAACTATTTGTTTAACTATACATAACCACATATTTAACTATATATAACTATTTATAATTATATACATTAATATGCACCTATTTTAATATCTATATATATTATAAGTATAATTATCTGCATACCTATATGTTTGACTATATATAACTATTTATAATTATAAGGATAATTATATATAACTCAATATAACTATATGTAACTAAATTTACAACTATATATACTATGCATATCTATAAATGTATCACTTTCTATATAAGTATATGTTTATAGAAACATATAAACATATACTTATGGAGCAGTGCCAAAAATATCGAGCAGTGGAGAAGTGTCAAAAATATCAAGATGAGATGAAGAAAATGAGAGTACCGAACATTACAGAAGAGTGAAGAAAGAGCTTCCACAATACTCGAGAAGAAACGGCAAGGATGACGATATATCCGTCAAAAATAGCAAGCAGTTCCAAAAAAGATGATCGGCACTAATTTGGATTACAATTTTATGATTTTTTAAATTTTTTGAATGATTTCTCCAAAGCGTACGCATCACTCTTCGAGGCATGAAATGCACGATAAAAACATACCTCGAAATGTTTCACAGAAGAAGGCTTACACTTGTTATGTGTAGCTTTTATTCAGACGCCTCAGGGGGTTTTCTCCACGCCTTGCCTCGAAGCGCGCACTATGGCACACCTCAATGACACCATTTAAAACTATGTTGCTAGCTAAGTAAATCAAAAAGTCATCATCCTGAATATAGTATCAATCTCTATACTGAAATCTCGCTAAAACTAACATATTTAATATCATAATATTTAAATAAAATTTATATTTTTTCATAAATTTTATTAATTTATTTTTGGGATTGATTAATGCAAATATATATATATATATATATATAATCATATTTTCTATTAATTTAACATTAACCTTTTGATCCACACATAAAGCTACTCAAAAAAGAGATAGAATAATAATCTAGTATTTTAAAGATTTTTTTATCTCGATATCTATGGGACCAAAATATAAATATTATATATTATGATTAAAAAGATAACTCATGTTATATCTGCATATGAATATAATATAGCATGTGAGAGTGTATACAAATGAAAACAAGCTCATCATACTGTAAAAAATTTAAAATTTAAAAAAAAAATCATGTATCAAACTGATTTTTTTATTAATATTTCACCAATTTTAAATTTAAAGGAGTTTAATATAAAAAATTAGTAACTAGCAGAAAAATTTAATATCAGATATATTGAATTTCAATGAAGTCTAACATCTAATATAAATTTTTTTAGCTTTATTGATTTACATAGACCGTAAAGTTTTTATAATATGTAAGATATCCTAATATATTATAATGCATTTTTAATTTATTTTAATGACGATAAAACTTATTAAAATTATCTGTACTATTAGGTTTTTGACAAATATATCCAACATGGAAAATATCATCTGTAAGATGATCTTTCATTGTTCTCACAAATATATTTACAACATCATTACTTGAAATATATATGACATAATTATTATAAGGACAAAAAATTTCATAAAATCTTAATATTATTTATTTAATTTTTACTTAAAATTAATATAATAAGTAATGCCGCATGCAAAAGGAATATCGTCATTATTTGTTAATATTTCAAATGTCACTAATATCACTCCAGTATATTTTAAGTTAATTATTTACTAATTATTTTAAAATTTTATAATTTTTTATTATATAAATCTTATATGAGAACTAAAAAATCCTATGATAAACTAGTAGGATGTATTTTTGAATATAATAAACTAAACGCTTGCACAAATTGAATAGTAAGACTCATATCAGTAATCAACCTAACAATACTATCTCTAGCAAACTCATTGCAATAAAAAAAATCATTAAACTTCAAGTTAATTTAAATTTGATAATTTAACTATCAAGATGAATTTATCTATGATCCAATACAATATTTTTTTTAGATCATTATTCAATGTCTCCTAACTCCTAAGATATTCAATCATACAATTAATTTTATAAATATAAATATTTTTATAATACTTACATTAAGTTAAATTTTCTTGTATTGTATAACATTTTTATTTTAACTATGTTACAATAATTACAAACTTAAAATATTCATTTATGTAACTTAGATTTTTTAGGTACCTTAGTCAATCTATGACAATGAGAAAGTAATCTTAGAACTTTTGGTATTTATAAAATAATATATTCTAAATGCAAAACATCAAATACATGTTTATTAAATTATCAAAAGTTAAATAATTATTTTTAAAATCTTTTTGGTGTTTTATCCATTGGACTTAAAATCCAACAAAAAGGCAAAGATCCACGAGTCAAAAAAAATTATTTTTTCACATGTCACATGCACATAGCCTCGTGATAGGTCACTGGTCACATCACATGGGCCCATCTTCATGGCTAGAACACAATGTGATGAGAAATGGCAATGTCTGAATAACTATTAGAGTGCGCTAGCATGGCCGTGACACTGCACAACTATGCTTTTATTTTAAAAAAATTAATTTTTTTAATCAGGTTGAGTCCATATCAGTCCAAACCTAGCTTGATATAATTTACAATTAAATTATTAAAATTAGGGATGTGTGAGAAATCGAGCACACAAAGGAAAATGGATTAGGTTCACGGGTGGTGCCAAGTCATGTCATGCCAAAAAAATTTTGGCATGATGTCCTATTGTCCAAGCCAAGTAGAGGTGTAAGGTGAGCCGATCAACACGAATACAACACGAGGCAAAGCCTAATTAAGTCATGTAAGCCGTTGGCTCGGCACGACATGATCTAAAACCATGCCTGGACTTGGGTCATGCTAGTCTTAGACAGGGTTATTGCCGTTCTAGGGCAAAGGTTGTCGTGCCTTGTGTCAATATAGGCACGACCCACATTCCTGGTTCATTGGCATTGACCACTGGCACGATAACCATGACCCAGTACATCCCTGGAAAGGATCATGGTGACACGAGATCAATCCCGAACTCATTTAAAAAAAAAAACTGGATGTTTTTTTAAGTGCTAACTCATCATGTCCATGTGCCAGGTATTTTTAATTAAGCTCAATCCACAATGTTGATGTGGCGGATTCCCCCATTGGGACAGAAATTCCAACGGGTAAGGGGTAAGGGTAGTGGGGCATCAGGCAAATGCACACACGTGCCTAACAGCGATAACATACATTGTCAATGTTGATCACATGCATCAACGTTGCCATTTTAATATATATATATATATATATCACAATCTCAAAATCTTGACCATTAAAATTCATTCAAACAACTAGGAACAAAATTATGATGGATGTCGAGTTTCTACCCTTTTATATATTAAAAAAACAAATAATTATAATATATATATATTACTTTAGTAAAAAAAATTATAAATATAAATTTAAGTGTTTAAAATTTTACATTCTCAATTTTATATTTATTGCCTCTCTATTACTTTGTGCTTTCGTATGTTGTCGCTCTCTCACATTCTCAAGTCAAAATTTAGAATTTTTTTTGTTTTGTAATTCGCTCTCTAAGAGCTTACGGCTCCAAGTCTGCCCTTTGAAAGTTGAAAACTAGAACAGAACGACACCCCCAATTACAATCATGCTAACACCTAACAGTACTTATATCAGGATATTTTTTTTTAGTTGTTTATAAATATTAATTAATTATTTTTAAACATATACTAAAAAACTAACTAATAGCTAATATATAATATAATAATAATATTATTATTATTAATTTAGATTTAAATAATAATGTTAACCCTACGTAAAAGTTTGAGGCCGAAATCATATTATCTCATGACCTCGACCCAAACTCAACTGCTTGAAAAATAAACAATAAGAATAAATCTGGTTGTTTAGACTCACTTTAAGATAATAAAAAAATTTATCAATATCGATGAAAAATCAATACAATATATATTATAAATATATATATATATATATATATATATATATATATATATATGTAAGAGTATAGATGATATGGGTCACCTAAAGATTCATGCAAATTAATATATCAAAAAATAACATGCATTAGATCCAAGACAAACTCAAAAAAACATGAACAACAGAATGTTGGAAGCTAAATCTAGTTTAGCTTCTTTGACCTCATTTAGAGGTGTCGAACAAGATGTGCCGAACGATGCATGCAAAACTCGTTAAGTAAAATCACAACAAGTGGCTGGCTTTTGTGGCTGGCCAATTTCAAATGGACACGTAATCAATTGTTTTGAAAAAATTAGACAACCCTATCACGAAGTCTAATTGTTTTAAAAAAAATAAAAATCTAGGCAACTAGATGGTGCCCCAATCGGGTGTTACTCGAGAGAGTTTATCATGCCAATGAGCTAGGAACACGGGTAATGCCTAGCCTGGTATGAAACATGACTCGTGCCAACTAATCATCCTAGGCAATGGGCCAAGCACAATTGAATCGAAGTCAGGCTGGGCCACGAGCCACCCAGCCCATTTGACACTTCTAACACTATGCATATATCACAATGAATTATGAAGGAGGGATATGACCAAATTAATTACAATCATGAGTTTTCTGATTAGATTTGTAAATGATCTTAGGATAGTAAATATAGTGCAAACCTAGTTTTAACATGCTTATCATAAAATTCTTAGGTTTACATATAGAAACGACATAATTAAATATTATTAGTTAAAAAATAATTAATAATTAATTAATTAAAAAAATATAGTGATGTAGTATCTATAACGTCCGATATTTAAACTAATCATGATGAAACTTTATTTATATATCTCATTGCTCACTATGTAAATTCTATATTTAAAATGTAATAAAAAAAATATAAAATTTCTTGAGATTCTTCATCTTCATAATAGCTCTGTCATATATAAATGCATGAAGAAGATATTTAGAAATTATGACATTCACAATAAAATATTTAATACCACATTTAATAATTCATTTAATAATAGAGACACGACTAGTACGTTTGTTAGGATTATTAGAGACATATCATTAGGTAAGATTTTTCATATTAAAAATATATCACATTATTAATCTAATAGTACAAGTATATATAAAGTTTTGTTTTCTCGTATTAAAAAAAATAAGAAACTCACTAAAATATATTAAGACGCCTAACATACAATAATGATTTAGTAGTATATGTTTTTCTGATGATCTAAAAAAAATTCAAATAAATATAATATATCATTGAAATTATACTTATCTGATATTAAAGTTATATGTTAAATACATAAATAACTTTAAAATTATTAAAAATTTTAAATTTTAATACTTAAATTAAAATAAATAATTAATTAATTAAATTAATAAAACAAATAACACTTTCAAACAAATAAATAACAACTCACAACTAAAAACACAAAAATTAAAAAATTAACAATTAACAAAGTGAGACCGAGATTAAATAATTAAGAGATAAAAAATAATATATTAAAGATAAAATCATAAATATAAAACATAGATTCAATGCCAATCTCATAAGTAAGTGTTTGAATAAAAACATAATAAATAAAAAAACAGCAAGCTCAAGTCTCAAAGTAAAATGATAAAAATAAATAAACAAAAAAAAATTAAAAATAATAAATAAAAATAATAAATCTCGTCAGCCTATGATCAATAATAATATTAATATCAATGTATTACTAGCAGCAAGCCACAAACAGTAAAATAGGTTTAGTTCAATCATTAATGCCTCAATCTCATATCAATTGTCAATCATCATCAAAATCTAATGAATCATCATCAACAATCAACTCTTCTACTTTTGCTGCAGTCTCAAAATCTTAAAGCAATCAAAGTCTCATAGTCACGGCACAATCCTGAATGCCTAAGCTCGTATCTTCTCAATCAATCATTCATGCTAATATCTCAATAATATCTGATCATAATCTGAATCTCCTAAGTGAAATCACATGCATTGTAACAGAAAAAAACAAATTCCTATACTACATTCAACATAGGAGGAGTCAGTAAATCTAATGTTATCTTAGATAGCATGGAAAATACAGACTCGTATGATTTCAACTACTATAATATATTAAAATACTTAGTATCTAAATGTGCTATGATTGAACAGTAATCTGTATCTAAGTACCGAGATAGCTCGTTCCTATTTGATTATCCACCCTATCGTTTCTCCTTCGTTAACTGAATGAAAAAATCATTATCTCCGAATATGATATTCATGTCCGTACTTAAAGCTTCATTACTATCACTATACTTAATTTCATAGTATATAAAAAGTTCAATCAATTTCTTGTGAATGAACTCTTTAGGTGTATCTTTCAAATTCATGCACAAAGAAATCTAAGTGAAAATGCTATCTACCCCTTTCACTTTAATCATAAGGTCCATATAGGCAGCCAGATAATAAAAAAAAGGAATGGATAACTAGTACTTTAAATACTTAGTATATATCTCAACACTACAACTAGAAGTGTCAAATGGGACGAACCAAACCAGCCCAAAATGAGGAATGGCACGATTCGATCGAGCATTGCCCTGCACAGCACAAGAATTTCTCGTGCTCATGCTCGTACTATGCAAAACTGTGCAATGTCGTGTCATGCTGAGGCCAATAGTGCCTCGTGTCGTGCCTGGCCCAGCATGGTATAGTAGCCCAGTACCTCGGCACGAGCTGAGGTATCACCCTGTCGGGCTGAGGCTCGGCCCGACGGATCTAGAAACCATGCGGGCCCAAATCTGAACCAACCACAACGATTCAAATATTAAAAATAATTTGAATTTTAGCCATTGGATTTATCCTTTAATGGCTATGGGGCAGAATCCAACTACCCATATGATTCTACCCCAAAAAATGATTAAAAAATTCAAAAAAATAAAAAAAATACTTTTATTAAAAAAAATTAAAATTTTTTTCTATAAAAGTCACCCACCCCTTCTCTCTAATTTATATGTTTTTCAATAACATATAATTTCACAATCTCACTCTCTCTCAAATCTCTCTCCTAAAATTCTTTCTCTCAGGATTTTTGATTTTGGCTCGACTTTTCAGGACTCACAACTTAGGCTCGTCTTTAGTTGATATTTGCACGTGTTTTTCCTTTACACTTCTTTATAGGTATTTCTATTTTTTTATTAGTTAACTGAAGTCTAAAACTTTTAATTTAAAAATAATTAATTTTTTATTTTCTCTCTCTCTCTCTCTAATCTTTAAGGCTTAAGCTATCCTCTTATCTAAAAAAATCAAAAAAATAACAAATACTAATACTAATAAAATTAATATAAATTTAGAAAATAAAAATCTTACACAAATATCTGAGATTACTAAAACTTTGGTTTCTCAAGTCATCTCAACCCAAATATCTAAAAAACAAAAAACTATAAGAACTTATGTAGTTTAGACTCATTTTAATATAATAAAAATAAAAAATTTAAGGATGGGAAAGAATAAATGGTACAGTACAAATATTATAATAAAATTTTAACTTGTAAGAATACGTTTGGGAATAGACAACTTAAGAAGTATGCCAAATTATGTACCAAAAAACATGATTCATTAAACCCTAGGCAAACCCAACTTAGTACTGTATTTTTTTAAACTAAATCCAGTTCAGTTTAAAAATTTACCTCATTCATATACCACAACGAGTTGGGTAGGAAAGACATGGTCAAACTTATCATATTGATGAATCTTTCTATCAGATTTTTGAAAGATCTAAGGGTAATGAACATCATACAAACATGTTTTTAACCTGCTTATCGTAGGATTCCTAGATCCACATCTAAAAATGACATACTAAAATATTATAAGTTAGAAAAATAAATAATAATTAATAAATTTATGACATACAATGAAGCACGGATACGTCTCCCTATAGCCGTGTTCACATGTCGGACTCGTGGACACATGTTCAATACAACACGTGGTGTATCATTGACCAATTTGTGTCTGATAAATCATGTGGCATATCAGACAGATGTGTCGGATGTCGTATCCATGCCGACAACACCGAGTGATCGACGTTCAACGACGTCGAGCGGCTGACGTCGCCCATGACGCCAAATGACCGATTCTATGGGGCAGCAAGGGTGGGCACGATTCTGTGGGGCAGCGAGGGTGGACACAATACTGTGGGGAAGCAGGAGGCGTGATTTTGTGGGACAACGAGGGAGGCATGTTTCTGTGGGGTGAAGGGGACATGATTCTATGGAGTGGCAGGAGCCAATTTTGTAGGTTGGGGGCGCAATTTTGATAAAATAAAATAAATATATTTTTATTTTATAAAATAAAAAAATAAATATATTTTTATTTTATAAAATAAAAAAATAAATATATTTTTATTTTATAAAATAAAAAAATAAATATTTTTTTATTTTATAAGATAATTATAAAATATTATCTTATAAAATAAGATAATTATAAATATTATCTTATAAAATAAGATAATAATAAATATTATCTTATAAAATAAGATAATAATAAATATTATCTTATAAAATAAAATAAAATAAAATATTTTATTTTATAAAATACCTAATATTTATATAGAAAATAATTATTATTTTTTTTATCATGTCGTATCCTAGCTATATCTGTATCCGTATCCTAGTTTTTAAAAATTTTGTGTCCTCGTATCCTGCCATATCGTATCTCTGTGTCCATATTCATGCTTCTTAGATGACATATAATGGAGTGGTATCCATAACATCTAATATCTGAACTAGTCATGATAATGTATTTTATGCATATCTCACCGCTTACTATGTAGATTCTAAATAAATTATGAATAAAAAAAATTTTAAGATTTTGTGAGATTCTTCTTCCTCGTAATGACCCGTTCATTTTTAAGTGTATGATAAAAATTTTTAAAGAATATAAAATTCAAAATAAATTTTTTAGTATCACATTCGATAACGCATCTAATAATGGAATAGTAATTAACATGTTTGTTAGGAATATTAGAGACGAACAATTAGAAAATATTTTTCATATCTGATATATGTGTCACATTATTAACTTGATTGAACAAGTGATGATGAAAGTGTGTTCCCTCACTTTGGAAAAGATATGTAACTCACTAAAATATATTTGCACATCTCACAAATAACATGAGTTTGGTAATCTTTGTTTGTCTATGAATCTTAAGAAGAAAAAATCTCAATTAGATATAAGACACCGTTGGAATTACACATACCTAATGTTGGAGTCGTGTATTGGATACGAACATGTGATATCCGACTACATCAATAGTAAGAATGACGAACTTATTATTGAGGGACATTGACTGGACTTCAAAAATTTCATTTATAAAATTCCTGAAAATTTTTTATGACGCGATGAACATGTATTCATCGGCTTATACTCTCACGACTTACATTGCACTCAGATACATATACAATATTAGTAGCATGTTTAGAAAATATCGAGCGGACACGACACTTAGTCATTTGGTTGCAGAGATAAAAATTAAGTACTTAAAGCACTAGTCCACCTTTCCATCTATTTATTGTTTTGCTGCATGCATGGGCCCTAGGATTAAAATGAAAAGGATAGATAATATTTTGACTTATATTTCCTTATGCATGAACTTGGAAAACTCACCTGAAGAGTTTATTTACGAGAAATTGACTGACCTTTTCACATACTATGATACTAGATATATTGATAATAGTAGTGAGGCTATGAGTACAGACATTAATATCATATTTGAAGATGATATTTCCATTCAGTTAGCTAGGGAGAAACGACAGAGTGGACCATTGAATAGGAGCGAGCTGTCTCGGTACTTAGATATTAATTACTGCTCAATCCTATCACATTCTGATACTAAGAATTTTAATATATCACAGTGATAAAAATCATATAAATTCATCTTTCTCGTGCTATATAAGATGACAAGAAATCTACTAACTCATCTGGTATCGAGCATAACATCGGAGTCTACTTTTTCTATTGCAATAAATATGATTTAGAAGTGTTAACCAAGTCGGGTCGGCCTGGCATGAGGCACGGCACGATTCAGCCTTGCCTGGGCCGGCTTGGCACGAGAATTTCACATGCCCATGCCCGTGCCATGCCTAACCACAGCACCAATCATGTTGTGCCGAGGCCAACCGGGCATCGTGCTGTGCCTGACCTGACAATGTTTCGTGACCCATGGGATGGCCCGCTGGTACGAGACCCCAATGACCGACCCAAGCCACCTTACAACCTATACCAACAACATGGCAGCACCCGCACCACCAACACCATATGAAAATGAGAAACCACGTGAGCATGATTCGAATCCACTCCGACCAGACCCGGGGGCCCACCTGAATGCCCCTCCCCCCTCACATCTCTATAAATTTTATGTTTTTCAAATATATTTATTCTCTTTTAAATTTCCCTCAAAGCTATTTTCTCTCTCAGGATTTTATCATTCAGCTCAACTTTTTTGGACTCACAACTCAATTTAAAAGTTTGAACTAGACTGTGGAGCACGTGAACTACCTCAATGTTTTACAAGTATTTTAATTTTTGTTTATTATTTAACTAAAACTTTCAACTTAATAATTAATATTTAAAAAAATAAGTATTTTTGTTTACTTTCTCTCTCTAGTCTCTCTCTCTACTCTGAATATCTAAATCTATCATCTAGGCTATACCACTTGTTTAATAAAAACTAAAAAAATGACTAATACTAATATAATATATTTAAATTTAGAAAATAAAAATCTTACACAAAGATCTGATACTGTTGAAACTTTAATTTATCCAATAATCTCAACCCAAACATTAAAAAAACAAAAAAGTAGAAGGACTTCTGTAGTTTAGACTCATTTTAATATAATAAAATAAAAAAAATATTAAGAGAGAAAAAAAATAGCACAGTACATAATTTATATGAGAAATTTAACTTGTAAGAGTTCGTTTGCGACTAGGTACCTTAAGAGGCATTTCGAATTATGCACCAAAAAAATATGGTGCATTAGATCCTAGACAAACTCAACTTAGCACTGTATTTTTTGAGACTAGATCAAGTTCAGTCTCAAAGTTTACTCCATTCATATGCCGTAATGAGTTGGGTAAAGAAGGTATGACCAAACTTATCACATTGATGGATCTTCCGATCAGATTTTCAGAAGATCCAAGGGTAGTGAGAATCATGCAGACATATTTTAAGCCTGCTTATCGTAGGATTCCTAGGTCCGCATCTAGGAATGGCATACTTAAATCTTATAAGTTAGAAAAATAAAAAATAATTAATAAATTTATGACATATAGTAGAGTGATGTCCGTGACGTTCGATATCTGGACAAATCATGATTAATCGTCTTATGCGTGTCTCACCGCCTATTATGTAGATTCTAAATGGACAATAAATAAAAAAATTTAAGGATTGTCTGAAATTCTCTATCCTCATAATCTATGTTGCACGGATATGCCACTGGACGGGCGTGTCCACGTGTCGGACACGTGGACACGGCAACACGGAACGGGCACGCGTCTAATACGTGTCTGATACGCCATGTGGCATATCGTTGACAAATTCTATGTCCGATACTCCACGTGGCGTATCGGACAGATGCGTCGGAGAAGTATCCGACGCGTTGTTACGAAACCGAAGCGTCGTTTACCGAACCGACACGTTTTTACGATTATGACGCGGCAAAAATACAATATATATTAATGCTTACTCCTACAAATTCATCAAATTGAGGAGCATACCGCCGACAGTGAGTGGCCGACAAGCCAATTGCGGGAAATAGTTGTCATTGCGTCTAACGGGAAGGGGAGAAAAGTTGAAAGCTGAGGAGCACACCACCGAGGTGCCGACAGTACCTAATTCTATCATCTGTAGGGGGGGTGTTGGAAGCTATAACGGGAGGGGGTTGTGTTGGAAGCTGTAATGGGAGGGGGTGGTGTTGGAAGTTGTATCGAGAGGGGGGAGGGTGTTGGAAGCTGTATCAGGAGGGGGGGTTCAAAGCATAATTTTAATTATTTTAAATAGGACTAGGGGTTAGAGGGTTTAAATATATTTTTTTTATGTATTAATTATTATTATTTGTTTAATATATATACAAAATATAATAAACAAATAATTTATTTTAATTTTAAATATATGATTTTAAAAATAATAATAAATATGCAATATTAAAATATGGAATATATAAATATGAATACTTTTTGTAGTGTGTATTATATAATATTTAATAATATATAATATGTAAGTATAATAATTTTTGTTATATAATTTATTTTAAATAAATTAATGTAATATGTAAATAACGAAAATATAATGAAAAATGTATTATAGTATTAATGTAGAAAAAAAATAAGATTAAATTAATTTTAAAAGAAATTGTTATGACAACCTTGTTCATCCTCATGTTGTGAAAGAAATTGGAGCACTTATAATTTTATTCACTCCATGAAGAAAAACAAGTTGACACCACAAAAAACTGAAGACTTAGTTTATATCCATAATAATCTTCGACTTCTGTCAAGGAGATCTCCAAACTATAATGAAGGCGAATCTAAAATGTGGGATATTAAAGGTGATTATTTTGAATCAATTAATATTGAAAATACTGGAATTCTTGAGATTACGGATCTTTCTTTTGATGAACCTGAACTGAAAGCTATTTTGTTTGATTCATAAAAAAATATTAATCTTTTGTTTTAATATTTCTTATGTTTGTGTTTGAATATTTGTAAAAATAATGTTTAAGCATTTTTTTTATTTATCTAAATTTCTGTTAATGAATAATATTTGTATTTATTTTTTTTTCATGTCGTATCCTAACCGTATCTATATCCTAGTTTTTTGAAATTTGTTATGTCTTCGTATACTGCTGTATCGTATCCTCGTGTCAGTGCAACATAACTCATAATAGCCCCGTAAATTTTAAGTGTATTATGAAAATCTTTAGAGAATATAAAATTTAAAATAAAATTTTTAGTATCACATTTGATAACGCATCTAATAATGAAATAACAATTAACATGTTTATTAGTAATATTAGAGACGCACCATTAAGAAAGATTTTTCATATCAGATGCATATGTCACCTGATTACCCTGATTGTACAAACATGTATAAATGTGTGTTCTCCCACATTGGATAATATACATAATACACTAAAATACATTCGCAGATAACAAGAGTTTGGTATTCTCTATTTGTCTCTGAATCTCAAGAAGAAGTAATTTCAATCAGATGTGAGACACCAATGAAATTACACGTACCTGATGTTAGAGTCATATGTTGAATATAAACACGTAATAATCGACTACGTCAATAGTAAGAGTGACGAACTTATTGACGATACTAATTGGACTTCAGGAATTTCATAAATAAAATTTCTGAAAATTTTTTATGACATGATAAACATGTATTCATCGGTATACTCTCACGACTTGCATTACACTCAGGTACAAATGCAAAATTAGTAGCATATTTAGAAAGTATCGAGCTGACCCGACACTTAGCCATATGATTGCAGAGATGGAAACCAAATATTTAAAGTAATGGTTCGTCGTTTCATCTCTTTATTGACTCGTTGCATGCATGGACCCTAAGATTAAAGTAGAAGGGGTAGATAATATTTTGACTTACATTTTCTCGTGCATGAACTTGGAAGACCACCTGAAAGGTTCATTCACGAGAAATTGACTGACATATTCATATACTATGATACTATATATGATGGTGGTAATGGTGAGACTATGAATATGAACAAGAATAACTTCTTCAGAGATGATTTTTCCATTCAGTTAACAATGAGAAAACGACGGGGTAGACCGTCACATAGGAACGAACTTTCTCGATACTTAAATACTGATTACTGCTCAATCATATCACATTCTGATACTAAAAATCTTGATATATTACCGTGAAAGGAATCATATGAGTTCACCTTTCCCATGTTATCTAGATGACACGGGATCTATTAACTCCTCCAGTGTCGAACATAGTATCAAAATATATTTTTTCTGTTGCAGTGAATATGATTTTGGATAGGAAATTAAGATTACATCCAGATATTATTAAGGCCTTAGCATGCATGAAAGACTAAGAGGATTTGTAATTTAACATCCAGGATCATGCTGGGACAATGACTGTATCCGCATCCGCTGCGAAAGCGGAGGAGTTGATTGCTGATGATGATGATCCATATGATAGTAATTTTGATGTTACTGTTGATGATGATCATGATATGCTGATTGACAATTGACGTGGTTGCCAGTTGCCCCTAAGCGTTGCTAGATGCCAGTCGCCAATGTCACGCCATGTCATTTGCCATTGCCACTTGATTTTGATATTTGATGTCTCACGAGCACAATTGATGATTGCTGTTATTCTTGATTCTAATTTTTGATTTCGATATTTTATTTTGTATTGATTGTATACTTTTTATTTACATTACATTGTATTTGCTTTGGTTTGGTATTGGCCGATTGGAAGTTTGATTTGCTTGTCTTTGTGATTTTGTAATTTTTTTTAACGAAATTTTATGTTTAATTTATTTTTGTGTTTAAATTTTTCATTAAAAATTCTATAATTTAATTCTAATAAATTATAATCTAAATTTATTAAAAAATAATAAAAAAATTTTAAACTGTATACATATAATCTATTCAACAATTTTCAAGTTACATATTTAAAATTTTTAAACATTATCTAATCTATATATAATATATATTTTATAAATAGTTTAATACAAAAATCTTAATATTAAAAAAAATTAAATTTTTAAACAGGCCCGTACGGGCCTGACCCAGCACAATAATTTACCGCCGAGCTAGCGGGCCGTGCCGAGCCTATTTTAGCCCGTACGAAAGCACGATCGTGCTCACAAAAAATGAGCAAGCCCAGCCTGGCACGACACGTTTGACACCTCTAATATGATTTCGAATAGGATATCAAAATTACGTCTAGATATTATTGAGGCTTTACCATGCATGAAGGATTGAAAAAATTCGAGATTTAACATCCAGGATCGTGTTGGTACTAAGACTACAGCTGTAGTGAAAGCAGAGAAATTAATTATTGATGATGACCTGTATGATAATGATATTAATATTGAGGATAAGAATGATATTAATATGTCAATTGATGATTGATGAGATTGTCACTTGATGCTTAACAGTTGACAATTGCAGGATTGCAACACGCCGACTGTGATACTTATGTTATAGTTATGCTTTTACTTATGAGTTGTGCTTAATTTTTATTTTTAATTTCGATATTTTGTACTCATTTTTATTTATATTATATTTTCTTTGGTTTGGTCATTTGGTACTTGGCTTTGTGAGTATGTCTTTGTTATTTTTTTTAAATAAATTGTGTTTATTTTATATTTTTGTTTAAGAATTTCATTAATAATTATAACTTTATAACTATTCAAATATTTACAATTTATAATTTAAATATTTTTAAATATTATCTAATTTATATTTTATAATTACATAAATATTATAAACATTAAACAAATAATGAAACAAAAATTTATTTTTTTTAGAATCGGCCCGTATGGGCCTGACCCGGCACGGCCAAAACCCAGCCGATCGAGCCAGGCATGGCACCGTACAATAATCGTGTCATGCCTGGCCCGGCACGGTAGCACGATAGCACGGTTGGGCTAGCAAAAATCATGTAGCGCCGGTCCGGCACGGCCTATTTGACACCTCTATCTACAACTATATCGCTAAGTGTCGAATCATCTTAATACTTCCTAAGCATGCTACTAATGGTGTATATGCACCTGAGTGCAATATAAGTCATGTGAGTATAAACTGACGAACACATATTCGTCGTGTCATAAAAAATCTTTAAATTTTTCATAAAAAGAAATTTTTGTAGCACAGTCAATGTCGTTAATAATAAATTCATCAATCTTATTATTTAAGTAATTAGATATCACGTGTTCATATCTAATACATGAATCCAACATACGATATATGTAATTTCAACAGTATCTCATATCTGATTAGAATTCTTTTTTCTTTAGACCCGCGGACAAATAGATAATATCAAACTATTATTGTCCGTCAGACATACGAAAAAATTTTAGTGAGTTACGTATATTTTTAAAAGCGGGAAACAACCTTCATCGTCACTTGTACTATGAGGTTAATGACGTGACACATGTATCTGTCATGGAAAAACTCTCCTAAAGATCCGTCTCTAATAATTCTAACAAACATATTAATAGTTACTTCATTGTTAGATGCATTATTGAATATAATACTATATATTTTAATTTGAATATTATATTCTCTAAATATTCATCATACACTCATAAATGGTAAAGTTATCATGAGAATAGAGGACCTTTGAGAATCATACGCAAACAAGTGTGACATGGGCATGAACCATCCCACGCGGACACCCTCTGCCAAACATGTGGTGGTTAATTTTAAAATACCCTCTGCATGTAAAAGTCGAGGCAAGTTTTTTTAATACAATATTATTTTTTTAAAAAATAACCGGGCGGGTAGACTACCATGCCTATGGACTAGGCAGCCAAGTCATGCCTAGCACAGCACGAGGCCTGAAACCCCATGAACCGGCCTGAAACCCCATGAACCGGCATGACACAGGTCTAGGCATAGTTATTGACTATGTCATGTCTATCTAGGCACGGATTGACTGGGTTGTGCGGCTACATCACAATTCATAATTTATTATATTCAAATATCTAAATAAAATAAAAGACACATCAATAATAATTTCAACAATGCATTTAGATAATTCATAAGTTATTATATTCAAATATCTAAATAAAATGTATAAAATATAAGGGTACTTGAATCACAATTGTATCATACATACATATTTGCATCATAATGTAATTTATTCAGTTGTCTTAGTAATGTTCAATATCATTCTTAAGTATTTTTGATAGAAATGAAACATGCAAGCATGGACCAGAAGAAAACAAACAATCACATGACAACCATTACTGCATCACAATTCGTAAAAATGTTCCATAGAAACATACGGAAGTACCTATTTAATTTGTATTCCAATAGGTTAGAAACATATGATTGACAATCAAGTTGATCTGCAATCCTATCTTTATATGAAGACCAAATTCGCACAACTCCATCTGAGCATGCTGTGACAATGTCGCCATTCTCTAAAAATTTAGTATCCCACACACAACCAGGATGTTCTATGATTTGAACACAAACTCCATCTGCAAAGTAAAAAAGATTTATTAAATGGAACATCATGTAATTGCCTATATCAACACCTATAATTTATAAAAAAATCATTTCAAAGATAGCTAAATATAAACATATATCTCAATCATGCATCACCAAAAAAAAAAAAAGCTGATGTTTTATCAATAATACCATCCTCAAAAAGTAGTCTAATAGAAATTGAGCTTGGACTGAACTTATTCCCAAAAGCTAGCTCAAAGGGAGAGTGGGCGCATATCATATATTAACACCACATTTTACTAAGAATTTCTGATGTGGAACAATTTTAACACAACCTCCTCATTTCTAGGGCTAGACATCTGCAGCATTAAGTTTTTGCATGACTGGACATCTGCGGCTAACCCATATTCACTCTGATATCATATGAGAAATTGGGTTTGGACTGAAATCATCCCAAAAAGCTAGCTCCAACTTAGAGGAGACCCACATCATGTATAAACACCACATTTTTCTTGGGAATTTCTGATGTGGGGCAATTTTAACATAATTCTTTCCTGACCAATTCAAAGAGTGATAGGAAACATATAAAGCATCTGAAATCACATTTTAGACCTATTAATAATGAAAAACTAGCATAGCATGCAAACAATGGTAAGTGCTGTAGAACTCCAGTGGAGTTCATTAACCTAAGGTTTTAGCAATTTTAGAGTAAAATAGATCCGCAAGATCATCAGCAACAAACAAAGAAACCACCTTTCCATATCCTGGAAGAGCAATCTTCACTGCCACTTACAATGAGGCCAGAAACATGTGAATCAACTGAGTAAACAATGGAAGTATGACCAACCATCTCCACCAATACTTGGCCAGTTAGTGACCAGCACTTTATTGAACTGTTCAGCATAGAATAGAACATCACCACAAAAAACAAGTGTAATAGGAACAACTCAATGAGAACATACAAATTCAAGCACTAGATTATTTGAAAGATTCACAAATTAGATATTTGACAGCTTGATACCATAGAAAATTATATTACTAAGTGATGACAGAAACCATGGACATCTCATGTAAAAAATTAAAATAAGAAAATATGGCTCACCCATCATGTGAAGCAGAAAGAATATGCACACCATGCATGCACGCCACATCTCTAACTGTATCTGCACAATTTTTCAAATGCAGAACCATATTAAGAACTGCAGAAACAAATCAAACATACAAACTAGTGTTCAAATTACACATAAACATTGTCGCCTACTTCATGTTGATTACCCAAATAATAATATGTCAAACTCAAATCTCATTAGATCTCTATAATTTGATATATGTAGGAAAAAATAATATTGAGATTAATAATTACTTGAGAAGATATCATATTACATGCATGTATTAGAAATCATATCTTGATATGATAAAAAATATTTTTGTCCAAGAATAGTATAACTTAAGTTTGAGACTCATCAAATAGAGTATCTTTATTTTTCAAAGATATGATTATCACGATAATAAACTCTCTCAAATCTCACAAAAAATAACAATCTTATGCGTTGAATACAACCTCAATTATAATAATATTTGTCAAAGAGATATTTTATTTCTAGATGAATCAAATGTAGAGTGAATATATATATATATATATATATATATATATATATATATATAGTCAAGCTGACTGCAAGGGCTCGGAACCTATCACTAGTAAAATTTAACAATAACTTATTAATTATAATATTAATTAATTTGAGGTTGTAAAAAGTTTCCACCAATTATTGTCCTTTATTATCACACATTGTCACCTATTACAACTAATATATTTTTGCAAGCACATTGTTGTTATAATAATATTATGAAGAAAAAATATTAAAGTATTGTTACTAGGTTTCACTCAATAGACTGAATATTAAATAAATTTCCAATCTAAATAGGAGCATATAGAAAATTGTTACTAGGTCTATAGATTTTAATGCAGAACCATATTAAGTTGGATAGATATTTTCAAAAGAAATAACTTGGTAAATTTTATTTGATAATAATATTTATTATGCACAAGATAACAAAGATTTTCAAATTAGTCACCTAAGCATTTAATTTAAGAATTTAATTTAGAATTAGTTGGAAGAGATAATTTAATTGAAATTTAAAATGTCAAGATATTAAAATATGATTTTCTTCGATATTTAAAAACTATAATTCAAAAAAATTATAAAATTAAAAAAATATAAACCAAAAATAAAATATTAAGACAAGATAACATATTATAAGATGGTAAAAACACAAATATTTATGTGAAGATAAATATCTTGATAGTTTTACACACAAAATTCAAAAAAATTATATTTGAAGATGAGTCACAAACATGAAACTTAGTATCTTTTGACAAAAATACTAAATATCGCATCAAAATATAACTTTCAAATTAAGCATGAAACACAAGAATTTTCTAGGTGATGTCATTTTAATACTATTATCACTCACATTTAATTTTAAATTTTTTATAAAATATAATATTTTAGTATTTATATAATCACACAAAGAAAACTCAAAGAAAATTAAAATAAATTAAAAAAAATTAAACATCACGCATATTAAAAATAATATATATATATATATATATATATATATATATTACATAATTTAAAAATACAAAGAAAAGATCATATAAGATTTTAATCAAAAAATATTTAAATTTATATGAGGAAAGAATATTGAATAAAATATAAATTATAAAAAAGTTAAAATTTATCATACTAAAATCATATAAGATTTTAATAAAGATGAAAATATAGATATCAGTTCAATTTATATGAGAATTTATAATATCACATTGTTTAAAGAATTAAAATTCATATAAATAATTCTGACAATATCAAAAATATATTTTAACAATAATACTTAACATGAACTAAATGTTCTACAGATTTTATTTAAGTACAATATTTCTACACGTACCTTTATTTGGGGAGGGGTGTAGCAAAGTTTTTTTCAATGAGATAACTCCTAACCAATGGATTTTTTTCACTTCAACATGATGCCACATAAACAAGCTAGTACAACCTACACTCTATTACACCATTATCATCTATGATGATGTTGCATGTTGCAGCTGAGGTGACAACATCCAATTTTTCATTTAAGTAATATATAATGTATCTACATTGGCATCACATGGAATCGTCATTTTGTTTTACACCCAAAACAGAACGTGACATTTCGAATCTGCTGAATTAAATAACATCTCTGTTATTTTTCAGATCAAATTGGAATTTCAGAACTGTTTCACCTTATCATATTGTAACACATTTGATTGGATCTTTTAAAAAGAATACCTGGAATTCTAGGTTGTATGCCATGCTTCATTATATCTTGATGTTATAATGGATCTCTATATTTCATTGAATTACATCATATTGTTTCACAACACATTTGGTCTTATCGTTACATGTGGTGTTCTGAATCACACTCCCAAAAAGTTCAAGGGTGCTAATTCTATAAAGCTTACTGTGAAGATCTCTAAAGTTTTATGAATTAAAAATTTTCTTCATTTTAAACTTTCAACTAAATTTATTGCTTACAGTTCTCAATTAATGGAGGCAAAGAATGAATACAAAGAATCATCAAATATGATGGTCGGAGGTGATACCAAGTGCACAAAACCATAGTTTTGTGCCAAAGTCTAAAAAAGATTAATATCCCGATGATTGCATCTCAGAAAATTGAAGAAGCTGCATATAATAAGTCTCAAACCCATGATTTACTGTCATGGATGAAGACATTTGTTATCACACCAAGATATAATAATCAATAGATGCGTGCAACATGAGAACTTATTAATCCTAAAATTATTCTCAGCCACATACTTTTAACTTCAAAATTTAAAAATATTGATGCATGAAAATTTACAACAATTTGAGTTCTCAAAGAGGATTTCATGTTTTTCTGAACTATAGATATTCTAGTACATTCAACAAGGATCTCAACATTTTATAAATTTTGAAATTCCTGCTAAATTTAGTGCATGATATCCTCTCACTAAATGGAAAAAATATATTTCAAACATTTCATCTTAAAATATAAAGCAAGCAACAATTACTCAGTGAGTTACCATGCCAAACACACTAATAAGTAAATCAATGAAATTGAACAGATTCATTAATTCATATTCATCACAAGCGTTATAGATATAATTTTTTATTGGGATATAAAAAATCATAAAAACAATCAACGGTATTACAATTTAAGAGAATCACATATGCTCAAATTATTATCCAATGATAATCATCTAGAAATAGCCGTTGGAAATTTTTTAACAAGAAGTACAAGTTTCTTTGGAATTTTGATTTTATAAAATGAATAGATATGATTTCACTACAATAGAGACATGAAAACTTCAGTTCAATATATACATTACATTAGGATATGTCACATCAAAATAAACTATAAATATTATTCATTGATTTGAAGCAGACACTTTTACACAATTTGTTGAAAAATAGACTAAAAATAAAAGTCATCCTGAAATACTCATAAAATTCATTGACAAAGACCCTTATACTTACTAGAGAGAAATATATAAATTTCTCTGCAAAGCAATAGTAAATTATTTTCACCATTCATGTATCATCAATTATTTCATCCATACAATTCCTTTAAATTCTTTAATTTAAACATGAGAACATATATTTATATTACTGAAAATCATATTATATTTTCTATTTTTATCTTGTTTTGAAATCATAATTATATTCAATGACAACAAGTGCACTAAAATTATTAAATATGACAGTATTTATCTTTGATATTTTATTACATTTTCATATAATACAAATTTTTAATTGTCAGGTTAATTTAATTTCTATAAGTAATCTTTCATACAACTCTGTTGTATATATATTTTGTTTTGATAAACTACTCTGTATTACTAAAATATTTTTTATTTTAATATTTTATTAAGATATTGATATAGGATATTAATGGGGGGTCCCGCTGCCCAACCAATGGGTCGAAAAAATTTTTAGAATAGAACTTGGTCTATCCAAGTGATACGACCCACTCCGTTATTGATATAAATTATTTTTATTATTATTTTTTGTGCTTTTATAATTTTTACTTGCGGAACTGTTTATCTCTGTTTTCTTCTCTCTGTGTGATTTTCTTTACTGATGATTTCTACTCACAAATCTGTAAGACTTATTTTGGTTATAATTTGTAAATATATATGTATTTTCTGGTGAATATAGCTAGTCATGCTAAACGACTAGTGAACCACGTTATTTTTCGCATTTCTGTTGTGGTTTGATTTTATTTCTCATGATTTGTTAGATTGTGATTGTGGATATATATCATTTGCTATTTTTTTATGTTTTCTTCTTCTGAATTTGTGAAATCATAAATATGGAAGCGAAATTGCCTAACAAACTCAGTTATAATTTTATTTTTACATTTATATATTCTTATTTATAGGATTTATAGAATATGAAAAAAATTCATTTAGATATTTTTAGGAGAAATCAACTTCATTAACAAGATTCTTTTAATATTTAACTATTTTTTGCACATTATATATCCTTAAAAAAATTATTTAGCTTTTCTCACAAAAATTTTAGTTCACTTGTTTTGCTCTCGATTATTTTTTGGGACATGACAAATTGTCATTTAAGACCTTGAAGGATCTTTCTTTGATATTCCAATAGCCAAAAAAAAGTATAAATAGATTTCACCAAATTTTACAATGATATCAGACAAATCCCACATGGAGTACCCATTAGAATAGAGGTTCACATGTCGACCATATTTGAATATGTTAGTGCTCAATATGATGTCACTCATATGAAGTTATCATATTTATTAACTAGTACATAACAAATTAATTTTAGAGAGAGAGTTTTCCTATGAAAAAAATCTGATTCATGTCCAAATAACACAATAATTTATAAAACCTCCCCAATATAGGCTCATGTTGAGCTATTAACTAAGAAATTTGGCCACCCAAGATATATAAATTATCCTAGGAGAATGAGACATCTCTAACATGCTCAAACTAGAAATGATTCACTTATTCTGAACTTGACTTTTTGATCATTCTCTAGAATGGATAAATAAGTTGTACCCAGTATCTAATTTTATTTATTATTTCTCTCAACAATATTTATATGCTCATATTTCTGTTAATGATGTTATCTCATTCAGGATAGCATTAATCTATGATAAAAAAAATGTATGCAATCCAGTAAAATGAGACAAAATTAATATTATGCATATTCAAGAAGGCCTCTTGTTGATAAATCACCTTAAATTTTGACTTATAATGAGAAATTCACTAGGATGCTTAGTGTACACTATCATCACAATTTTTTTTCATGTAATCAAGATTGCATCAATACAGATTCTTATTTCTCTTGCAACATATCACGGATGGAGAACACACCACTTTGACATGAAGAATACATTTCTTCATGATGACTAGATTATAATAAACACTAGAGAATGAGGTATACAAAGAGAAGCCACCTGGGTTTCAAGCAACACAAGCAGCTGCAATTTATAGATTATAATAAAATATTATATTACCTAAAAAAATCACTGAAAGTCTAATTTGCAAAATTTTCATAGACAACCACTTTATTTAAGTTATACATATATGTTATAATTTTTTTTTTGTTTTTCTAGAAGAGCTCTGATAACAAAGTAATTTTACTAAGTATCTTCATGGATACATTCTAATTATGAAATATGACAAGTTAGGAATCACTTAACTAAGAAATTATATTTAAAAATAATTTTAGATAAAAAACCTTATGAGACTCGATTACTTTCTTGACATGGATGTTACTTATTCTACGAGGAATATTATTTTATTACAAATGAGATATAAGCTTGATAATTTTATAAAAATTAATCTTTTGAGTTGTTCTACAATAGATTTTTCTTTTAATCCGGATGTAGGATTCTCTTCTAATACGACTCCCCAATTTACTCTTCTACTTATAAGAAAATCATAATGAATAATAATTATCTGATTATTATCATATCAAATATAATATATACAACTAGTATAGTTAATTATTTCCTACATTATTATCGAATGATTGAATATTCACTTGCCTTATGAGAAGAAGTCTTTTGGCTTACCATCTCTTTCAGGAATTATAGCACCCTATAGTTAATTATATATTCAAATTAGAGTTGATCAAACATGATCGAAGAGAAGATCTAACATAAAATTTTATAATTTTTTTAAAGATAATTTTATCTCCTAAAAAGTAAGAGAAATAATAATTTTAAGATTTAGTACAAGGATAGAATTAACATCTATTGTCAAAGTTACTTGTAAGATATTTTGAATGTTTCACCTATTCAAAAATATTGGATATTCACTTTCTTCTCAAAATGTATTTTACTATTACAATCAAACAACAAGACATATATTTGGTATTTCACAAACAGACAAAACATATAAAGATGGATACTTTTTACTTAAAGAAAAGATTTAGGATGAGACCAACATATATCCACATGATGAAGCAGTTAACAAACATTTTTACGAAAACATTAAAGAAATCTCAACTTAACATACTTGTTCTAAATATGTATGCACTAGCTTGATGAAGAAGATTACATTTTTACGACCTTTGGTATATTTTATTTTTATTTATTAATATTAGTTTATGCTTTTTAATAGGAGCATCCAATATGTGATCTTCTCCAATCATTTTTTTTCCTCATCATACAAGGACAATGTATGTATTGAGTTTATCCATTGAGTGTCATTCTATTTTATTATTTGGTGACCAAAATTTATCAAACAACAATATATTGAGTTATTTAATTATCATAGTAATGTGTCATCAACTTCTGAATTGATAAGCTCGACTCCTCTAAGAAATAATAGAATGGATCTCACTCTTCTAAAAGATAAGATTGTCTACTAAAAAAATAGGAAACTCGATGACATTTCTCATGTATATGATTGGCCCAACTAGAATTTGAGAAGACTTCTAATTGGCTATATTCACGATTTCTAAAAGAAATCTCATGTCTTGGAGCTCTTTTCAAATATATAAGAATTCAAAGAGTTTTGTCAATATGAATTTATCTGATAAAATTTAAAAAATAACTAATTATATTATCGGCATGGATAATGTGTAATCATGAAACAATTTTATATTTAAATTTTCATATAATTCTCATGTGTCTAAAAGAATGAATTAAAACATCATTATCTATGATCAAATAATTCATGCTCAAATTAAGTGTTGAGTCCACTAAGAAATAAAAATAATATTTTTGAATAAGCACAATCACAATATTGAGAAGATGCTTGAAATGCCCAGATCATTCATCTGAAATTCTATTGCTAGATCAACTTTAATTGAGATATATCCAACTAATCTTCAACATACAATACTAATATCATATATTATTCATATAATCTACAGAGGTAGAAATAAGAATAATCTGATATACATATCATATAGTAAAAATTATTAAGTATTGAAAAAAAAAATGACTCATCCAGATCCTATGAGATTACTTTTGGTCATAAAAAATTTTTTATAGTCCCAAGCATGTACTTCATGAAAAAAATAAAACCTAATATATACAATAAAATATATTTTTTCTTGAGATCACCACAAAAAAATATATATCTCACATTTAGTTGACATATAGTCTAATTGTAAGAGGTAATAATAGAAATTAATAATTTGATAATTATCATCTTAACCATTGAAAAAAAAATATCAATAATCATATCAATAGTCTATGTACATTCTTTTGCTACCAAAATTATCTTGAGTTGATCAACTTTTCCTTAATATTAATCTTTGATCATATATACCCACTAACATCTTATTACAAATTTACATGAAGACTCCAGAATAAAATCTTATGCATTATTAGAGATAATTATATTTAATTCATCTATAATAAAATATTATCACCCTAGATGACTATCTTACATGGAATAGGATCGTACGATTATCAAGTAATGAAAAAATTTAAATACAGAATACCAAAATAAGAATAATAAAGTAAATGTGATAAATAGTACAAGATGGAATACATTTTTTTGTTCCTTCACTGGGATAATTTAAAGATTTAAGTTGATATTTTAAATTGGATCAGCTAATATAACAAATAACTCGATTGAAAAATATCATGAACATGACCATCTTGTATATACCTTTAGATTAAGATCATTAAGTCTCTCAGCCTTAATCTCCTCCTGAAAAAACTTACATCTTATGTCAAGTGAAATGCTTCTACTAAAAGCCTACACCTAACTCACAACATTATGAGTCTTAACAAAATTATGGTCAAATGAAGCATCGGGAAATGTCTCTCACTAATCTCTTCAATTAATTATGATTGACTAATATCAAGTACAACAAATTCTGTTATCATTGTGTGATGAGTAACAATTGAACAAAACAAATATTATAACACTAATGTGTCTTAAAAGTGCATATTTTAGATTGAGTCCTTGAACAAAAATCTATCCTCGAAGAACATCACATTGAACTCAAAATAATCATTCTGGTTTCTAATAATATGTGCACCCTTATGGTTCCTAGTAATATGTGCACCCTTTTGGTTCCTAGTAATATGTGCAGCCTTCTGGTTTCTAGTAATATGTGCACATTTTCAAAATATCAGAATATAAAGAAAAGCATACTTATTAGCACAAATGATCATTTTTTCACTACCAAAAAAATGATTATGACCAAAATATGTATAAAAAATCTTGAAAGAAAGATAAAAAAAGTCTCGTTAATACATAAGTTGGTATGCAATATGATCTAAAAAAATATAAGTCAAAGTCTGATTAAACAAGAATTTAATAATTAATATTATTTATTCTCAAAAAAGTCTATGAACATTTATATGTAGTAGGTGTAACTATTATTTAAAATAATATATATTTTTTCTTTCGACTATTTTAGTTTATGCATGAATGTTAGCACATGAAGTATAATGAATTATCACATACTTAAAAAAATTAGAAAATTGATGTGAAACATATCCTACAATATTAATACTTTTTAATATTTTAATATTACATTCAAATTATATTTTCATCATTTGATAAAATTTTATAAGAATAAATAAAATTTATAATTTATTTATAATACAAAAAATTATGTACATTGAGAATAATAAACAAAAATAATAAAATATTTTAAACTATCATATTTTGAGATTCTACGAGAACTTCATACATTAGAAAAAAATAATACATACAGATATGATTTATCACGTGAACCCCTTACCTTAAGTTTAAAATGAACATCATACTAATCATACTCAAACTAATTAACTATAACAAATAAACAAATAATTATGTATCAATAATCATTCACTCATTTGAATCAACCTCAAATAAATCAGCTAAAAAGTGTTTTATATACTTTGGACTAAAAACCTAACCATCAATGAAACGAGTTTCAAAAAGCTCACAAGATAGGCAATCCCATACAAATAAAGGAAAAAACAAAAAAATATATAAAACACAATATATGATGTAACAAATTTCAATACCAAGAAAATCCCCAGCACACTCAGCATCCAACACCAACCCACATGCCAACAATGAAGTATCATATGATTAGTCAATTCAGTATTGTTCAATCAGAAAATGCCCTGACATGGATATATTGAAAGGCATTGATTTCCATTTTATGATGAGATATATCAATCCAGATTATCAAAGACTTGAGCCAAAGAGGAACATTAAAGATTTCCAAATGAAATAGTAAAGATCAAAAAGAACAAAGTCAGACATTCATCCAGGATCTCTTCCCAGCTCCATGGAGCAATCACAAAATTCCCAAACCATTGATTTGAAATTTCTTTCCAAAATTAAGACATGGACCCTGGTATTCGCATAGAAGCACAAGGTCCTGCCCGAGTGATAATCAACAAAGAAACAAGTCATTTTTTTTTTTCCCAATCCACTCTATGGCATGGGCAATAAGTTTTCTTACTTGCATGGGCAATTTGAACGTTCCATATAAGTGTTCCCTTTAGAACAAATCATCACGTGCAAAATGCCCCAACAAACCAAATGAAAAAATCATAGAAAACTAACCTGTATGCCCCACAAAAGTACGTATACAATTTGTTCCCCTCCAAACTTTCAAAGTTGTGTCACTTGAACCTGCAATAAGAAAGCAATCAGACAATAGGAATGTCAATGGACCACCACCATTGATATAAGTTTGCACGATATTCCTCGACTATGTGGCTTGTCATATGGTACAAATAAAACTCAAAAAAATCACATAGAAATGTAGCATTTATAACTAATAAGTTACAACATGACCATTGTTGTGAAATATATGTTTAATGCAAGCCCAAGCAAGAGGTGTAAAATGGGCTGAGAACAGCACGAGGCACGGCATGGCTCATTTCACAAGAGTGAATACCTACTACCACCAAAAATATATTTTACCAAAGAATAAGATATAAATTTTTAAATTTCACAAGAGTGAAGCATGCACATCGTCAAAAATGAGTTATCATTATTTAGGATATGTGTCTTGAAAAAAGACTTTAATTTTTAAATTCTTAGCTATTATAAAAATTCAAGATAATAAAAAAAAATATATAAAATAAACCTATTTTTAACATGGGATATTAAATATCTGAACTTGAATGGCATGTCCTTTCCTTGTATCCAGTCTAACATGAGAGGTGCGAGTAATTCTATATTATAGCCAAAAAAAATTATTTAAAAAAAAATTATTTTTTTCAAATCTTTAAAAGTATAAATAAAGATTAAAAAACTTAAAATTTTAATTCTATATTTTCTCTTCTTGATTCTCAAACTCTCCTCTCTTTGATCTCTCATAATTCTTAAATTTAACATTTTTTAATTATTATACATTGTTGTAATATTTTATTTACAATTTATGCTTACTAATATGAGCTAAAGCATACACGGTACAACTTTCAGATTGAAACCAAGGCCTTAAAATTTTAGTTGTCTTGAGGTTAAAATTAGTACAGTATTTTACAACAAAGCTGTTACGGTATACTTATCTTTTTATTTTTTTTTTGACTTTTTATTTTAAATTAGGTTTGTACTTTTTAATGAATAAAAAAATTTTAATGAAATGATAAATAATAAAAAATCCTAAGATATTCAGTATTATGCAGACCTACTTCCAGTTTGTTTATCATAAAATTTTTATGTGCATAAGTAGAAATAACAAAATAAAATATTATAAATTATAAAATTATAAATAATTAACAAATTTAATAAATATAATAAATTAATATCTATGATGTCTGATATTTGAACCAATCACAATGATGTATTATTCTCATGTCTCACAGCCCATTTTATACATTCAAAATAAAAATATTATTAAAAAATTTTAGAATTTTCTATGATTTTTTATCATCTTGATTATCTTATCATATATGTGTATAATATGAATCATTAAAAAATATAATATTCAGAATAAAATATTTAGTGTGTTTGTTAGAATAATTAAATAACTTAGTGTGTTTGTTAGAATAATTAAAAATATATCATTAGGAAATATTTTTCATATTAGGTGTATGTGTTATATTATTAACCTAAAAATAAAATTAAAAATGAAAATAATTTCTCATACATTAGATAAAATAATAAATTCACTAAAATATCTTAATACATCTAACAAAAAATAAGAGTTTGACAATCTATATTTATCTGAGAGCCTCAAAAAGAAAAAATTTCAAACGAATATAAGACATCATTAAAATAAAACTACCTTATATTTGAGTCATTTATTAGCTACCAACACATAATATTAGATTACGTCAATAATAAGAATGACGAATTTATTATTATTAATTTAGACAATGATACAAAAAATTCTTTGATGAAATGCTTAAAATTTTGAACATGATAAACATGTGTTCATCTGTGTACACTCTTATCACTTGTATTTCACTAAGATACGTATGCAATATTAGTAGCATATTTATAAAATATATAGGTCACCATGCATTAAGTAACATGGCTATTAAGATAGAAATTAAATATTTAAAATATTAATATTTCATTCTATTCTGTATTATTTGATGCTTGTATGGTTCATAAGATTAAGATGAAAAAAATAAAAAATATTTTAACATACATATTTATATGTATAAGCTAAGAACATCAACGTGAATATTTTATTTAAGAAAAAGTAACTAAATTATTTGCATATTATAATACTAGGTATGCTAGTAATTGTAACCAGACTCCAAGTACATAAATGAATATAATATTCAAAAATAATAACTTTTTTATTCAATTAGTTAGTGGCATACAAAGGAATAGTCCATCAAATAAAAAAATTTCTTAATACTTAGATATCAATTACTCTTTTATTTTATCATATAATAATAATAATAATTTAACTATTTTATTATAGTAAAAATCATATAAATCCACCTATTACATGCTATCTTAAGATGACATATGACCTATTAACTTCTTCAGTATCTAACATAACATTGGAGTCTACTTTTTCAATGAAAATCACTATTATTTTAAAAATAAAATCGATAATGAGACCATATATCATAAAGACACTTTTATGCATAAAAGACTAGAAAAATTCAAAATTAAGCATTTAAGATAAAGCACGAGAAATAATGATAGATAATGATTTGTAAAATATTAAGATCTGGGATATTAAGACCATCACTAGCAATACCTTCAAATACATACATGATAATGATCTAATTATGCATTCACACTATCATACCATAAATAATGATTGATGTAATGATTCATGTGATTTTTTAATTTTTTTTATACATTATAATGTAACGATGGTATAGCATTGTCATTGTTTTTGTTATTTCTATCATTTATTTATTTCATTATAATTTAAGCATTATTATTATATTGCACTTATTATTTTACATGTATTTAACTTCATTGTATTTTCATTTTATAAATGTACATCCTTCATATTTAAGTGTATATTGTAACTAGTATATATCATTATAAGTTTTTGTTTACAAAATAGAATGAATTTTTTATTATTTTATTTAAGCCGAACACATCACACAATCACGAGATGCCAAAGCAAAATATTAATGTCTAAATTTTTTTTTAATTTTATATTTTTTTTTAATTTATTTAAAATTTCAAGTGTTATATTTCAAAAAAAAAAACAAATTAATAACAAATTAAATTTTACCAAAAAGTTATATTTTATTTGAATTAAAAATTTTAACCCTAAATGTCAAAACAGCATGATCCGGTTTATGCCGGCACAATTTGACATGAACTAATACAACTCAACATTTTGTGGACCAAACAAATCATGCCAAACCAAGGTAATCCTAATCATGTAGTGCTTGGCATTGCACTAGATTTATGTCGTGGCATGCGCAACATGGCATGATGGCACAATTGGACCACCTTGAAATGAAAAATGCTAACACAACACAGCACATTTCACACCTCAAATATTTTACATTTGAATACTAAAAACCTAAATGTTTAGATTTAGTTTAATTGCTTGTTCAAATGAATTTGAGATAATAAACATTATTGCATGCATGAATGAGATATTCCTTTATAAAATGATTTGTTCTCTCATTCCAATCGGCTCCGATTGGATCAAATTGACTCGAATGTTTATTTTGATTTTCTTAATCTGTGCAATCTATAATTTTTTGTGATATGATTATTGATAACTTTAAGTACAAGTCTATCATCTTCATTTGTGATAATAGAAGAATAGAGAACAATAAGAATTTTAGTTCATTGTTCACATAATAAAAGGATTTGACACGCTCATAATAATTGTGAAATATTCAACTGCATGACTCTCAAATAAATTTATTCTCTTCAAAATTAATTTGATTTATACTTATTAGTAAAAGATAACTCAATGAAAAATTCAACATATCATGAATCGACAAGTTCAAAAGAAGCTGGTAGATAACACTCTTTTAATTAAAAGCCCAAAAGAAACTCTAGAAGAGTAACAAATAACAAGAGATTCAAATATATTCCTTGACTTCTAACTTTGTTTATACCCATTAAAGAATAAGTTCTTGTTAAAAATAATGACACCAATATTAATCAATATTCTATCAAAACTTTATCCCCCTAGATATAATTTTGTCATGACTTAGAAAAGATTTTAAATAAAATAAAAATTTTCAAAATTTTTTAAAAATAAGTTGAATAATCTCTCTTCAAAGTACAATATCTAAAAAATCAAAAGATGAAAAATAAATAAAAAATATATTCATTTAATATATTAGTTTGAAACTAAAATTATATCTCCTCAAAAATACTTTTAAATACTTTTATCAAAAAGAAAAAATTTTGTATATGCCAAAGAATTCTCTCAGAACTTTGTTTGAAAGCTTTTTTTGGCAATTGTATCTATTAAACTAGTGAATTTTATCAAAATTCACTCTGCAAAAAAAAATTCTAGATTGTGTTGACTATATTTGTTGAGGTATGATTTAATATTTTACCTATTTCCTTTTTCATTATTTGTGAGTATCCAACATGTATGTTACATCAGATTTTTTATATATTTATATATATATATACACATACACATACATATGATTGTGTCTTTATTTTTTGAGTTCTAATAAAAAAATTTAGTTTTGTTTATCTCTTACCTTTTTCCTCTATCATAGTGGTGATTAAATAGCAACGGCTTGATGCAGTGGTGGTGGCACACTTTCCACTTGTCTCAAAAATATTGTGCACAAACATATGACATCGATGATGAAGGTGCTATCATGTTGTGGAAGTTACCATAATATTTTTCTTGCATTTTTTCATATTAGTTGATTGAATTGTATCTGATTGATTCTGATGGCAGAATTAAGGTGGTCTAGTAGATGAAAATAATCCATACGATGATTAGCATGATAGTTGGCATGGAAATGCCAGTATAGTAGTGATTTTTAGTGATTAAAATTGTGTGGAGCCTTTGTTTTGGAAGTTTGACGTGAATCCATAGCCGTTTGACACTTTTTATCTCTGCTTAGTGTTTTTTTAGAAATTTGTAATGTCATTGTATGATCTTTATAAAAGAATTATCAAAATTAATGTGAAACCACTAATAATAATCTAATGATAATTGAAAAATCTTGCATATTTTATTATTATGATACATGCAAAAAACTTCAAGACTTAACCACATCAATATGCTCTTTTGGGATGATTCACATGTATGGTAGTACTATTCAATTGTAGGCATACAGACTAACTAATTAACATAATATGACTCATATAAGACTTGGAATCAACTGTGAGATAAAATTGTTAGTGTGATAGATGTGCTCTGAGATCAGACAACATTAAGAAATTTGGGTTATGAAATTCACATTTTGAAAAAGCATGCAATGCGAAAGCAATACACAACCCTGCGGCATTATTCATGATGATAGAATGCTTCCATTCCTCTCAGATGATTTACCAAAGAATGATTTTGACATCTACAGCTACATCCAGATCGAGCAAAGTTGATATAAGTATGCATATTTAGACCACTACAATGATTTCACCACGTAGTGGTAACGAAAGAGCTAGCAAGGATTCTCTAAAAATAGAAGAAGCTAGTATTGTCTTGCTCATTTTGTGTGAGATTGAAACATACTCAAAAAAGACGTAGGACATTACATCCTGAATTACAAAGGATATTACAAGATTCGGATATTATACACAAAGAACTTAATTTAACCTGACTAGATAATCTAAGAATATACATCTACTAGTTTAATTACACTTATTTAGAAAAAATACTTAAAACTTCTCTGATTAGATATTAGTAGGCTCCAATCAACATGATTCTACATCTACCAATTTTTATCATCATCTCGCTCTAAACTTGTGAATCATAGTTTCATAAAATAATACTCATGAATGATCACAATCTATTTTGCTTATAAGTTTTGAAATGATTTTGACATGCTAAATCTGGCTCCAGTACCAAATGCAATGACTCAAAACCTCTAGATCTAGTTTGATATCAAATGATAAGAGCCAGCATCAGCCATTAGGATCTTTCATTGTCGTCACACGACCCCAAACTATGAGATACATGAATTAACCGTGAATTTGAGAACTCTCATAAAAGAAGCACACTCCACACATAAGAAAAAGTGAGATATGAAGAGAGAGAAAAAAAAACATCATCACAACTTCACAAGCACAAGAGAAAATAAGAGTACAACAATTCATTCATTTATTTGATCGATTCAATTAATTTTCTGTTTACATTCAATTATAATCAAACAAAATAATGTTTCATGTCATGACTTCATTCATATCACAACACCACATCCACATTATTGGATCACAATTTGAATCTTTAAGTTAGTCAATTACATCATCACAAATCAAGTCACGACTAGAATAATATCGTGATAGCACAAAATATTATCACAACACCAAAATACATGTTATAGCTTAATTTGAGTCGTGACTTCATAATTCCATATCTCAGCTCGAAAGTATATATTACAAATTAAGATATATTATAACTTTATAATTCAAGTCACTGCTATAAAACATAGTATTTTAGTCACAACCAAGCAAATTAGATTGCAACCCCGTTTAGGTAACAACTCAAAAATCCAAGTCACAACACCAAATACCAACTGTAACTTTAAAAGTATAAGTCATTTCTAACAAGTTTAAAATTTTTATATTATCATGACAAATAGCTCCATTTATGAGCTAAAAAAACATAGAAATATCAATGTTAGATATATTTTTCATATGTATTTTTTTGTATCAGAGTTGTCATAAAATATTCTCTATCAATTGTTTTATTAGGTAGCTGAGCTAAAATATCATTTTCTCTTTTTATAGTATCGATATATAAGATCAACAGATCAAATAAAAAACTTCAATAGGATTGAGTGAGAAGACTATACATATTTTTTTTCAACTCATTGGAGCCTCTATAGATGTTTGACTACTATTAATTCATTGGTGATACCCTCTCAGATAATATATTCATTATTAGATAAGTTACATATTTTATAGTTGAGTATCAGGAAGATTACTTATATTGATTGTGAGATATATTGATTAAGAAAATATATATCAAGATATTAAAAAACACATAGCATCTAATTTATTCAAATATTTAGAGATACTATATCATTATCATACATAATGACATGGTATACTTTGTTAATTTTATTGATGATTATCAATTCTTAATGAAAGATCTCAAATATTTTATATATTTATAAAATTTTATTAAAGTAAAAGAACTACAATTAGTTATAGAATTAAAATATTAAAAAATAATAATATTTTAGAATATACTTCTCATTAATTTTTTTATTTTTTTAAAAACATTGAGATAATTCATCATGCATCTTATACTAATATTCATGCACAAAATAAGATAGAAGAAAATAAAAGTTAACATATGGTTAACACAACTAAAGCACTCCTATACATATGAGTTCCTAAATATTTATTAGAAAAAATTGAGTTAATTTTAAACTTCCTAAAAGTTAACATATGAATATTATTTTATGCTCTCTTAAATTATATCTCATATTATTTTTTATATCCAAGAAAAAACTTTTTCACCTTCTACCCAAAATCTTTAAATGTGTTCATTTTGTTCAAAATCTCTCTTCAAATAGAAACAAGTTGGTTACTCATATCATCAAATACATCATTAATGAATATTCTAATACTCATAAAAAGTTATTCATCAGAGAATATACAGAACATTACATATACCAAGTAACATCCTTTGAGAATATATTATTTTTCAAAGACTCAATCCAATATGCACTTATTAACAATATAGTGGTATGATCATTTTCTAGCCTGGTGGTTACTCCTCACCAGGGGGTAACCGATGCTCATGCTTCTATCCTTGCACTTGATACTATTAGTACAATTAGTTTTAAAAAGAGTTGGGAGATTTCTCTTTCTAATAATAGTAGGATCTTTCTTGGAACTCTACTAAAAAGAAGAGTCGAGTATAAATATGTCGATGGATGCAAGATATGAGTCTTCCCAAAAACAAAAAATGAAGGTTAAAAGGCTTAGATGATCTGAACCTAAAAGTAAGTACTAGCCATATACGTCCATAGTATTGTCCATATGAGTATCATGCAACATCAATTGATCCACTTTAAAATACTAACATATACCTTCAAATTGCTCTATGAAAGGAGCCAAGAAATTATATCTAACACTCAATGTCACAGACACTCTCTTATTCTTATTTTTATATAACACATTCTAATTTTTATCTTCTCTTAAATAACAACAAACTATGTGAAATAAACTGAGTATAATCATATTTAATTATACTTGGGATCCCATTCTAAAATCTTTAGATAAGCCAAAAATAAAATACAAATGGGTATACACGAACAAAACTATAACTAAATAAAAACCTCTATTGGGTTAGTAGACAATAGATTTATGCAAACAAATGTAATTGATTTAAAAAACTTTTTTTCATGTGGGAAAATAACTTCTATTAGGTTTTTATCATCTATTATTGCATCCAATAAATGAACTACATATCAATTGAATGTAAGAAATGCATTTGTTTATGATGATTTCAAGGAAGAAATATTTATATAGCAGCCCTTAAAATTTATTATTTTTGGAAGCATAGACATGAGGTGAAGATTGCAAAAGAATCTTTATTAAATTCAACACTCATTGTCATGGATCTCTCATATTCTTATTTTGCTTAACATATTCTAATTTTTTATCATCTCATGACAACTACAAAACTATGATATTGTTTCCAAGTTTTTTAGTCATTCATGATGACAACAAACTATGTAGGAGCAATTGTATATAATCACATTTAATTATAATTAAAATCTTATTCTAAAATTTTTAGATAAGGCAGAAATAAGATAAATAGATATACATGATAAAGATTATAACTAATAAAAATAATCCCTAATAGGTTAGTAGATAATGGATTTACACAATCATATGTAATTGATTTTTAAGATATATTTTTACATGTGAGAAAAATAATGTTTATAAGGTTGCTATCAATAATTTTTGCATCCAATATGTGAACTATATATCAACTAAATGCGAGGAATACATTTATTTATGATAATTTCGAGGAAAAAATATTTATGTAGCTGTAGTAGTCCTCAAATTTTATTATTCGCAAGAGCACAAACATATAGTGAAAATTGTGAAACATTCTTTATGACCAAAAAAAATATCCTAGGGCATAATTGAGCAAATTATTTTTTGTATTTATTATTTTTGGCCTTAAAAGATAAATGTCAAATTATTATTATTTCTACTGACATAAGTCATGGGAACAACACGTAATGTTAGTGGTATATATCAATAATATTATAATTATACAAGATAACTAATTAAGTATATCCCAACTATAATTATTTTTATAAACCAAGTTTAAGATGAAAAATTTTAGACATCTTACATATTTCATATGTTTTAAGGTCAAATACTTTAAATATACAAAAAAATTTCTCAAAGATAGAATATGTACTTGTTGATTTACTATTTAATTTAAATATAAACTTATTGGTAAGTATCAATTTCTCAATTAATTATGTTAGATATAGAAGAATCATTTTAAAACTAAATTATATGATAATAATCAGACTAAATATTATCTACGTTGTTAGTATAGTTAATAGATTTCTATATTCTCCCAGACATATATAAATATAATTCTCAGAATTTTTAGATATATAAAGAAGACTCCAAAACATAAAATTAATTTAGAAATTAAGACAATAACCAAAAAGTAACATATTCACATTCTAGTTAGTATTCAGCGATTACAGAGAGAATATCTACTACAAAATTCTATAATTTTCATAGAGACAATCTTGTTTCATTCAAAAATAAGATATAAACTATCATTTCTAAAAATAACATAGAAACAAAGTATAAAATTATGATATTAATTTCTTATTAATTCCAAAATAGTAGGAACTTCTTAAAAAATTTACTCATCAATTCAGAAGCCAATGGAATTTTATTATAACGACTAGACAACATGACACATTGCTATTAACCCAATATTCCACAAATAGAAAAAAATATTAAAATTAATTCTCATTTCACATATAAAAAGATCTAAGACAATTTAAAAGTTAGTGGCTGCATATTTAGTTTTTTGTTTATTTTTTTATTACTTTTTCATTGTTTGGGACTAAGAGCACCCGACATGAGGGATGCCTCAAATCATATATATTACTATGGTTGTATTTTTATTTTTTGAGATTTAATAAAATAATAGAATTTTGTTTCACTCTCCCTTCCAAAAGCAACTAAGGAAAAACTCTAGAATGTGCCAAACAATATTATTATTAGAATTAATAAGAAGTTAATTATTATAATTCAAGATCAATATGATTGTGGTTTAAAAAAGAATGAAGATAAACTTGAATATTTTTTTTAGATCTAAATAAAAATATTAAATTAAGTAATTGAGGAATAATTCTATCTAAAAAAGTATAAATAATAAATATTATTATTAAACTTAATCATTTGGATAATCCACCACACAAGACTCAAATTAAGCCATAAATTAATTTTACAATATGCACAAGTATTTATATTGATCTAGTACATATATAAGAATTTAAAAAAGTTAACTATAAAATAATCATTGGATGAGATATTACATATATTATTTATAAAATTAATCATTTTTAAAATTGTATTAGATAGATTTATATGAATGATATATTTCACATACTTTAACATATATAAAAATTTCTAATTTTAAACAATTTTTATGAATGATACACTATTTAACTAGTTATTCTGATTCTAAATGTGATCCAAGTTGCACATATTGGTAAATCTTTGAATAAGATACATGGTGTGATTGATTTTTCAATTCAATTCTCATTTCACTTTATTATTGCAATCAAGCAGTCAACCATATTATTTCTAATTCGGTCTTTTTTGAATAAATGAAATACATTCAGATTGATTCTCATTTTACTTGAGAAGATATTCGATATTAATTGATTGTTATAGCACATATTCCTATTTAAAACTAATAAGACGATATATTAACAAAATCAATAAATGGATCATGACTTTCTTTAATATCCTCGAATTTTAGTGATTATGATATATAATTATTTATACATTAACTTAATGTGTGCACCAAGTATTGAGTTTTATTTTTAAATATTTCATTTTAAATTATTTTTGAGAAAATACTCATGTACTTTACCTTTATATTAACTCGTGTAATTATATTTTAATTATGTATTACTAATTTCTTTTTATGTTATTCTCTTATAAAAATTTTTAGAATAATAAATATAATATTTTTAATGTCCAACTAATAAACTAAGCAAATATAGGATAATACTACAAAATTATATATACTAAGATTATAGTAATAACAAAAAATGAGATCATTCATTTTAAATAATATGACTTTTGAGCTAATCTATTTTCAATCAAAATTAATCACTTTAAAAAATATTCACTTGCAACTACAATAATTTAGGAATAATACAATGTCATATCAAATAGAACAAAAAACAATCTAGCAAAATATGACTAACATATTATAAAAAATTATACAAAACTCATTACATGATTGTGATTTGACTGAATCCAAACCCAAATCAGGTTCACCAAACTCATTACATCATCAATAATTATGCCTAAATGTTGCATAGTATTAGTATCTTTACAAAGGAACCAACTTCAAATGAGAACTGAAAAGGCATAAATAACTTGGTTATGATTACTGCATGTCAATCAAAAAACAGAAAGTGTGTGTGTGTTCACATATAAATATATATATACATATGTATGGATAAGCATATAGAATTTCACAATGTTTTGGTAACCAACTATGAATTGCACAAATTTTTACTTGAGTTAAGTTCACAACATTGAAACGTGATCAACATGAAATCATTTTTTGGATAACACGTCTTGGTCAGCTTAGATAGGACAGGATAATTTCAAAAAATGAAATAGAATCTGAAAAGCAATAACAAAATCAGAAGCAAAGCACAAATTTATACCAGTGACAAGCTCGCCAGATGGCAGCCTGATAACTGCTTGAACAGCTGATTCATGGGCAACCCATGATTGCACTTCATGTCCATCCCTCCAGCGCTTCATTGTGCTACATTCACCATGAAATCATAATAGACAACTGAAAATGTTGCAATGAAATAGCCTGCTTCTAGATATAAGATTACATGGCAAACTAAAAAAGAAGATATTTTTTTCCCCAAAGCTTGACCAAACAAGGCACCCTCTAAATCTTTCATTCCTTTCCACCTTTCCAAAACATTTGACAGAAATTTGACAAAATTAAGTTTTGGAATTTACTTTTTTTCTACTTCTATGTATTTGATAGTTGCACCCAACTTATGGGTTATCCCAAATCAGTATGTCTTTCTGTATAAAGAAGTTGATGCATTTTGTTTAGCATCGAGTTAAAGAAATTTAGTTTTATTTATCTTTTAATTATCTTTGAAATCGAAAGAAGCCTATCCTAGGGGCATTAAACCCCAGAGGGTTGTGTGTGGGAAGTGGCCAATAACCTAGGGAAGAGGGCAAGCTCATTACATGCCAATTATCCACCACTATCATACAGCCATTGCATGTGAAACATCTATGTAAGTTAGCATCAACACCCACTTCATTGACATTGTGGAAGAGTCATGCATCCACATTGTAAGTCGTGTTCATGGCTTCTCTCATCTTCCTCTCCCTCATTATCTTCCTTACATCGTGCTCCGTCTCAAATTCACCAAGCATCAGCAAAATAGGCCATGAAAATATCAAACTAGCCTACCAGTACCATGCCACTCAATGCACCGGCACCTCTGTTTGGCATCTCTGCAAAGTTCCACTAAGAACTTGGCATCCTTTAGTGTCGTAAAATCCACCATCACAATTCCAGCATTAAGCTCCAAAGTCCAAACCAAACAATCTATGGTCAATGAATTTCACCCATCTTTCTTCGGGAACGTAGATCACACTTCGGCTGCGAATAACTGCAGGAATTGTAGAGCAATTCGATGTATCGTATGTCATCGGTGGAGGTTGCTCTGCAGTATGGCAGAAAGAAGGATTCTAGGACATGGATAAGTGCATCATTGGTATACCAGTACAACTGCTGTAGTGCACTTAAGTATGTAAACAAGACAGAGAAGACAATAACAACCATATCATTTCTGAACTCGCTAATGATCCTCACGAACAATGAATAGAGCATGATGCGATCATATGGTGTTTACAAAAACAATGTGGCAAACTGGACTCGGCCAATGATAGAACAGGACGAGTTTTAGGAAGAGAATTGGTCAGGTGATCATTTTACATTTCAGGTTAGATTTTCATCCAATTTAATTGTGGATGCGACTGTATGCATGGTTTCTACAAATCATGGGAGTTCTTGCAGAAGGATTCATGGCAATAGCAATCTTTTAATATCGATCATTCCTTCATCTATAACAGTAAATTCTTAAGCAACAAAGGCACATTATATGCACATTCACAGTGCCAGTACTACAAATCATGCACATTTCAGGGCAGCGTGCATGATTTCTACATTCATGCATATTATATGCACATTTACCAGCTTCTACAAGGGTTCCTTATTCCAGTCCTCATAGAAATTAATAGAGGCTAACAGATTATGTTCTGAAACAGGAGAAGTGATGCATGGTTCATATTTTCTCCGGGTGGTGATTCAACACGAAGAAGTAGAAGTAGTCCATCACTACATTCCAGCCATCTACCTAAAAAGACAGTTCTTTCAACTGAAACAGGAAATGTGGTGCATGGTTCATCTTTTCTCTAAGTGAGGTCCGACACTGAGAGGCATCTTTGTAATCTCTTGAATATAATGCAGAGTAAAAGCTTTCACTTACAAGATGTCAAGATTCTAGAGAATTCTATTTTACTTTCCATGGCTGATGCTCACCATGGCACAGAGATATAAGGCTTGATGTTGATAAGATGTCATATGAAGAGTTTGTAATCTTTTCTGGGCCCACATCCAATAGTATACTCCCAAGTCAGCTAGGAGAAGCTATTTTTGTTATATATCTATTCATGCTATCTTTTACTACACTCTCAATTAGGCTATGAGAAACTATTCTACTATGTATCTTGTTCTACCCAAGGATTAGATTATCGATTTCTACAAATATATCAATACTTAAATTTTACAGATATATCGGATATATCAAAGATATATCGATGTGTTTTTGTATATGCGCATCAATAAATGATAGATATATCGATCTTGATAGATATATCGATACTTAAAATTTATGAATATTTCAGAGATATATCGGTGGATATATCAAAAATTTTTATCCTTAGTTCTACCAAGATCCTCTCTGATTTGGCTATGAAGATTGTTATATTATCTCTAATTTTGCCTTTTACTCTGATCAAATCAGCTAGAAAAAAATATTTCACAATTATTTTTTTAACGTTATTCTTCCTAAGCCGACTATAATAAAGTATTTCTCAATTCTTTTATTGGTATTCTTCCTAAGCTAACAATTAAAGAATATTTCTTGATTATTTTACAATAAATTTTATTTTGATAATATTATTATTTGATTTTGGTTCAGGCTAACTCATAGTTTATTTCTTCTCATATCTTAGTAACTGAATTTATATGCATCAATTTGAATGAGTGTTTAAGTTTAGAAAAATTTTATTTTTTATTTTATATTTTGTTTTATATTTTATATATTTGATTTAAACATTCTACTTGTTGATTGTCTCAATCGGTATTTCCCATTTTCAATTTTATGTTTTTTGTTTTTTGTTTTTTGTTTTTTGTTTTTTGTTTTTTGTTTTATATATATAAACGAATTGATATATATTATTTAGCATCAAGTTAACAAAAATTATTTGATTTTTCTCTATATTCTACAGGCAACAATCAAGTTTCCCATTTCCAATCTCTTTTTTTTTTTGCTTTTTCGTTGTGTGCTAGCTCCTCCTTACAGTCATCATGAAACCATCAATCTCCATTTGTACTAGTTTCATAACCTCTCTCACAAAACCACTGAAGCATGTGCATTTTATGTCAAGAACAAATATACCTATTGGATAATATAGTGTTGATGGATGTGGAAGAACAACATAATAATGTTTCCAAATAATTATTTCAAAATGTTGCCTCCCAAACCAGTGTCTATTAGGGTCAATATTTCGCGCACAGCATAGTACTGGGCTCTGGTTTAAAATTAAGCAAATGTACATTTTCCTATTACCAATCACACAAAAGAGCAAAAACGAGAAATTAGATAAAAGGCTGGAAGAAGTAAACTAGAAAACGACTTCTCTGTGTCATAACAGACTCACCAATCAACTGAAGACGATACTATGTCCTCATTTTCCATGTCAACACCAGTAACTTGCAATTTATGACCTTGCAGAGTACGCACTATTTCGCCAGTTAGCAAATTCCAAACCAAAACCAGAGCATCCATGCCTCCGGACACAATTCCTCCATCGGGAAACTCCTCGTTTGGGGGAATCCAAGCCAATGGGCCCACAAAACTAGAATGTCCCTTCAAAACTCTCGATGGAGTATACACGCGACTGTCATCTTTATCCATCGCCCAAACCCTCACGGTCTTGTCCCTTGACGAGGTTGCTAATCCCACACTACCGCATACACAGATACCCCGAACCTGAAGATCATGTAAATACAGTATCTTACTTTTGAATTTGATGAAAAAAAATTATAAAGCAGAGCATATTCGATCGAAAAGATTGAGTGAGATAAATCTTACGTCGTCTGTGTGACCGTGAAGCTCGCAGCTTAAATGATACTCGTGGAAATCGAACCCCATGCCCGTCACTTGCTCGTGCATGGCTCTGGTTCTGTGTATTACCACGCACTTACTGCCACTGTCTTGGAGCAGCGAGATGTTGGAATGGAATACCAGCTCCAAGAACACAGAAGACAAAAATCATCCAACGACCACCCTGTATCGATAAGTCCAATTTGCTTTTTGCTATCGTGAAAGTGAAGCAGCCACTCCATTTAAACAGGCCAGGCGACCAGGCCTCAAGAAAACAAAAAAAAAAAACTAAGTTAAAACTATATTGTATTATACCAATTAAAAAAATATTTGCAAACAAAATAAGTAAACTTTACTTATTTAATAATAAAATACAATTTATTTATCTTTTAATACATTATAAATTTAAAACCTGAAAATATCTCACACTTCTACATAAAAAAATAAATTAAAAATTTTTCAAAATATTTTACACAAATAGTAGATTCCAAAAATATATAAACCATGTGTGTGTGTGTGATAAATATTTATAATTTTATATAAACTATATGTATGCACATTGTGTGTGTACACTATAGATACACAATGTATCTGTGTAGAATATAAATACACATTGTCTATATACATTATCTATACCTAGTGGTTATATCAATGTATATCATTATAGATGTTTGATGATGCTTAGCAAGCATCATTATAGATGTTTTTGTTTGATGACTATTTCATAGAGTCATTAAAAGTTTAAGAAAAAATGATACTTTTGAAAACTTTAATTTTAGAAGTGTCGATGAAAAATCTAATAATGATGATTTTCTTAAAAGAATCTTAGAGGTGTTATAAGACTTTCTCAACCTTCCATGTCATGCCCATTACTGCATGACAACTAGCTTGCCTGCCCAGCAAGGCACAATGGACCACAAATTATATGGTTACACAGGGCTATGCCGAGCTTGGAGCGGGCATGTTGTTTGGGCTGGTTCTTATAAGCATGAATTATTTTTTTTCTTTAACATGCCCAATTGAGACCGACCACACAAACAATATTCAGCTTACATGGCTAAAAACAAAAACTTTCTCATCAAGTAGTTATCTGATGGGACTAGAACCAAGACCCAACCATAGATGTACCTGGGTCACTAGGCTAATTCACTATAAAAATGAAATAAATGGCAACAAAATTTGAATTATAAAAATTTAACATGAGTAATTTTTTATTATGAAAAATAAAAATTAAGATAATTTTAAAGAAGGATAATTACTTAGATGCAATTAGAAAAATGTTCAGTGAGATTCTTGAAAATAAATTGAATGGGATAGGTGGTAACGTGATTGATGATCTGTATTTAGTACTAGCTGATAGAATATTATTGAGTATGACAAAAAAAGAATCCAATAAAAAAAATTGGGATATTATCACATGATTATACAAGGCAAAGTCACTTTACAATAAGATATTCTTAAAGAGAAAATTTTACACTCTTTGAATGATAGAATTTGTTATAGTAATTGATCATATTAATACTTTTAATACTCTATTTTCTTAGCTTACTACATTTGGTCATAAAATAAAAGAATTTGAACATGCTAAAATTTTAATTCAAAGTCTATCTGATTCGTATGATCAACTCGTCATCAATCTGATGAATGGTATTCTAATAGATAGTCTAATCTTCAATAATATTGTATCTGTCATCTTAGAAGAAGAAAGTAGATGCAAAAACAAGGAGGATAGATATGCAAATGGACACCAAATAGAAGCATTGATGATGATATGAGGAGGATCAATGAAATTTGGCTCTAATGAGAGTCAGAATTATGGTAGATCAAAATCAAGAAGTATGAATAATATTAAGTGCTACAACTGTGATAAGAAAGAGCACTTTAGGGGAGATTATTAGTTTAAGTAAAAAAGTGAGGATAATAAATTAACAAATGCTCGAGAGAATGTTGCAAGTATCAATGATATCGACAACATCTTATATAATAATGTAACAATAATAGTTGAAAGTAGAAAGTAGTTTGGTGATGTGTAGTTGCTACACTCGAAGCTTCATGACACATGACATCTCGAAGAGATTGGTTTCACAAATATGAACCAATCTCAAAAGAGTATATGCACATGGGTAATGATCATGCTTTGAAAATTTTTAGTATCGGTAATATTAAAATAAAAATATTTGATGGTATGATTGGTACTATTCAAGAGGTATAACATGTGATTGACTTGAAGAAAAAATTTTGTATTTGGAACAAATAGATAGTCTTAGGTGTAAAACTTATTTTGAAAAATAAGATAATAGAGATTATGAAAGGCACACTTATAGTAAGAAGGGAGAAAAGATAATGAAAAATTTATTTATTCTTAAAGGATAAATGGTACATGAAGTTGATGCATGTGTTGCATCAATTAGCAAAGGAGAATAATCGACAATGGCATGACATCTCAAACTAGGCCACATGTCAAAACAAAGTTTGAAGATTCTATCTATCAAAATGCTACTTTTGGGGCTCAAATCAGTAATTTTATCTTTTGTGAGCATTGTGTTGCAAGTAACTAGAATATATTAGTATTTAGTAGATCAATTATAAGAAATAAATATATTCTAGATTTGATACATTTTAATGTATGAGGATCATAATAAATATCTCAAGGAGGAGCAAAATATTTTGTGTTTTTCATTGGTGATTACTCAATGAGATGTTGGATGTATCTAATCAAGAAGAAGTCAAATATATTTCTAAGTTTTAAAGGCTTTAAAGCATGGTTGGAACTTGAATATGGTAAAAGGATTAAGTGTTTATAAATGATAGTTCATAATCAAATACACATAACAACAAAATGGAGTAGTAGAATGGTTGAATAGAACTTTTTTAGAATGGATGAGAGCAAAATTGAGGACTTCAAGTCTACCCAACTTTTTTTGGGTAGAAGTAGCTAGCACTCAATATTATGTGATAAATCGGTCGCCATCAACTATAATGATTTGAAGACACCGATAAATATGTGCACTAATAAGCTAGTATATTAATCTACTTTATACTTTTTTAGATATTATGTGGATATGATATACAATACCCAAGAAATAATGAAGTTGGATCCAAAATTCAGAAAGTATATATTTTTAAGGTATGCTGAAAGAGTGAAGGGGCATCCACTATCCACAAGGTAATTATTAGTAAAGATGTAATCTTTGTAGAAAATAAAGTACAATTAATTAATGATAATGATAGCACATTGAAAGAAGTTTCAAAACTACCACTATCCAAGTAGAAAATTATTAGAGACAAGATGTTCCAATATCTATGGAGGAAAAACCAAAGCATGAAGCACAAGAGCAAGTGGAGTCTAAGGCTCAAGAAGTTAGTTGGCTAACACGTGATAGAAGAACACCAACTTGGCACTTGGAGTATGTTACGAAAAGAAATATTACATATTATCTTCTAATAGATAATGGAGAACCTTTAATATTTCATGAACTTCAAATAGTTTAGATGTATCTCTATGGATGATAGTGATGGAAAAAAAATTAAAGCTCTATATAAGTAAAAGACTTGAATTAGAGTACTATTACCACTAATAAGAAAAGTTATTTGTAACAAATGTGTTTACAATATCAAGTGAGATAATAATGATCAAGTAGAATAGTATCATGTAAGATTGATGGTAAAAGAATATACTTAGAAAGAAGGCATTGATTTCAATGAGATTTTTTCCTTGGTGGTTGGTCTTACAACAATCAGAGTAGTAATGACTTAATGTGCTACATTTAATTTCTATCTAGAGCATATAGATGTTAAAACTATATTTCTTCATGGAAAAATTAAAAAAGAAATTTATATGTTCCAGACAGAATGATTTGTTGAAACTAGTAAGGAGAACTTAGTTTGAAAGTTGAATAAATCTTTATATGGTTTAAAATAGGCATTGAGGTGTTGGTTAAGAGATTTGGTACCTTCATCATTAGCCTTGTGTATAATAGACTCGATTCAGATAATTTTATGTATTACAAGATGTTTGAGGATGAAAACGATTTTAGCATTTTATTATTGTACATGTATGATATGTTGGTAGCAGGTCCCAACAAATATTGAATCCAACAATTAAAAACATAGTTGGCTAGGAAGTTTGATATGAAGGACTTGGAACTAACAAACAAGATTTTAGGGATGAAGATTTACATAGACAAAAATAACAGGAAGATATGAGTTTCTCAAGAAAACTATTTAAACAAGATTTTGTGACATTTCAATATGCAAGGTAGTTAGCTAATTTCTACCCATCTTCCTATTAATTTTAAATTATCTTCAAGTGTATGTCCTAGCTCGGAAGAAGAGAGGAGAAAGATGCTTGCAGTATCATATGCAATAGTAGTGGGAATTTTAATGTTTATAATAATTTGTACAAGACCAGACATTGCATAAGCAGTGAGAGTGATTAGTTGATTCATGGAAAATCTTAGCATATAATATTATGGTACTATGAATAGGATTCTTAGATATCTTAAAGGAACCTAAAATATTATATTATGTTATAGATATTCGGATCTTATTGTTAGAGGCTGTGTTGATATAGAATATGCTAAGGATATTGATAATAGTAAGTCTTTCATGAGATATGTTTTTACTCTTGATAAAGGAGCTATAAGTTTGATTTCAAAGTTATAGTCTATTGTATCTACTTCTATGATAAAACCAAGGTATGTTACAACTACACAAGCTAATGAAGAGGCGATCTAGTTGTAAATGCTATTAGAAGAGCTTGGACATAAAAAAATAAAGTTAATTTATTTTGTAATATTCAGAGTACTTTATACTTAGCAAGAAATCTAGTATTTCACTCAAAGACAAAATATATCAGAGTACAATATTATTTTGTATGAGAGAAAGCTAAAGAAGGAAGTATGGATATGCAAAAGGTTCATGCTAATGAGAATATATTAGATATTTTGATCAAACTGATCAACACTGACAAGTTTGAATGGTGCAGAACTTCATGTGAGTTAGCAAAAATGTAAGCAAACATAGAAAATTGAGAAAGATGATTTTCAAGAGAGAGAATGTAATGGTAGGGCTAGGTGAAACATCACCTAGCCCACATCGGAAATCACTTTGGGATTTTTGATTTTTCTAATATAAAAGGAGTTACCCTCATTATTAATTCATCCTAATCCTAATTCCCTTTTAGCTTATATTTCTTTTATTGTATTATTTATTTTATTATTTTATGGGTTGAATTTTCTATTTTCAAATTATTATTGTGAATTGTATTTATATAACATCGTATAATTATTTTGGTCTCACACAGCCTAGCAAGTAGATCTAGTCCTGCTAATATCTTCTCACATCAATGTCAAAATTACCTATGGATCTTGAGACCTACAAAAAATATATACAATTTTCATTTATGTGTAATGATTACGAGTCCACTAGTAACTATGTATACCAAGCAACACAAACTAACATAACCATATACAAATTATGAAAACATAGCAGATGACTTAGGTATATTATTTTTTTAAACAATAAACTCTTTATGCAAATACTCTATATATATATATGCATGTATGTATGTATGTATATAAGTAATAGTTTGTATGTGCATACAGAAATTAAGTTGCTATAATTTCGGGCACACAACAAAAACATTACAATCAAGCAAGAAATAGAAAGGATAGCAAGCATATAATTACCTCCAATATTATGATGCCTCAAAATTTCCTCTTATTTTTTTTTATGTTGTCAAGTTGTACAAAAATAAAATAACTAATATATTTGTATACAGATTAAAAATCAAAGACTTATACAATGACCAAATTCATGACATTCAATTCAAGAACATGTTAGAGAATAATGCATATATTTTTTCTATTTTAATGTTTTATGTATTTATTTTTTTATTTTAAATACTAACTAACCATGTGCCTTGCTAGTATTTTAATTTAGCACATACTACCATGATGATCGCGGCAAAATCATAATATAATATTATACATACATACTCAATATAATGCACATGTTCCAGTACGTGTACAATATTTTGATGGTAGCTTAATGTTTGGGCTACTTTTGTCCTTGACCTAGTTTTTAGTAAATAATATTTACTAATTGGTGCTAGGCTTTTGCCTATATTAAACAACTCAAATGATGATTATACAACCAATTTTTCTTACAACCTAAAATTTATGATTTGTATATGATATAAAGTGTATACAATTATGATGTCTATTATATATGTACCTAAAATTTCTCATACAACCTATTTTTCACAAAACTCGTTCTATCTTCATCATCAAAGAAATTATATTTAGTTGATGGTTTATTAAGAACTTCTAGTTGAATCTTGAAATGAAGAATATATTTATCAATGAACATATTTTTAATAGTTCAAAAATATCTTCCCACAATAAGCATACAATTTCATCTACTCTTCTTTTCTACCATGAAAGTTTCTTGCAAATAATAACATAAATTATTTTAATCATCAAATTTTAAAGAAAACTATAAATTACATAAAATAAAATTATGTTTCAGAAAAATTATATTACCTCAATTGAGTTCCACAACTTATCTTCTAGTTATGCAAGGATATATCTCCATGCATTATATCTAATTAGAACTTGGGTAATTGCACACTTAAGCAGTTTGTTAGCTACATTGAATATTTTCATATGCAAATACCAACAACATTATAATTTTAAGCACTTTTATTTAATTATTTCTATTCCTTATAATCAATGATTTATTTGTCGATACTTTGAAGTTTTTTTGTGGGGATCTTCTCTTATTTTAAATCTATACCTATAATAATGCTTCAAATATAAAGAATAATTAATAAACATATTAGAATATCGAAGGATCTAACATTTAGTGGCATAGAATATTTTTTGTCAATCCAAATTTTTGTATATTCTTCTCTCATACATATGATATGTAACAAAATTATTCATGAACTCATCCAATGGACTTGATCTTTCATTTTCAATTAATGTGCCCACACATTCCATGAGTGATCTTCAATAAATGTGATAAGATAAAGGGTCCTACCAAAATGTGCAACTCTACATGGAACAAATATCGGTATGAATAAGATCGATGATATTTGATCTCCAAAGGTGGACGAAAAAAAAATGTGCACGCATGTAATCCAAACACTTATTAAGAGAAGATTCCTAATCAAGAGGTAAGATATTCCTTCTAGCTAAAAGGAGAAAGCCATTCTCACTCACATGATCATATCTCTTATATCAAAGACTAGTGTTGCTTTTTTTTGATGAACAACATTTACCTAATCTCTATAGACTCTTGTTGAGTGGCATTCAAAGAACTTTCCTTCTTATTCCTCGTAATGACTAATACACCCTTGATCAACTTTCATTGATAATCACCAAAATATCTAACATATCCCATGTCATCCAGCATACTAATAGACATCAAGTTCACTTGAATATTTAGTAAGTACTAGACTTTTCTAAGAATTAGCTGATATCCTATATGTATTTGTAGACAAATGTCTCTCATGCCTAAAATTTGTGATGTCCCATTATTACTCATATTTACTATGTCATAATCACCATGTGTATTGGCAATAAATAAATCAACATGTGAAGTGATATAAAATGAAGCTCCTGAGTCAATAAGTCAATCACACTCGTAAGATACTATATTAATAGAATTATAATTGTTAAATAATATCAAATCACCTTCTTAGGTGATGTTGGCCTCTATCTCGAGTCTATCTCATCTCGTGCATTATTGTTGCATTAATTTATAAGAATAGCAATTTTTTTTTCTTGTGTCTCATCTTATTAAGGTGGTAATATTTGATTACTTTTCTACTTTATAATTTTTTTTTGAAAGAATGAGTTCTATTGTCATACTGCGTATGCCTCGTGGTGATACTACTAGGTCTCTTAGAAATCATAATACTATGAGAAGCTCCTCCATTCTCATTTCTCATTGATTCTTTAGACAATAAGTTTTCTAAGATGATGTGCATTGACAAAATACCTTTAGGTGGTGTCATGCTCAGGAAAACCACAATGTTATTCCAATTGTCTAGAAGTGAGCTCAACATTAAATAAGCTGATAGCTTATCTTCCAAAAGCATTTTGATGGATGAAAGCTAATTGATTAGCCATTGAAAGATGTTAATATACACAAACACAAGACTACTGATCTTGAAGTACTAGTTAACTAAATAACTAATGATCAACATTTTATTCGTAAATATATTCTTTTTGAAGATAGACTCTAGTTTCTCACATAAATTGTCTACATTCATTTCATCGACAGCATGTTGATAAGCATTGCTACTTAATAATTTTTAAATTGTGGAAGTAACCCCACAATATATGACTTCTAATTCTTCTTCAATATTTTTTTTATACTTACATTCTTCCCCAATGGATCATACAATTATTTGAATACAAGATAATCTCACATTCTATATTTTCAAATAAAATAATTTGTCGCAGTTAACTTTTTTATAATAGAATGATCCTTCATGATAACAAAATAAAATATTAACTATAAATAATCAACACAGATAAAAACACCCTAAAATATAACCAAAATCACTATATTGATACTGGAATAATCAAATATCAATATAATGATAAGAATTGACTAATACCATCTTGATATCAATGAAGAATATCGTCATCTATAGAAGTTCAGATATCACTTTTGGGTGATATTGAAAACCTTGCTCTGATACTAGTTGTTGGGGGTAGGATATTTAGACCATGGTTTATTTGAAACCACAACATATCAACAAAAATAATAAGTTAACAAAATAACATAAGCAATACATTTAGTGATACGAAATCGACAATAAACTAGATGGACTTAAAATCCAAGCGGAATGAAATGAAATAAAAGAAATAAATCTAAACCTTTAAGAAGAATAATTTCTTATTGGTTAAAGATTCAAGAGAACGAAATAAAGGATAATGGTAAATCTTTGAGAAATACAAAGAAGTCGACTAGGAACCTAATGGCAACGAATACCAATAGACCCACTAATACTAAACTTACAAAGACTTCACAAGTAATGCAAATCAATCACTTACCTAATGATTGAGAGGCAACGAACCTTCCGAGAACTAAACTCGAAAAACCCGATTTTGGAGTGTTCCACACAAGAGAGTTATTCACTCATAAGCACAAAACAATATAGAGAAAACTCAAGAGTGTTTGTATATTTCATCAAAGGGGTGTCCTTACAAAATGAATTACAAGGGGTTTATATAGGGAACAAACTAGCTAAGAAATAGAAATTACAACTTCATATGTACTTAAATGAAAACTATAAATCTAAGAATATTTATTTTAGCCTAAGTAACATAAAGTCATCTCAATTATCTCCCAAGATTGGTCCAAGCCTACCATTGTTCAAACAAGTGGAGAGAAAGTCGCAGAGGAGCCATTTAAATATTTTTGCCAGCGCGCAACATTTTTGAAAATAATGTATCTCCTTCATCTAAGGTCCAAATTGAACACGGTTTCCTGCATTGAACAGATAACTTGATGTAGTTTGTCCAGTTCAAATTTCAAAGCATTCTGACAGATATTCGAATTTTGGTGAATTTTCAAAGTTAATTAGTCATTGCTGCCAGCACCACCTTTTGGAAAATATTGTATCTCCTTCATCTAAGGTCCAAATGGGACACGGTTTGTTGCATTGGAAACCTGCCTTAATGTAGTTGTCCCAGTTAAAATATCATAATTTTTGGATTTGTATCCAATTTCTGGTGAAGTTTGCAATGCTAGGTCAAGTTGATGATCCAAGTATAGTATTCGTCTTTCTTTATCATAACTTTCAAATTCACCAACTTGATTTTCCTTGTTTAAGGCTTCAATAATAATTTGGACTTGTTTTTGAAAGGCCTTAGCATGACTTCGAGTGATTGGACTGAGCGGTAGTATGATTTGGTCTTGAATTTTTGCATCATTTAGTAACCCAAAAATGAAGAAAATCTCAATATCACAGTTCTAAAAAAATCTAATATACTAAAAATACAATCCAATTTATAGAAATGTCAAATCAAAAAATGTGTGCATAAGACTTCTATACATGTATAAGATGTTCATAAAGCACATAATATTTATAATTATATTTTGGACTAAAATATATTTAATAGTATATGAACTCCTATAAATCTAAAATCTAGTACAAGTATATAAATTCGGAGTTCTTTAGGTAACAATATTGATTCATCCGAATTTACGGCTCAGAATTAATGACATGGTTTCATCTCAATTGCTAGACTGAAGAGGAGATTTAGTCCATATCTTTTCTAATCTTCAAACATTGTCCAAGCTTCAATTCCTAATGGCACTCAATCCTGCATACAAATAAAAATAAAAGCAATACTTACCCTACAAAAATATATTATACAAGCTGAATAATTAAAATAAAGATTTTTTAATATGCACATATAAATTGCATAAATTATAAACCAATAAAATACATATTACACAATTTAAATAAACAACCACAATTGTATAGAATATAATTTTATAAATCAATAATTAAATAGTAAATAATATTAAGTGTAAATGATTTTCTCCAAAATAAAATTTTTACAAAATAATAACTAATCGAGAGAGAATAGATTGAGAGAGTCACAAAGGAGCATACCAAAATACACACAACACCAAGCTTCTGTAACTTAAGAAAAAAAAATTATGCCACATGTAACACCTAAAAAAAACATGCATCATGAAAAAAGAATACCACTCATTGTTAGGTTTTTTTTTTTAAGATGAGTTTGGATGGGGAGCTCTCACACTCTTGTGGGAGTTCCCCATCCAAAGAAGGCAGCATGCATGTCCTCTTGTGAAAATAATAATGCTAGCTTTTTTAGTAATCAGGATGTGAAAATAATAATTTTAAATTTTTATTTATTTTTTTTTTTGAAAAATCAGAATGTGGGGCCTTACCCCATATTCTTGATTTAGCATATACCAGACTTTAAAAAAAGATAAAAACAAAAATTATGACCAGTCTAACCAATGTGGGGAAGCCCAACAATAACAATATTTTTTCCACGCGAAAAATTTTTTTCCCTGTAATGTCATTTCGAGCTGAGAAACAATTGATCATTTGAAGTAATGACTTAAATATCAAACAATAATTACTTTTTTGCAATGGTTATTATTCCTTTTATATTAGATTGATATTATTGGTTAAAGGCCATTGGAAATCATCAATTCTTAACTAATATGTAATATCTATACTAGATTCATGTTCAACGATTAAGGATGTAGGTATCAACCAATCATATTAACAATGAGATAACTATAATATTCCATGTGTGATTCAATTTTATATAAAACTAGCCACCTAATCAGGTTATGCTGGTTACCTTTAATTTCTATCTCTAGACTTACTCACCTTCAACCATTTGTTTAAATTACCATTTTTTATCAAATTGGTGCACATACAAGACACCGTTTCTTATAAAATTGAACAAAATGGAAAATTTAGCATCCACATAAATATTTCAAAGAGAGAAGTTCACATAATTTAACTTAAACTTTGGGTCAAAAAAGTTACGATGTTTCAGTTCTTTCAAAGTGAGAAAATTGAGTTCTCAATTTTTCAAAGTGAGAAAAGTTCATTTTTCAAGTAGCGTATTTCAAAATTGAGTTCTTTCATTTGATTCATTTGACTTATTTTTCATTGATGAAAAAAATATAATTGTTATGATGTACTTGGAAGACATATTTTTGTAACTTCCATGGGTTTCTTTCAAGAAATTTATTAAAATGATGACTCATTTGTAATAGTTTTATCTGTCGTAATTCTATCATTACAATAAACATTAATAACTATGATTAATTTCTCAATTGTTTCTATATCATCCTATAAAATTAATAATTTTGTCTTGTAAATTTATCGTAAAGAACAACATAGTTAATTTTCACCTTTATAGCAACTACTAATATTTTTCACAACTACTATGTGCGATGAAATATCAACCTTTAAACTAGCAATAGTATAGTAGATTCTATATATATATGTGTTCTACAAATAAAAAAACTTGTACATATATTGGATATTAGGTTGCTTCATCCTAATTTTCATTTCATAGAGAAATGTTAAGATGACGTAGAGCACCAAGCAATGACTTATAGAAATGTCTTTCAATTCCCCCCTTACCTAAGGCACCATTATTGGCAATACAAAAAAAAATTGAAGGATGGTTTGATCCCACTTTCTACCTTCCTCATGGTGACCCTTAAAACACAAGCCCTATGTTGATAATGATGGAGAACATTAGACCTGGTCAAGGGTGAATTGGAACAACGAGAGAACCATAAATTAGGCCAAGTCAAGCTTAACCCTAATTCAAGTTAATACTTTTAGTTTTCAAAATCTCAAGTAGTATCCATTTTTAATAAAATGGATAGTACTAATGGATTCGTAGCTTGATTGCCAAGATAATGAATGTGCATCTTCTTGGAGGTTGTTGTTGTGAGTTCCATCCTCATGAGCTACCATTAAACTACTAGGGCAGAAAATTATGCCTCTTGAGATACTTGTTTTCCTCTGTTGCTAAAATAAGCCTAAGGGGTTTCACATGGTTAAAAAAATAAATAAAATGAAATGGATGTTAATGAGTGATGAGATATGCCAAATAAGTGATGAGACATGTCAAATTTATATATTTTTTGTTTTCTATATTTATAAAAATGGATATATTAAATAAAATTTAAAATATGAGAATAATTATTTATACTTATATAATTCTTATTATCTTGAAAATTATTGTTCAAGTATTATGTATTGTATTGTAATTTTTTTTCATTGTTCATATTCTATGCCATTTTCAATGAAATTAAAATACAATATAATAATAAACAAATATTTTAATGAAAAATAAAGTGAAAATATATGTCAAATTATATATATATATATTTTTAATTTTAAAGAATATAATACTTATAATGTCTAATCTATTATTTTATAACATTAGTTTTAACACATAATCTTGACATTAATATTTTTTAATAATTCTAATTCCAATTATTATTTTCATAATGTATGACCATTTTTCAGTAAAAGAAATAATTCTAATCAATAAAAAATATATTTTTTCATGATAATTTGGAAAAAAAATAATGTTTAAAAAATTTGAATTTTAATGATATCATATTCAATTTTATAAGTAATATATATAATCTTAATCAATAGGCTATTTTATTAACACAATAAAATTTATGATATTTTTTTTGGAGAATTATGTTTTGGTGCACCATTTATGAAAAAATTAAAAAAAAAATTAACTTTTAATATTTAAATAATGGTACATCAAACTCTTAGGTTATTAATTTTGGGTGCACTAATTTATATTAATATGAAATTAACCTTACTTTTAAAGTGATTGGAATTCCATAATCACACCCCAACTTAATACCTTGCCCCTCGCCGCTAACTCATCCAACGGAAGGTGTCTGTACTGGAGTTACGAGAATAATAGTAAAATACAAGGCTTAAGGCATCCATCGACAACTACATGGCACCCAACCATGCATGGTTTTCAATACAGGGTATCCATCTATCCATCCAACTTGAAGTATTTGTATTAGAAGCCATGGCTGGGTACCATGTAGTTATAGATGATCATGTGATAATATGCATTGTCGCATGAGTTTTTAGAAACTATTTCTCTCTCTCTGAAATTAAAAGGCTTGCAATTTATATGGATGAAGGCTTGACTTTTGACGACATGATCATGGATATAGATGTGTTCTAATAAGATGATATGCAAGCAAGAGTGAGGGTACAAATGAAAAAGGTGGTGCTTTGATTCTTTGCTTTTCCAAAATACGAACACAAAAATTGAACAACAAAACATGTAAGAAAAGCAATAGTCACGTAGGAAGAAAATAAGAACAAGATGAGACTAGTTAGCTAGGAACATATGCTTTTTTTTATTGCATGGCAACACACGTCAGAATCACAAGCTTAAGTTAAGTGTGATGGGGGAATTCATGATGCTTTAAAAGTGAGAATAATTTGGTATTAATAAAAATCAGTACACTAAAAATTAATTACATAGGAGTTTGGTACATCACTATTTAAATATTAAGGTTTTTTTTTTATTTTTAATGAATGGTTCACCAAAACATAATTTTCTATTTTTTTTTTGTAAAAAAGATTCTTGTATGCTTACTATAATCATTGCTAGTAAAAAAGGTGCTCAAACTAAAAATATTTATGTTTAGGCACCATTAAAAATAAAACCTGAAAATATCTTTATCCACATTAAAAATAATAAAAAAATAAAATAGTAGTTTAGAAAATTTGAAAACATAAAACATTAAAAATTTATACGTATAAACAATGCATACTTATAAATGTGTGTGTGTGTGTGTATTTATACTATTTGTATGTATAAACATATATATGTTTATACATTAAGCATATATACGTTCAACATATATAGTATAGGTTTTTCAAAAAATAAATACACAAGATATATTTTTCAAAAATATACAGTATACATTTTTTGAAATATATATACATCTATATGTTTTCGGAAATCATATATACTATCTAGGATTTTTATAAAATAGATGCACATGATATGTTTTATGGGACATAAGTAACTCTTTTATGAATATTACTTTTATTTTGATACTTTTATTAATCAAAAAATTTCTATCCCATTTTTCAACTAAAGAGGAATCTTAAATTGAAGTCAAATAAAACTTTTTTGGGATAATTATGTCAAGGGGTCCCAAAACAAAATATAATTACATAGTGAGAACCTATTTATTTAATTTATTGTTTCATTACCCACATCAAAAGTAGTTATGATTTGTGTCTATATTGATAGCCAAAGATCTGAAACATGTTATTATCCATCTTTTTAAAAAAGTGTTATGTATAATGCACAACACGTTATGCATAAACACATTTTTACGCAGAACATGTTATGCATAATAGGTATTCCTAAACATTATGCATAACATTATGCTTAAATACGAGCTTATGCATAAAAAATATGTTGTTTATGTATAAACACATAATATTGTGAATGCATAAATAATTGGTGTGGGCACACAAAACAATGTGTTATGCATACCAAGATGTTTATGGATAAACAATAACTCATGTTTATGCATAAACATCAAGTTTGTTTATGCATAACATGTTTTGTATGCATAGACAAGAATTTGTGTTTATGCATAAACAACTCATATGTTTATGTACAAACAAGTTGTTGTTTAGGTATAAACAAGTTTGTTTATGCATAACATGTTTATGCATAAATAACTCATTCGTATTAAATTCTTTAAGTGATAATCCTTCTATTTAAATGATTCACATAGCACATAGATGAAGAACTGAAGAACATAGAAAAGAAGAAGATGAATAGTCAAGAGAAAAGAAGAAAACAACAGCCAACAATAAATCAAAAAATAAATATTTGATCCAGTAAATTAGATATATGAGGCTAATATATTCACTTTACACTATTTGATAAATTAATAAAGAAATAAGAAATAACATATCATAATGGGTACATTATGCACTTGACTTAAATATGGGTATGAATAAATCAGTCAGATTACTAATTGTCATACAAGGCTCGATTATTGAATTGGGTCCATTCAATTTTTAAAAGGCTCTTTTGGTCCATATTCTCCTCCATTTGGTAAAATAAATGTGAGTCCCAACATCCTTCAAAAATGTACGTGCTTTTCCTTGGGTAATAACTTTGTAAACATGTTTACTACTTGTTCTTCAAACCTATAAAATTGTAAAATAACTTTATTATTCTCAATAACATCTTTAATAAAATAATACTTAAGTCTTATACCTAGAAGTGCTCTTGTAATCTTCTGGACACCCTCCCTAATCACTATCACAATATCTTACTATTTTAGTGTGTTCAATTCTAGAATATTTTAATCAAATATTTAGAGAACCTTTGAGATATCTTAGTATTTTTTTCATAGAACCAAGATATAGATGATTTGGTGAATGTATAAATATTAATAACATCTGAAACATACATCAAGCTTCTTATGAGACTCCTATAGAAGTTTTCATTAATTGGTCTACCTTGGGTAAATATTTGCTTTTGATTTGTTATAAGGGGAGAAATGTCAAGTTTGTAGTTTTTCATCCCATACTTCTTTAAAAGGGACAATATGCACATGGTTTGGTTTACTACCATTCTAGTAGTTCTTGGGATATTTCCAATTCCAAGAAATGATGGAGATAACCCATACATGATATTTCATTTATTTCCATCCTATCTTTTCATCATATATTTCCTAAAAAAATCTATTAATTAAGATTTATTACATATTAATATGATGTCATTTGCATAAATTGAGACAATTATTATTATATAGTTATGTGTTTTCTTAATATATAATGTAGGCTCATTCATACTTATGTTGAATTCTTGGTTCAATAAATATGAGTTGATTTGTTTATACAAACTACAAGATGTTTGTTTCGACCCATAAAGAGACTTATTTAATTTGTAAATATAGTGTTCGACACAAACACACAAACACAAATACACATACACACACACATGCGCGCGCGCGCACGTGCACACACACACACACACACACACAAGAATATGGGAATAAGTTATGTAAATTTGAATAGCTAGTTAGAACTTGTATTCGTCAACATGTTGATGAATATGGGAAAAACACACACACACAAATACACTAGAATATGGGAAAAAACTTCATTATGAATGTAAATTTTCAACTTGATTGATCAAATAACACACACGCACACACACATGAGAAAATGGGAATAGGTTATGTAAATTTGAATAGCTAATAACACTTGTATTCAACATCATACTGATGAATGCTAATGGGACACATACACATACTAGAATATGGAAAAAACATCATTTTGAGTGTAAATTTTCAACTTGAATCATTAAATCACACACACACACACACACACAAGAATATGAGAATAAGTTATGTAATTGTGAATAACTAGTAGCACTTGTATTCAACATCATGTTGATAAATGCTATTGGGACACGCACACTACTAAAAATTATGATAATACCGATCAAAATACCAATCATAAAATTCAGTTGGTAATTACTGTCCAAAACACGACCAGTTAGTGACCAAAAAAGAGTTTCGAAAAAAAAAATATTTCTAACCAAAATCCTGACCAAAGACCAACCATAATTACTGACTAAATGTTTTTAGTCAGGAATTGGTCTGTAATGTGTTTGTTGAATATAGTACCAACCATTTAATGACCTATCATTATAAATGGTCGGTAATTACCGACCAATTCACGACCAATTTAGAGATCCAAAGAGGCGCATCAGAGAAAAATACTTCCGACCAAATACTCGACCAACTACCGACCATATATTACCGACCAATATATAATTGGTCGGGAATATGGTATGTAAATTAGGATGGAATATGTTAAAAATATTCTCGAAAAATTACCGACTATTTAACAACCAAAAATATATAACCATAAAAATGGTCGGTATAGTGGTTATCCAATATATTTATAAGGTCGTAATTACTGACCAATCTACCGACCGAATATTTAGGTCAGTAATTACTGACTTTTTTTCGCGACCCCATTACCGACCATAATTCTCGATCAACTGTTTTTGGTCGGAAATTGGTAAGTAAATTAGTATAGAAATATCTAATAGAAATTACCGACTAGTTACTGACTATTTAATGACCAAACACATATTATCATTAAAATTGGTTGGTAAAGTAGACTTTCAAATACTTATAGATTTTTTCTCACCGACCGTTTACCAACCATAATTTTGGTCGGTAATTTATTGTTTTAATTTTTTGATTTGAAAATCATTTGCTAAGTCATTTAACCCTAATTCCTCATAACTCCATTGATTTTCCGAATTTGAGCCACTATATACACGAAAATGCAAACATTTTGATTTTTCTTTTGAATCCATGTAAGTTTTTCTATGTTCATCTCCTTCAAATTACTTATACACATCTCCGTCTCTCTGAATTATATATAGATTTTAGGAATTTTGTTTTTCAATATATTTGGGTATTAGGTTTTTTTTTCTCCTTCTATTTTCTTAATGTTTGTTTCGATTTCATTTAACATAACATGATTTTGACTCAACACAATTAATTAAACGGTAATTTTTGATTTTTTATAATTTGTTCATCTACTGCATATATTGTTAGGATTTTAGTGATTTTGATTTTAATTACATGATGTTTGCATTCCAATTAATCTTAATGTTAATAAATTATATTTATATATTAGTATGACATTATGTATAAATGTCTATATTTTAATATATATAATGATTAATGTTAAATTGAACTTTTATATAATATTAATCTTAAATATCTATAACACTATATATAAAATTTTCACTTGGGTCAAACTTGTAGTATCTATGTATCCATAATTTATTGCATAGTCTCTCTCTTTGTACTACTTGTTGATAAATAATGGTTTTGTGTTACTATAATTTAATGATCATTAAAATACAATCTGATATTTACATAAATTACTAGTATTATGGCTAATCATTCATGTAAGGATAATACATAGTATTCCATATGGAAACAACAAATACTTTTTTTTTATAAAAATAATACAATAATTTTATGTGGTATGGAAAATACTCCACATTTTCACTTGATATATTAAGATACCTCAAAATAAAAAGATTTAAAAAAAATCTCTCTTTTAAAAAATTTTAATTAAAGCATATACCAAAATTAAAAAAAAATTATGTTTTAGAGCTCTTAAGTAGTAAAATCCAGAATTGCATCTCCAGTCATTAAAAAACTCCACCTCTCCCTACCACATCATCATTTAAAAAATTAAAAAATAAATTTTAAAGAATATTTTTGAATAGTATTTTTTTAAAATAAACATATATATATATATATACACAACATAAATTATATGTAAAAATACAATTTTCAAAACGTATACACCAATATGTTTAGCAAATAATATATCTTGTATATATATATTTGAAAACTTATACAATATTATGTGTTTATATATTTTTCAAAAAACATTTAACATAGTATCCATTTTCTACTTATATATGGTTTATCAAATATGCGAATACACAAATATGTTTTTAATAAATATATATGGTATATACTTTTTGAAAACATATGTTATGTGTATACATTTTTGAAAAAACATATATACACAATATCCTTTTTCTATGTGTAATTTTTTTTTTCAAAAACATATATATATACATATAATACATTTTCAATAAACATATAAAGTATATATATATATATATATATATATTTGAAAACCTATAAAATATTATATGTATAAACATTTTTAAATATATATTGCATTTACATTTTCTATGTAGGTATATATACATAAAATACTATATTAATTACATATTTTTTTCAAAAAACATATATAAATATACTTTTCATATGTGTTTTACAAAAACATATATATAGTTTACGTATACTCAATACTTATCAAAAATAGTAGTTTTTTTTTGTTTTTTTTTAATGATGATTACAAACATTTTTGAAAAAAAAAACATATATACATAATATTCACTTTCTGTGTATATGTTTTTTCGAAAATGTATATACACATAATATATGCATAATTATAAAAGTTTTATGCATAATTATATATAAATATTAAATTTATAGCTTATATTTAATATATACTTGTATATAGTAGTATATAAAATAGTTTTTTACTATATTTATACCTATACATTACTATATGTATAAATATATAAAATTAAATGAACAAATATATATACCGACATGTATAATTATATGTTTAACTATATGTGTAACTATATGTATAACCACTTGTAAGAATATTTTAATTACATGTATAACAACATACAATATTATGTTAAACTATATGTGTATAACTATATATAAATATTTGTATAACAAAATAAATGTCTATATAATTATATATAGCTATATTTGTAACAATATACACATATTTATTCATATAATTAAATCAAAATATTTGTTGATTTTTTTAACTAGTTATGGAAGATGATCGTGAATGGATGTACAAGGGTCGAATAGTGAATGGAATGTTCTCTAATGAATGAGAGGAAAAAGTTGATAAATTTGTTGAGTTTGCTCTGAGACATCATGAGTGTGTGAATGATGGCACAAATATAAGACATCCTTGTGCTTTAGTTAAATGTTAGAATAAAAAGTTTTTAAATTTTGAGAATGTGAAGATTCATTTGTATAGAAATAGTTTTGTGGTAGATTACTATGTTGGATATACTATGGTGAGAAGCAAGTCCACCAGAGGTGTTCAAGTTCAATACGGGTGTCAGTAAGTAAAACTGATCAGATGGTCTGAGATAATATTAATCACATTGCATACCATAAAATAGTTTTTGATGCTGTGGGTCCTGAATTCAACCCGAATGAGGAACCCAATGCCGAGGCAAGGAATTTCTATGACATGATTCGAGCTGAAGACAAACATGTATATGAGAAAAATTCAAAGCATACTCAACTTTTTATAGTTGTGAGGATGTTAGAAATAAAGTGAAAACACAAGTGTTCGCATGCATGGTTTGATGATATGTCTAAATTCATTCAAGAATTATTGCCAAAAGATAATATGATGCCATTGGATTTCTATAGCACGAAGAAGTTAATTAGAGGCTTGGGATTACCTGTACTGATCATTCATTGCTGTGTGAACAACTGTATGATATACTGGGGTGATGATAGTGACCTGAACAATTATAAAATACGTGGGCATGCTCGGTACAAGCAAAAGATTTATCATGTAATCATTGCAAGTGTTAGAATATCCCTTTTTGTGATTTAAACACTATAAGATAATATTTGGCTAAATATGGCTTTGTATCAAATTATTTTGTTTAGATTTATCATGGAGAAAGTATAATGGCTCTGAACATAGACCAAAATGAGGGTACTGAATTGTTTGCTTGTGGTGAAGAAGCATCTAACACATACCATAGAATGGTCATGGAATTTACTGGTGCTGACTTCAATATGGATTACATGGATGCACCACATAATCCTGAAGCTTAGAAATTTTATGAAATGCTTAAAGCTGTATATAATGAGTTGTGGCCTGGTTGTAAAACACATTCGTAATTGTCACTTGTGACTTGACTTATGAGTATTAAGTCAGTAAATCATATGTCTGAGACATTATTTGATCAAGTGACAAAATTGATGAAAGAGATTGTTCCGGATAATAATTTGGTTCCTAACAACTTTTACAATCCTAAGAAGTTACTACGAGGAATGGGTCTACTAGTGGAAAAAATTGATTATTATTTCAATGGATGTATGTTATATTCAAGTGGTGATAGTGATTTAATTAGCTGTAAGTTTTGTGATCATCCTCAATTTAAGAAGGCATCTCGTGTTGCATATATGTGACAAAAATTGAAAGTTGTATTTAAGAAGATGTATTATTTTCTTTTAATTCCTTGATTGCATGAGGTTGAAGAAGGGATAATGCGTCATCAATCAGATTCACTTGCTTGGAAGCATTTTAATCATATACATCAAGATTTTACAGTTGAAAGTCAAAATGTGAGATTGGGTCTCAGCACTGATGGATTTCAGCCATTTGGGCAATCTAGACAATAGTATTCAACATGGCTAGTGATAATGATAACTTATAATTTGCCTTCGTGGTTGTCTATGAAGGAGCAATATATGTTTTTGTCAATATTGGTTCCAGTTCCAAGAAATCCGAAAGACATGTTGGATGTTTTCTTATAGCCTCTTATAGCAAAGTTAAATCATTTGTGCGATATTGGCGTGAATACATATAATATTTCAAAGAAACAAAATTTCATTATGCGGGCGGCCCTTATGTGGACGGTATGTGACTTTCCTGCATATTCAATGCTATTTTGCTAGAGTACTGTAGAACAATTTGCATGCCCATATTACATGAAAAAGTTGGATGCATTTACTCTCAAATTTAGTGGTAAACATTCATGTTTGATAACAATCATAAGTTTCGACCTATGAATCATCCATTCTGAAAAAATAGAACTGCATTTCAAAAAATAAAATGTGATGACAGTTGCACTAGCAGTTCATTCAAAAGATGATGTTATGATAGAGATTCATAATTTTGGTTCAAAGAAGATAATTAAAAAGGACTCTACTGGAACTAATGGACGAATATGTAAAATATTTGACTGGAGGAAACGAAGTATTTTTTGGGACTTGCCCAATTGGAAGTCTAATTTAATTCATCATAACTTGGATGTAATGCATATTAAAAAAATGTGTTTGATAATGTTATCAATATTGTCCTTAATGTAGATCGAAAAACAAAAGACACTTTAAAATCAAGACAATAGCTGAATGATTACTGTCGGCATCATGAATTGAAATTAAACAAGGCAACCAAAAAAATTCTCTAAAGCTACTTACACACTTAATAAGAAAGCACGACAAATATTATGTGAATGAGTTAAAAATTTGAAATTCCCTGATGGATATATGTCAAATATGGATAGATGTGTGGATATGAAGAATCTTAAGTTATTTGGAATGAAAAGTCATGACTGTCATGTATTTATGTAAAAAATAATATCAATTACATTCTGTGAATTACTTCCCCTAAGTGTTTGGAAGGTCCTTACAGAAATTAGTTTATTTTTCAAACAGCTAACTGGAACCACAATCAAAATAGATGACATGGTGAAGCTGGAGAATGACATACCACTTATTCTTTGTAAGATTAAATGGATATTCCCACCGAACTTTTTTGACTCAATGGAATATTTTTCGATCCATTTGGCATATGAAGTAAGGATAGTAAGGCCCGTGCAATACAAGTGGATGTATCCTTTTGAGAAGTAAATACATATAATTAGCTGTATTTTATTATTTCATACATAAAGTAATATTGTAATCTAATATAATTGAAATCTAACATTATGATTGTAGGTATCTTCGTAAGTTAAAATTGAATGTTAAAAATAAGGTAAAATTTGAAGGTTCAATTTGCAATGCATATTTAGTAGAAGAAGCATCATCATTTTGTTCTTATTATTTTGAGGATCATGTCAATACAAAGAATAGAAATGTGCCTCGGAATAATGGTCATATGTTGGCAGAAGATGATTCTATGGACAAACTATCTATCTTCAAGTACCTTAGAAAAGTATTTGAAGAACAAAGAAAAGAAGTATGATATATGAAGAGTACAAAGCAGTCAGGAGCTATGTTTTACTTAATTGTGAAGAGGTTGCACCATATATTGAGTATGTATACCCAAAATAGTTGCAGATTTAATAATATTATAATTTTGTCCTTAATAGGAATAATTAAAAATTGATATATATTTATCTCTCTCTTTTTATATTTGTGTAGTATTTATGTTGAGTAGTTAAAAATAGGTAAATAGTAATTTCTAGCAATGATGTCGATTATATGCTAGAAACTGAATTTGTGAATTAGTTCAAAAATTATGTAAGAATTATTAAGTTTTAAAATTTTCAATTATTTAGACAATAAGTTTTCTAAGATGATGTGCATTGACAAAATACCTTTAGGTGGTGTCATGCTCAGGAAAACCACAATGTTATTCCAATTGTCTAGAAGTGAGCTCAACATTAAATAAGCTGATAGCTTATCTTCCAAAAGCATTTTGATGGATGAAAGCTAATTGATTAGCCATTGAAAGATGTTAATATACACAAACACAAGACTACTGATCTTGAAGTACTAGTTAACTAAATAACTAATGATCAACATTTTATTCGTAAATATATTCTTTTTGAAGATAGACTCTAGTTTCTCACATAAATTGTCTACATTCATTTCATCGATAGCATGTTGATAAGCATTGCTACTTAATAATTTTTAAATTGTGGAAGTAACCCCACAATATATGACTTCTAATTCTTCTTCAATATTTTTTTTATACTTACATTCTTCCCCAATGGATCATACAATTATTTGAATACAAGATAATCTCACATTCTATATTTTCAAATAAAATAATTTGTCGCAGTTAACTTTTTTATAATAGAATGATCCTTCATGATAACAAAATAAAATATTAACTATAAATAATCAACACAGATAAAAACACCCTAAAATATAACCAAAATCACTATATTGATACTGGAATAATCAAATATCAATATAATGATAAGAATTGACTAATACCATCTTGATATCAATGAAGAATATCGTCATCTATAGAAGTTCAGATATCACTTTTGGGTGATATTGAAAACCTTGCTCTGATACTAGTTGTTGGGGGTAGGATATTTAGACCATGGTTTATTTGAAACCACAACATATCAACAAAAATAATAAGTTAACAAAATAACATAAGTAATACATTTAGTGATACGAAATCGACAATAAACTAGATGGACTTAAAATCCAAGCGGAATGAAATGAAATAAAAGAAATAAATCTAAACCTTTAAGAAGAATAATTTCTTATTGGTTAAAGATTCAAGAGAACGAAATGAATGATAATGGTAAATCTTTGAGAAATACAAAGAAGTCGACTAGGAACCTAATGGCAACGAACACTAATAGACCCACTAATACTAAACTTACAAAGACTTCACAAGTAATGCTAATCAATCACTTACCTAATGATTGAGAGGCAACGAACCTTCCGAGAATTAAACTCGAAAAACCCGATTTTGGAGTGTTCCACACAAGAGAGTTATTCACTCATAAGCACAAAACAATATAGAGAAAACTCAAGAGTATTTGTATATTTCATCAAAGGGGGTGTCCTTACAAAATGAATTACAAGGGGTTTATATAGGGAACAAACTAGCTAAGAAATAGAAATTACAACTTCATATGTACTTAAATGAAAACTATAAATCTAAGAATATTTATTTCAGCCTAAGTAACATAAAGTCATCTCAATTATCTCCCAAGATTGTTCCAAGCCGACCATTGTTCAAACAAGTGGAGAGAAAGTCGCAAAGGAGCCATTTAAATATTTTTGCCAGCGCAACATTTTTGAAAATAATGTATCTCCTTCATCTAAGGTCCAAATTGAACACGGTTTCCTGCGTTGAACATATAACTTGATGTAGTTTGTCCAGTTCAAATTTCAAAGCATTCTGACAGGTATTCGAATTTTGGTGAATTTTCAAAGTTAATTAGTCATTGCTGCCAGCACCACCTTTTGGAAAATATTGTATCTCCTTCATCTAAGGTCCAAATGGGACACGGTTTGTTGCATTGGAAACCTGCCTTAATGTAGTTGTCCCAGTTAAAATATCATAATTTTTGGATTTGTATCCGATTTCTAGTGAAGTTTGCAATGCTAGGTCAAGTTGATGATCCAAGTAGAGTATTCGTCTTTCTTTATCATAACTTTCAAATTCACCAACTTGATTTTCCTTGTTTAAGGCTTCAATAATAATTTGGACTTGTTTTTGAAAGGCCTTAGCATGACTTCGAGTGATTGGACTGAGCGGTAGTATGATTTGGTCTTGAATTTTTGCATCATTTAGTAACCCAAAAATGAAGAAAATCTCAATATCACAGTTCTAAAAAAATCTAATATACTAAAAATACAATCCAATTTATAGAAATGTCAAATCAAAAAATGTGTGCATAAGACTTCTATACATGTATAAGATGTTCATAAAGCACATAATATTTATAATTATATTTTGGACTAAAATATATTTAATAGTATATGAACTCCTATAAATCTAAAATCTAGTATAAGTATATAAATTCGGAGTTCTTTAGGTAACAATATTGATTCATCCGATTTACGGCTCAGAATTAATGACATGGTTTCATCTCAATTGCTAGACTGAAGAGGAGATTTAGTCCATATCTTTTCTAATCTTCAAACATTGTCCAAGCTTCAATTCCTAATGGCACTCAATCCTGCATACAAATAAAAATAAAAGCAATACTTACCCTACAAAAATATATTATACAAGCTGAATAATTAAAATAAAGATTTTTTAATATGCACATATAAATTGCATAAATTATAAACCAATAAAATACATATTACACAATTTAAATAAACAACCACAATTATATAGAATATAATTTTATAAATCAATAATTAAATAGTAAATAATATTAAGTGTAAATGATTTTCTCCAAAATAAAATTTTTACAAAATAATAACTAATCGAGAGAGAATAGATTGAGAGGGTCACAAAGGAGCATACCAAAATACACACAACACCAAGCTTCTGTAACTTAAGAAAAAAAAATTATGCCACATGTAACACCTAAAAAAAACATGCATCATGAAAAAAGAATACCACTCATTGTTAGGTTTTTTTTTTTAAGATGAGTTTGGATGGGGAGCTCTCACACTCTTGTGGGAGTTCCCCATCCAAAGAAGGCAGCATGCATGTCCTCTTGTGAAAATAATAATGCTATCTTTTTTAGTAATCAGGATGTGAAAATAATAATTTTAAATTTTTATTTATTTTTTTTTTTGAAAAATCAGAATGTGGGGCCTTACCCCATATTCTTGATTTAGCATATACTAGACTTTAAAAAAAGATAAAAACAAAAATTATGACCAGGCTAACCAATGCGGGGAAACCCAACAATAACAATATTTTTTCCACGTGAAAAATTTTTTTCCCTGTAATGTCATTTCGAGCTGAGAAACAATGGATCATTTGAAGTAATGACTTAAATATCAAACAATAATAACTTTTTTGCAATGGTTATTATTCCTTTTATATTAGATTGATATTATTGGTTAAAGGCCATTGGAAATCATCAATTCTTAACTAATATGTAATATCTATACTAGATTCATGTTCAACGATTAAGGATGTAGGTATCAACCAATCATATTAACAATGAGATAACTATAATATTCCATGTGTGATTCAATTTTATATAAAACTAGCCACCTAATCAGGTTATGCTGGTTACCTTTAATTTCTATCTCTAGACTTACTCACCTTCAACCATTTGTTTAAATTACCATTTTTTATCAAATTGGTGCACATACAAGACACCGTTTCTTATAAAATTGAACAAAATGGAAAATTTAGCATCCACATAAATATTTCAAAGAGAGAAGTTCACATAATTTAACTTAAACTTTGGGTCAAAAAAGTTACGATGTTTCAGTTCTTTCAAAGTGAGAAAAGTTCATTTTTCAAGTAGCGTATTTCAAAATTGAGTTCTTTCATTTGATTCATTTGACTTATTTTTCATTTATGAAAAAAATATAAATGTTATGATGTACTTGGAAGACATATTTTTGTAACTTCCATGGGTTTCTTTCAAGAAATTTATTAAAATGATGACTCATTTGTTATAGTTTTATCTGTCGTAATTCTATCATTACAATAAACATTAATAACTATGATTATTTTCTCAATTGTTTATATATCATCATATAAAATTAATAATTTTGTCTTGTAAATTTATCGTAAAGAACAACATAGTTAATTTTCACCTTTATAGCAACTACTAATATTTTTCACAACTACTATGTGCGATGAAATATCAACCTTTAAACTAGCAATAGTATAGTAGATTCTATATATATATATGAGTTCTACAAATAAAAAAACTTGTACATATATTGGATATTAGGTTGCTTCATCCTAATTTTCATTTCATAGAGAAATGTTAAGATGACGTAGAGCACCAAGCAATGACTTATAGAAATGTCTTTCAATTCCCCCCTTACCTAAGGCACCATTATTGGCAATACAAAAAAAAATTGAAGGATGGTTTGATCCCACTTTCTACCTTCCTCATGGTGACCCTTAAAACACAAGCCCTATGTTGATAATGATGGAGAACATTAGACCTGGTCAAGGGTGAATTGGAACAACGAGAGAACCATAAATTAGGCCAAGTCAAGCTTAACCCTAATTCAAGTTAATACTTTTAGTTTTCAAAATCTCAAGTAGTATCCATTTTTAATAAAATGGATAGTACTAATGGATTCGTAGCTTGATTGCCAAGATAATGAATGTGCATCTTCTTGGAGGTTGTTGTTGTGAGTTCCATCCTCATGAGCTACCATTAAACTACTAGGGCAGAAAATTATGCCTCTTGAGATACTTGTTTTCCTCTGTTGCTAAAATAAGCCTAAGGGGTTTCACATGGTTAAAAAAATAAATAAAATGAAATGGATGTTAATGAGTGATGAGATATGCCAAATAAGTGATGAGACATGTCAAATTTATATATTTTTTGTTTTCTATATTTATAAAAATGGATATATTAAATAAAATTTAAAATATGAGAATAATTATTTATACTTATATAATTCTTATTATCTTGAAAATTATTGTTCAAGTATTATGTATTGTATTGTAATTTTTTTTCATTGTTCATATTCTATGCCATTTTCAATGAAATTAAAATACAATATAATAATAAACAAATATTTTAATGAAAAATAAAGTGAAAATATATGTCAAATTATATATATATATATTTTTAATTTTAAAGAATATAATACTTATAATGTCTAATCTATTATTTTATAACATTAGTTTTAACACATAATCTTGACATTAATATTTTTTAATAATTCTAATTCCAATTATTATTTTCATAATGTATGACCATTTTTCAGTAAAAGAAATAATTCTAATCAATAAAAAATATATTTTTTCATGATAATTTGGAAAAAAAATAATGTTTAAAAAATTTGAATTTTAATGATATCATATTCAATTTTATAAGTAATATATATAATCTTAATCAATAGGCTATTTTATTAACACAATAAAATTTATGATATTTTTTTTGGAGAATTATGTTTTGGTGCACCATTTATGAAAAAATTAAAAAAAAAATTAACTTTTAATATTTAAATAATGGTACATCAAACTCTTAGGTTATTAATTTTGGGTGCACTAATTTATATTAATATGAAATTAACCTTACTTTTAAAGTGATTGGAATTCCATAATCACACCCCAACTTAATACCTTGCCCCTCGCCGCTAACTCATCCAACGGAAGGTGTCTGTACTGGAGTTACGAGAATAATAGTAAAATACAAGGCTTAAGGCATCCATCGACAACTACATGGCACCCAACCATGCATGGTTTTCAATACAGGGTATCCATCTATCCATCCAACTTGAAGTATTTGTATTAGAAGCCATGGCTGGGTACCATGTAGTTATAGATGATCATGTGATAATATGCATTGTCGCATGAGTTTTTAGAAACTCTTTCTCTCTCTCTGAAATTAAAAGGCTTGCAATTTATATGGATGAAGGCTTGACTTTTGACGACATGATCATGGATATAGATGTGTTCTAATAAGATGATATGCAAGCAAGAGTGAGGGTACAAATGAAAAAGGTGGTGCTTTGATTCTTTGCTTTTCCAAAATACGAACACAAAAATTGAACAACAAAACATGTAAGAAAACCAATAGTCACGTAGGAAGAAAATAAGAACAAGATGAGACTAGTTAGCTAGGAACATATGCTTTTTTTTATTGCATGGCAACACACGTCAGAATCACAAGCTTAAGTTAAGTGTGATGGGGGAATTCATGATGCTTTAAAAGTGAGAATAATTTGGTATTAATAAAAATCAGTACACTAAAAATTAATTACATAGGAGTTTGGTACATCACTATTTAAATATTAAGGTTTTTTTTTTATTTTTAATGAATGGTTCACCAAAACATAATTTTCTATTTTTTTTTGTAAAAAAGATTCTTGCATGCTTACTATAATCATTGCTAGTAAAAAAGGTGCTCAAACTAAAAATATTTATGTTTAGGCACCATTAAAAATAAAACCTGAAAATATCTTTATCCACATTAAAAATAATAAAAAAATAAAATAGTAGTTTAGAAAATTTGAAAACATAAAACATTAAAAATTTATACGTATAAACAATGCATACTTATAAATGTGTGTGTGTGTGTGTGTGTGTATTTATACTATTTGTATGTATAAACATATATATGTTTATACATTAAGCATATATACGTTCAACATATATAGTATAGGTTTTTCAAAAAATAAATACACAAGATATATTTTTCAAAAATATACATAGTATCCATTTTTTGAAATATATATACATCTATATGTTTTCGGAAATCATATATACTATCTAGGATTTTTATAAAATAGATGCACATGATATGTTTTATGGGACATAAGTAACTCTTTTATGAATATTACTTTTATTTTGATACTTTTATTAATCAAAAAATTTCTATCCCATTTTTCAACTAAAGAGGAATCTTAAATTGAAGTCAAATAAAACTTTTTTGGGATAATTATGTCAAGGGGTCCCAAAACAAAATATAATTACATAGTGAGAACCTATTTATTTAATTTATTGTTTCATTACCCACATCAAAAGTAGTTATGATTTGTGTCTATATTGATAGCCAAAGATCTGAAACATGTTATTATCCATCTTTTTAAAAAAGTGTTATGTATAATGCACAACACGTTATGCATAAACACATTTTTACGCAGAACATGTTATGCATAATAGGTATTCCTAAACATTATACATAACATTATGCTTAAATACGAGCTTATGCATAAAAAAATATGTTGTTTATGTATAAACACATAATATTGTGAATGCATAAATAATTGGTGTGGGCACACAAAACAATGTGTTATGCATACCAAGATGTTTATGGATAAACAATAACTCATGTTTATGCATAAACATCAAGTTTGTTTATGCATAACATGTTTTGTATGCATAGACAAGAATTTGTGTTTATGCATAAACAACTCATATGTTTATGTACAAACAAGTTGTTGTTTAGGTATAAACAAGTTTGTTTATGCATAACATGTTTATGCATAAATAACTCATTCGTATTAAATTCTTTAAGTGATAATCCTTCTATTTAAATGATTCACATAGCACATAGATGAAGAACTGAAGAACATAGAAAAGAAGAAGATGAATAGTCAAGAGAAAAGAAGAAAACAACAGCCAACAATAAATCAAAAAATAAATATTTGATCCAGTAAATTAGATATATGAGGCTAATATATTCACTTTACACTATTTGATAAATTAATAAAGAAATAAGAAATAACATATCATAATGGGTACATTATGCACTTGACTTAAATATGGGTATGAATAAATCAGTCAGATTACTAATTGTCATACAAGGCTCGATTATTGAATTGGGTCCATTCAATTTTTAAAAGGCTCTTTTGGTCCATATTCTCCTCCATTTGGTAAAATAAATGTGAGTCCCAACATCCTTCAAAAATGTACGTGCTTTTCCTTGGGTAATAACTTTGTAAACATGTTTACTACTTGTTCTTCAAACCTATAAAATTGTAAAATAACTTTATTATTCTCAATAACATCTTTAATAAAATAATACTTAAGTCTTATACCTAGAAGTGCTCTTGTAATCTTCTGGACACCCTCCCTAATCACTATCACAATATCTTACTATTTTAGTGTGTTCAATTCTAGAATATTTTAATCAAATATTTAGAGAACCTTTGAGATATCTTAGTATTTTTTTCATAGAACCAAGATATAGATGATTTGGTGAATGTATAAATATTAATAACATCTGAAACATACATCAAGCTTCTTATGAGACTCCTATAGAAGTTTTCATTAATTGGTCTACCTTGGGTAAATATTTGCTTTTGATTTGTTATAAGGGGAGAAATGTCAAGTTTGTAGTTTTTCATCCCATACTTCTTTAAAAGGGACAATATGCACATGGTTTGGTTTACTACCATTCTAGTAGTTCTTGGGATATTTCCAATTCCAAGAAATGATGGAGATAACCCATACATGATATTTCATTTATTTCCATCCTATCTTTTCATCATATATTTCCTAAAAAAATCTATTAATTAAGATTTATTACATATTAATATGATGTCATTTGCATAAATTGAGACAATTATTATTATATAGTTATGTGTTTTCTTAATATATAATGTAGGCTCATTCATACTTATGTTGAATTCTTGGTTCAATAAATATGAGTTGATTTGTTTATACAAACTACAAGATGTTTGTTTCGACCCATAAAGAGACTTATTTAATTTGTAAATATAGTGTTCGACACAAACACACAAACACAAATACACATACACACACACATGCGCGCGCGCGCACGTGCACACACACACACACACACACACAAGAATATGGGAATAAGTTATGTAAATTTGAATAGCTAGTTAGAACTTGTATTCGTCAACATGTTGATGAATATGGGAAAAACACACACACACAAATACACTAGAATATGGGAAAAAACTTCATTATGAATGTAAATTTTCAACTTGATTGATCAAATAACACACACGCACACACACATGAGAAAATGGGAATAGGTTATGTAAATTTGAATAGCTAATAACACTTGTATTCAACATCATACTGATGAATGCTAATGGGACACATACACATACTAGAATATGGAAAAAACATCATTTTGAGTGTAAATTTTCAACTTGAATCATTAAATCACACACACACACACACACACACACACAAGAATATGAGAATAAGTTATGTAATTGTGAATAACTAGTAGCACTTGTATTCAACATCATGTTGATAAATGCTATTGGGACACGCACACTACTAAAAATTATGATAATACCGATCAAAATACCAATCATAAAATTCAGTTGGTAATTACTGTCCAAAACACGACCAGTTAGTGACCAAAAAAGAGTTTCGAAAAAAAAAATATTTCTAACCAAAATCCTGACCAAAGACCAACCATAATTACTGACTAAATGTTTTTAGTCAGGAATTGGTCTGTAATGTGTTTGTTGAATATAGTACCAACCATTTAATGACCTATCATTATAAATGGTCGGTAATTACCGACCAATTCACGACCAATTTAGAGATCCAAAGAGGCGCATCAGAGAAAAATACTTCCGACCAAATACTCGACCAACTACCGACCATATATTACCGACCAATATATAATTGGTCGGGAATATGGTATGTAAATTAGGATGGAATATGTTAAAAATATTCTCGAAAAATTACCGACTATTTAACAACCAAAAATATATAACCATAAAAATGGTCGGTATAGTGGTTATCCAATATATTTATAAGGTCGTAATTACTGACCAATCTACCGACCGAATATTTAGGTCAGTAATTACTGACTTTTTTTGCGACCCCATTACCGACCATAATTCTCGATCAACTGTTTTTGGTCGGAAATTGGTAAGTAAATTAGTATAGAAATATCTAATAGAAATTACCGACTAGTTACTGACTATTTAATGACCAAACACATATTATCATTAAAATTGGTTGGTAAAGTAGACTTTCAAATACTTATAGATTTTTTCTCACCGACCGTTTACCAACCATAATTTTGGTCGGTAATTTATTGTTTTAATTTTTTGATTTGAAAATCATTTGCTAAGTCATTTAACCCTAATTCCTCATAACTCCATTGATTTTCCGAATTTGAGCCACTATATACACGAAAATGCAAACATTTTGATTTTTCTTTTGAATCCATGTAAGTTTTTCTATGTTCATCTCCTTCAAATTACTTATACACATCTCCGTCTCTCTGAATTATATATAGATTTTAGGAATTTTGTTTTTCAATATATTTGGGTATTAGGTTTTTTTTTCTCCTTCTATTTTCTTAATGTTTGTTTCGATTTCATTTAACATAACATGATTTTGACTCAACACAATTAATTAAACGGTAATTTTTGATTTTTTATAATTTGTTCATCTACTGCATATATTGTTAGGATTTTAGTGATTTTGATTTTAATTACATGATGTTTGCATTCCAATTAATCTTAATGTTAATAAATTATATTTATATATTAGTATGACATTATGTATAAATGTCTATATTTTAATATATATAATGATTAATGTTAAATTGAACTTTTATATAATATTAATCTTAAATATCTATAACACTATATATAAAATTTTCACTTGGGTCAAACTTGTAGTATCTATGTATCCATAATTTATTGCATAGTCTCTCTCTTTGTACTACTTGTTGATAAATAATGGTTTTGTGTTACTATAATTTAATGATCATTAAAATACAATCTGATATTTACATAAATTACTAGTATTATGGCTAATCATTCATGTAAGGATAATACATAGTATTCCATATGGAAACAACAAATACTTTTTTTTTATAAAAATAATACAATAATTTTATGTGGTATGGAAAATACTCCACATTTTCACTTGATATATTAAGATACCTCAAAATAAAAAGATTTAAAAAAAATCTCTCTTTTAAAAAATTTTAATTAAAGCATATACCAAAATTAAAAAAAAATTATGTTTTAGAGCTCTTAAGTAGTAAAATCCAGAATTGCATCTTCAGTCATTAAAAAAACTCCACCTCTCCCTACCACATCATCATTTAAAAAATTAAAAAATAAATTTTAAAGAATATTTTTGAATAGTATTTTTTTAAAATAAACATATATATATATATATATATATACACACAACATAAATTATATGTAAAAATACAATTTTCAAAACGTATACACCAATATGTTTAGCAAAGAATATATCTTGTATATATATATTTGAAAACTTATACAATATTATGTGTTTATATATTTTTCAAAAAACATTTAACATAGTATCCATTTTCTACTTATATATGGTTTATCAAATATGCGAATACACAAATATGTTTTTAATAAATATATATGGTATATACTTTTTGAAAACATATGTTATGTGTATACATTTTTGAAAAAACATATATACACAATATCCTTTTTCTATGTGTAATTTTTTTTTTCAAAAACATATATATATACATATAATACATTTTCAATAAACATATAAAGTATATATATATATATATATATATATATTTGAAAACCTATAAAATATTATATGTATAAACATTTTTAAATATATATTGCATTTACATTTTCTATGTAGGTATATATACATAAAATACTATATTAATTACATATTTTTTTCAAAAAACATATATAAATATACTTTTCATATGTGTTTTACAAAAACATATATAGTTTACGTATACTCAATACTTATCAAAAATAGTAGTTTTTTTTTTGTTTTTTTTAATGATGATTACAAACATTTTTGAAAAAAAAAACATATATACATAATATTCACTTTCTGTGTATATGTTTTTTCGAAAATGTATATACACATAATATATGCATAATTATAAAAGTTTTATGCATAATTATATATAAATATTAAATTTATAGCTTATATTTAATATATACTTGTATATAGTAGTATATAAAATAGTTTTTTACTATATTTATACCTATACATTACTATATGTATAAATATATAAAATTAAATGAACAAATATATATACCGACATGTATAATTATATGTTTAACTATATGTGTAACTATATGTATAACCACATGTAAGAATATTTTTAATTACATGTATAACAACATACAATATTATGTTAAACTATATGTGTATAACTATATATAAATATTTGTATAACAAAATAAATGTCTATATAATTATATATAGCTATATTTGTAACAATATACACATATTTATTCATATAATTAAATCAAAATATTTGTTGATTTTTTTAACTAGTTATGGAAGATGATCGTGAATGGATGTACAAGGGTCGAATAGTGAATGGAATGTTCTCTAATGAATGAGAGGAAAAAGTTGATAAATTTGTTGAGTTTGCTCTGAGACATCATGAGTGTGTGAATGATGGCACAAATATAAGACATCCTTGTGCTTTAGTTAAATGTTAGAATAAAAAGTTTTTAAATTTTGAGAATGTGAAGATTCATTTGTATAGAAATAGTTTTGTGGTAGATTACTATGTTGGATATACTATGGTGAGAAGCAAGTCCACCAGAGGTGTTCAAGTTCAATACGGGTGTCAGTAAGTAAAACTGATCAGATGGTCTGAGATAATATTAATCACATTGCATACCATAAAATAGTTTTTGATGCTGTGGGTCCTGAATTCAACCCGAATGAGGAACCCAATGCCGAGGCAAGGAATTTCTATGACATGATTCGAGCTGAAGACAAACATGTATATGAGAAAAATTCAAAGCATACTCAACTTTTTATAGTTGTGAGGATGTTAGAAATAAAGTGAAAACACAAGTGTTCGCATGCATGGTTTGATGATATGTCTAAATTCATTCAAGAATTATTGCCAAAAGATAATATGATGCCATTGGATTTCTATAGCACGAAGAAGTTAATTAGAGGCTTGGGATTACCTGTACTGATCATTCATTGCTGTGTGAACAACTGTATGATATACTGGGGTGATGATAGTGACCTGAACAATTATAAAATACGTGGGCATGCTCGGTACAAGCAAAAGATTTATCATGTAATCATTGCAAGTGTTAGAATATCCCTTTTTGTGATTTAAACACTATAAGATAATATTTGGCTAAATATGGCTTTGTATCAAATTATTTTGTTTAGATTTATCATGGAGAAAGTATAATGGCTCTGAACATAGACCAAAATGAGGGTACTGAATTGTTTGCTTGTGGTGAAGAAGCATCTAACACATACCATAGAATGGTCATGGAATTTACTGGTGCTGACTTCAATATGGATTACATGGATGCACCACATAATCCTGAAGCTTAGAAATTTTATGAAATGCTTAAAGCTGTATATAATGAGTTGTGGCCTGGTTGTAAAACACATTCGTAATTGTCACTTGTGACTTGACTTATGAGTATTAAGTCAGTAAATCATATGTCTGAGACATTATTTGATCAAGTGACAAAATTGATGAAAGAGATTGTTCCGGATAATAATTTGGTTCCTAACAACTTTTACAATCCTAAGAAGTTACTACGAGGAATGGGTCTACTAGTGGAAAAAATTGATTATTATTTCAATGGATGTATGTTATATTCAAGTGGTGATAGTGATTTAATTAGCTGTAAGTTTTGTGATCATCCTCAATTTAAGAAGGCATCTCGTGTTGCATATATGTGACAAAAATTGAAAGTTGTATTTAAGAAGATGTATTATTTTCTTTTAATTCCTTGATTGCATGAGGTTGAAGAAGGGATAATGCGTCATCAATCAGATTCACTTGCTTGGAAGCATTTTAATCATATACATCAAGATTTTACAGTTGAAAGTCAAAATGTGAGATTGGGTCTCAGCACTGATGGATTTCAGCCATTTGGGCAATCTAGACAATAGTATTCAACATGGCTAGTGATAATGATAACTTATAATTTGCCTTCGTGGTTGTCTATGAAGGAGCAATATATGTTTTTGTCAATATTGGTTCCAGTTCCAAGAAATCCGAAAGACATGTTGGATGTTTTCTTATAGCCTCTTATAGCAAAGTTAAATCATTTGTGCGATATTGGCGTGAATACATATAATATTTCAAAGAAACAAAATTTCATTATGCGGGCGGCCCTTATGTGGACGGTATGTGACTTTCCTGCATATTCAATGCTATTTTGCTAGAGTACTGTAGAACAATTTGCATGCCCATATTACATGAAAAAGTTGGATGCATTTACTCTCAAATTTAGTGGTAAACATTCATGTTTGATAACAATCATAAGTTTCGACCTATGAATCATCCATTCTGAAAAAATAGAACTGCATTTCAAAAAAATAAAATGTGATGACAGTTGCACTAGCAGTTCATTCAAAAGATGATGTTATGACAGAGATTCATAATTTTGGTTCAAAGAAGATAATTAAAAAGGACTCTACTGGAACTAATGGACGAATATGTAAAATATTTGACTGGAGGAAACGAAGTATTTTTTGGGACTTGCCCAATTGGAAGTCTAATTTAATTCATCATAACTTGGATGTAATGCATATTAAAAAAATGTGTTTGATAATGTTATCAATATTGTCCTTAATGTAGATCGAAAAACAAAAGACACTTTAAAATCAAGACAATAGCTGAATGATTACTGTCGGCATCATGAATTGAAATTAAACAAGGCAACCAAAAAATTCTCTAAAGCTACTTACACACTTAATAAGAAAGCACGACAAATATTATGTGAATGAGTTAAAAATTTGAAATTCCCTGATGGATATATGTCAAATATGGATAGATGTGTGGATATGAAGAATCTTAAGTTATTTGGAATGAAAAGTCATGACTGTCATGTATTTATGTAAAAAATAATATCAATTACATTCTGTGAATTACTTCCCCTAAGTGTTTGGAAGGTCCTTACAGAAATTAGTTTATTTTTCAAACAGCTAACTGGAACCACAATCAAAATAGATGACATGGTGAAGCTGGAGAATGACATACCACTTATTCTTTGTAAGATTAAATGGATATTCCCACCGAACTTTTTTGACTCAATGGAATATTTTTCGATCCATTTGGCATATGAAGTAAGGATAGTAAGGCCCGTGCAATACAAGTGGATGTATCCTTTTGAGAAGTAAATACATATAATTAGCTGTATTTTATTATTTCATACATAAAGTAATATTGTAATCTAATATAATTGAAATCTAACATTATGATTGTAGGTATCTTCGTAAGTTAAAATTGAATGTTAAAAATAAGGTAAAATTTGAAGGTTCAATTTGCAATGCATATTTAGTAGAAGAAGCATCATCATTTTGTTCTTATTATTTTGAGGATCATGTCAATACAAAGAATAGAAATGTGCCTCGGAATAATGGTCATATGTTGGCAGAAGATGATTCTATGGACAAACTATCTATCTTCAAGTACCTTAGAAAAGTATTTTGAAGAACAAAGAAAAGAAGTATGATATATGAAGAGTACAAAGCAGTCAGGAGCTATGTTTTACTTAATTGTGAAGAGGTTGCACCATATATTGAGTATGTATACCCAAAATAGTTGCAGATTTAATAATATTATAATTTTGTCCTTAATAGGAATAATTAAAAATTGATATATATTTATCTCTCTCTTTTTATATTTGTGTAGTATTTATGTTGAGTAGTTAAAAATAGGTAAATAGTAATTTCTAGCAATGATGTCGATTATATGCTAGAAACTGAATTTGTGAATTAGTTCAAAAATTATGTAAGAATTATTAAGTTTTAAAATTTTCAATTATTTATTTTATTAGTATCTTTTATTTGTTAACATCATTTATTTAATTTATGCCACATGTAAATGATCCTTCAAATAAAGATTCTAAAATTTTCATTCAGAATCTAAGTAAAGACCCATTTAGATATGTGACAACCTATCCTGGGTATTTTGTCAATGGATATAAATTTCACACAAAAATGACATGATTCTTCTAAAACAATAATGAATAGTGGTGTATAGATTAAAGGCTCGGGTTATAATTTAGATGAGATTGATTATTATGGTCAACTCATAGAAGTAATTGAGTTGTAGTATCCATGACTCAAAAATAATAGGATTGTATTATTAAAGTGTGAGTGATTTGATCCTACACAAAATATGCGAACAAAGATTCATTCGGATTATAAGCTAGTGGATGTTAACCATAAATATAGAAATAATCAATATGAGCCATTATTATGGCAATTCAAGTCACTCAAGTATATTATTGTACATATTTGAGTTTATCTCATGATAAGAGTGATTGGTGGGCGATTTGCAAAATCAAAGCTCGATCAAATTTTGAAGTACTAATATCTCAACAAAGAAGTGTAGACTTAGCTATTGCACTGGTATTCCAAGAAGATGAAATAAATAATATTGAGCCTGTGCATTAGATAAAGATCCAAAAATTTTATGTGACTCAAATGGTGGCCTAATAGAAATTGAAGATGATTAATTTCTATTTGAAGATGAGTTGGAACTTACATTGGAATTAGACGAAATGTCAGAAGATCCATTGGAGGATGATAGTGATGCCGATAATTAAACAGTTATAATTATATTATAATATTAAACTATCAAAGACTTTTAAAATTTTGTTGAAATTCATTGGTATGTTTTACCCCAAAACGCATGGTTGTTCATCATATCTCTATTATTTGTTCTATGTTTTTTTATAGCAGATGGCGCCTAAAGGATGGGCTGGAGGTGAACGTGAATGCATAAATGAACTAAATTTATATAGTATTTTACATCATGTTACGAATTCAATAACATCTCATACCCACTATATCTAGACTTCAACATCACAATCACCATCTCCATTTCCATCACAATCACCATCATTGACACCTTTACTATCACCTTTATCGGATATAAGCCTACCACCCATTGTCCTTCCTGCACACACTTTTGATCCATCTCTATCTTTAACATCACTCCCATTTACAAAGCCATCGACATCATCAAATACCATGCCTTCCTTTGCATTCAGTGCTAAGTTAGTAATTGAGATTGTTGATGGGAGGTATAAGAAATATGTAAATATGACTTAAATAAACAATTTTGATGTTACTGTTAGTGGTTTTTTAAATATATAGTTATGATTTGCTTATTTTCAATATTATTTATTTATTTGCACAGGTTTATTCTATCTCACAAGTATTTGACTATAATTACAGAGTATTTCAAGAAAATGGTAGATTCTAAAGTATTCTCGTGGAAGAAAGTTTTTGAATCGATAAAAGAGTCTTATTTTAATGACTTTCAGGTAAAAATAACAAAACAAAAGCATTCAAAATTAATTATCTAATTATTTAACTAATATGTTAGTTATTAAAAAAAACAAAAAAAAAATAATGTATTGGTTATTATTCAAGCAGTAAATAAGTATATCCTTGTTATTAATATCAATTCTTTTATAATTTTTCTATATAGAATCAGCGCACATGGGCACCCAAAATTGATGGAAAGATAAAGTCATGGGAGAGAAAAGCTGCTAAATGATATTCTAATTGTGTCCATAAATTGAAGAATATAAAAGAAATGTCTGATTATATTTTCGAGGAAGACAGACTTGAGTGGTTTAAGTATTGGAAGGAGCCAGATGTGAAGAAAAAAACAGAGATTATTAGCAAAAATCAATGATATGAGATAGCTAGACTAGGTTCATGAATGTCTCACCACATAGGAGGGTCAAAGTCGAGCATTGAGCACGCTGGAGATTTTGTAAACTTTAAAATTTTAAACATTTATATATTTAGTGGTTGTCCTAATAGTCCAAATAAATTAAATATGTTCATGGTGTTATTAAGTTTGTTAAATTTTTTTATCATTTGTTATTTTATGAATTAATAAATACATATTATATTTTATGCTAGAGAATTGGGTTGAGATCTCAATTTTTATGAAATTTTCAAGAAGATGCATGCGAAGAAAGCAGATGGTCAGTTTGTTGATAACAAGTCTCAGATGATTGATGTAAGAATCTGTTATATTAATAAAATTTTATAATACTAAAGTAAATTTTGAAAGTTGTTTGAAATACAAAATATTTTAATTTATTTTATGTATATCTATAATAATATTTTTTTCAATTTTATCATAGGAACTCATAGAGGAACGTATGACAGCTACTTCTCAAGAAGTTGAGGGTTCTATGGATTTTCAACCAATTGACTATGATCCTATCTATTTGGAGATCATAGGTGGTCATAAGAAGTAGCGAGTGTATGGTATCGGCTTGAAGGGAGTGGCATTTTGTTGTTGCAGTCGTGCTTCTAATTTATCTGTCACAACAATGGTGGATGAGGCGGTTGAACAACAAGTAATGGAATCAAATGAATGTTTTAAAGTTATGAAGACCGAAATAAAAGAGAAGGATGAGCAGCTGTCTCATTTGAAGGAAGAAATGTATGAAATAAATAAAGAAAAAGATGAGTAGATTACTAATTTGAAGGAAGAAATGGAGGAAATGAAAGAAGAGAAGATGAGCATATTACTCATTTGAAGGAAAAAATACAAGAAATGAAAGAAGAGAAGGATAAACAGATTACTCATTTGATGGAAGAATTTGCAAGAAATTAAAGAAATGAATGATGAGATGAAAGAAATAATAAATATAATGCAACAATAGATGTCCTATATGGAGTAACAATTAGACTTTAGAAACATTGATGCGATGGATAGCAGTCTGAGATCCAGCTGCGAAACCTCGTAGGAGAGGCTAGTACAAAATTACCAACTAATTATGAGGATGAATTCGTATTAGAATTATTTCTGAACTATTCTTGATTTTTGTCTATGTGTAGCAAAACATGATGAAATATTTTTGGAGGTTTCAATTTTTTATTCTGGTTTTGTTCTTTACTTTTCCAATTAACCTAATAATGAATCTTTGCCGGATATCTGATGTGAGATGCATGAAAAAAAACTGATTCAAAGCATTCAAACATTGCCATGGTCCTTCAAATGCATGAGTCCCATATTTACCGATTTCAGTTAGATCAAAAGGAGGCGACGCTTCTATTATTTTCATTATTCCTGAAACATTTTATTTTTGCACTCTCTTTCTCTCTAAACATCATTGCTGGACATCTTTTAGATATTTGTTGAAGTTGTATGACTATCAACCTAGATTTGTGTTTGTTTATGTTTATACTTATTATTTTTATATATCTATGATTATGTTTGTGTGTCCCCGAATATTTTGGGTAGAGTTTTAGCCTATTATAGGTATGTAAAAGGCTTAGCTAGTCCTCATGGTGGAGTACAACATCTTAGCTTCGGAAGCTGTAAGATGAATGAAAACATTCTAGTCCCACTTAGACGCAGGTTTGTTCTTGACACTCTTATTTTGTGCAGATCTACGTTGTCGCAGTTCAGATCTGTGACTACTTTGTATCGCTCATCAGTGGAATTAAACTGTTAAAATTTTATTAGCCATTACAATTTCTAAATGAACCTATAGGTGTGGAAAAATTCAATACCATGCAGCATGTTGTCATTTCAATTTTTATGTCCCTTTTATTTGTCACTTTCTAGCTTTCTTATAATTAACCATGAACTAATGCATGAAGTTGGGCAACACATAAGAATATTTTGATGGACAATTCACTAGAAATCTTGGAGTAATCTTGATTCAATAATTTAAAAATAAGCTCATTATTATATCGCTGTGTGAAATTTCTAGCAAATGATAGTTGATGTTGCATGCGCTAGTCAATCTATTTATCAATGGCATAGTGTTGTGTTCTTTATTGGTTTGTCAATGTACTATGTTATACTCCATGCGCAGGTGTAACAATATTCTCTATCTGCGTGGAGTACCAGATGACAAAGAACTAGAAGATGCTGACCATGATGAGAGACCTATATGTGTGTTTTTTAAGCCCTAGATTATTTCCTTTTGTTGTCTTTGATGGTATGTGTATTTGTGTGAAAGTACATGTGTGTGTGTCATCTGAGGCTATGTGATTTTATATACGTACATATAATACTATAGTATATACATACATATATACTGTAGTATATATGTAAGTATTTACTGAGTATATATGTACGTATATACTAAGTATATATGTACGTATATATATATATAGTATATAAGTACGTATATACTGAGTATATACGTACATATATACTATAGAATATATGTATGTATACACTGAGTATATACGTATGTATATACTATAGTATATATGTACGTATATATTGAGTATATATATAAGTGGGTGCATATATTTATTTGTAGAGATGTATATATTGTCATACATACACACCCATTTACACACACACACACACACGTTTGAATATATAATTGCTCGGGCTGGTCTGGTCATCATCATGCATTGCTTACCGATGCAGGTCATAGAAGCCATGGATATTAGACCTTCCCCAAAGCTATGACATAAAGATATTTTTGGTCCAAGCCAGCCAGGCAGACATAGGCAGACAAAGGCAGACAGAGGCTCTTAGTAATTGTGTAGATATGTAATTATCACATAGTACAAAGCATATGTATGAGAAAATAAGTTTTCTTACTATAAGTTCTGTAATGATTGGTTTTAATTGTACTAGGTCTTAGGATGATGATGATGATGATGATCGTGTAGTGTCGTGTAATTTTATTAGATTTCACAAAACTGTATTCAATCGAAAGTAAAAAATGTAACATTACCTGATTTTTACAAGCTGTGAGTGCTAGGAGGAATATCGGGTCCTGTTTTGGGAAAAGCAGCTCGCCGCCTCATCAAAAACTCGCTCAATCTCAAAACAAGTGGTTGGTAGGGTAGTTCATTAGTTGAGCATTATCGCCAGCCCCACTTTTATTATCAGCGATAGTAGTAGCAGAAACAACAATATATAAGTACATATATACTCATTTTCTTCTGTTGTCTTTGATTGTAAGTGTATTTGCATAAAAGTACATGTGTGTGTGTAATCTGAGGCTATGTGATTATATATACGTACATATAATACTATAGTATTTACGTATGTATATATTGAGTATATACGTATGTATATACTATAGTATATAAGTAAGTACATACTATAGTATATAAGTACGTATATACTGAATAAGATTATACTATATGTCAATGCATGGATAGATTATATTTTATGTACTGTCGGTAGATACATTAATGAATAAGATGTAATACAATTTTTTTATGTTTTTATTCTAATTATGAAAAATATTATATTAGAGTAATTTATTAAATGATTTTATTATTTTGTTATTTATAAATTATCATTTATAGTTTATGTTTGTATTCAATTTAATATAAAAATATTAAATTATTTAATTAAATTTTTTGAATAAAAAAATACAATTTTGAAGATAGTTTTGGAATGAAGATAACTAGAGATTTTTTTCTTGCTAATTTAGCTAGAGGAATCATTATTTAGCTAGGGAATATTCCGTAGCTATAATTTTTTAGTTAGGGATTCTTTCCCTCGTTAATTTTTAGCGACGAGCACTTTAGTTTCGGAAAGCTTCTGTCGCTAATCCGTCGTTATATCTCATTTAGTGACGGAAAACTTCTATTTAGCTAGGAATTTTCCTTAGCTATTTGTGATTTTTCTTGTAGTGCTTTTATAGTAGAGATATTGTTTTCATGAAGTAAATGAATAAATCTATTGAGAAGACAATCTAAAGATCTTGATACAAAAGATGTAGATATGACCCTAGAGAACAATGAATTTGTAGAGAACGGTATACCCCCTATTGTGGCTTGAAACTATGATGGCACAACTAAGTTCAAAATTATGATGTGGATAGATGGAGGTGTGACTTTGCTTAGAGTTGTGACATGGATCTATAGTGTCATAACTTAATGCATAAGTTATTGACTTAGGTGAGCAAGTTGATGAAGACCTTCCATAGTCAAACACTAACATTCTCAATGAAGAGTTAGTGAAGGTAGCATATGAATTGAGAAGATCTACATGGGTTAGAAATTCATCAATTAGATATGTTGGTAGTGCATACAATGCTCAATATACTATGAGATTTTAGCCCACTATTATGTTAAAGGCTATCGCCTTTATGGAATCAATATAGTGAGAGCAAGACAATGGAGGAACTATAGTTCATAAAGAAGAATTAAACCTAGAATTTTGTGAAGTTTCCCTCAAATCAGAAAGAAATAGGGATGCAAGTTTGTTTTGAAATAGAAACTAAAGGTTGATGGAAAAATAAAGAAATAATTGGCATGCCTAGTTGCTAAGGAGAATTATCAAGCATAATATGTTTATTATGATGAGATATTCTCACTAGTAGAAAATATGACTTCAATACAGGGTGATATTAACTACTATAGTAAGGTAGGACCTAGCAGTTGAGCAACTAGGTATAAAAACAATATTTCTTAATCATGACTTGGATGAAGAAATATTTTATGGAGTAGACGAATGGGTTCAAGGTGAAAGGCAAGGAAAGCTTGGTGTGCAAGTTGAAAAGACTTTTTATGGGCTAAAATAGCTCCTTGAACATGGTTGTGGTATTAGAATTCTAATTTATTTATCTTGTAGTCGGGATTCAATAGATGTGAAGCTAATCAATGTGTCTACACTAAAATATTAGAAAGAAATTTTGTAATTCTAACTTTATATGTGGATGAAATGCTATTGGTGGAAAATAGCATGGACATGATTATTTTGTTGAAAAAGTTCCTTTCTAAGAAATTTGATCTGACTGATCTCAAGGCAATTAAACTTATACTTGGCATGAAAATCTGAAGAAATTAGGAGAAGAAAATACTATGTATAGATGTATGTAGAAGACACATACTTCAAAGGTACAATATATATGATTGCCAACCATTGGGGACTCTAATAATAATTAGAATGAAGCTAAAATTTGAGCAATGCCCTACTACTTAGCTGGAGAAGGAAGAGATAACCTTCATTCCATATGTCAGCAAAATGAGATCCTCATATTTTCCATGATATGTACTAGACCTATGTTTATCTTAGATGTTATTGTAATGCAATCAAAAAAGTATTAAGATATCTCTATGATACTCTTGATTATGTATTGCAATTTGACAAAAGTATCAATGAGAAGACTTGTAAAGTCATTTAATCGATTGATGATGACTAGGAGTGGAGACGTGGATATCCAAAGGTCTAAAAGCATATATATTTTTATATTGCATGGTAGTTTGGTAAGTTAGATGAGTAAAAGGTAAGTTATAGCTGTTATTTCATTCATAGAGGTTGAATATATGGCCCTTACTCATATGGGTAAAAAGCTATTTGGATACAAAGAATATGTGTATTGTTGCAACTTTGTTATGATGCCCAAATTTTATGATTAGTCATTGTCCCAAAAGCTCATTGGGTAAATGTCTTTCATCCAAGATATTTCATCAAGTATATGATTCATATAAGTAGTAAAGTAGACATTTATCTAGATATCTATCCCACATGAAATGTGTAGGTAGTTCTATCAACTAATAGTTAGTCAAATACTATTATAGTCAAAAAAATATAACTAGATTTTTTGGTACGACTCTTATATTTTATAGTTAGTTTCATTACGCATAAAGACATGTCTAAATTAATTGGCTATTATTATACTTAGTTATAGAATAAAGGCTGAATTATTATTAGAATGCTCTAGTGCCCTAAAAGCATATAAAGTAGTTATCACATATTGGCTCCTCCTCAAAAATGGTCATAATTATCTTCTCATTACTTTAATACCAAAACAATAAATCATTCATACTCATTTATTATTCATAGTCACACACACATTTTAGACAACTCATCAACTACCCTTAATGGTTACTTCATATATGTATTCTTAATCTTTGACCTCATGTATCATAATAACATGAACTAATGTGGTATTAAAAATATTTGCACTTTAATCTTCGTAAGTATCATAATCAAGATAATTAACATTTATCTTCTCTCAAATCTTACCAGCTGTAGTGCAATTATATGATAGAAAGTATCTCACAAAACTATCATTATCTTATAAGTCACCTCTAGTTGTGCGTGCCTCATAGCTTTCCTACTACCATCTACCATGATGACACACGACTCACACACTAAAGATAAAACTCTAAAAAAAACTTTTCTATGTAACCTCTACATCAATTGAGATTCAGTTCATCTAAGATACACATGATGGAATATCTTATAAAAGTATTCATGTTTTTGGTTTCATTGTACATTAAACATAGTGCTTCTTTGGAGGCAACCCAAAAATTTTTTCTATATATATGATGTAATAAACATTTATATCCACCCCATAAATGAATATACACATTCAATGATCTAAGAGTATAGTCATGGAACTCAAATCCCTTTGTGGCTATTAATATGTCTGCTTGAAGTTGCTCCATTATTTTTAGACCTTATGATATTCAAACCTTATCAAAAATTTTTTTATAGATATTGAAATTTTTTTAGGGGGAAGCCATTGCTCATGGATCACAAATTGTTTTAGTATGAGAGTTTTTTTGATATTCAAATTACCAAATATTTTTATGTATTTTAGTAGTTTATGATGATACAAAAGTATGTAATGAGTACATTTATGGATTAATTTCATAGCTTTAGTTTTTTGGTATGTTTTGATGAACAATCATGAAATTGATAGGTTTTTGGAGATGTTTAAATGAGATTCTATCTTTATTGGCCACAACTCTACTTAATTGATCATGACAATCCTCGTATAACATGACCATATTAACTCATTAGCATAATCTTTCAATTGTATGATATATTCTTTATTACTATGATATTATCATAGTCATAGTCATATATATCTTATAAAATTTATATGGCTACAATATTAATTCTACGTCACAAAAACCAAGTATCCCACTAATGCTCAAGGTCATGGCCAAATCCAAGTACTATAACTTTATCTTTAAAATTACTTGGCAGATTCAAGTTGGAGTCATGTCCTTTTTATAAAAATAATAGTTTTTAAGCTATAGAAAATTATAGAGTCAAAAACTACACAGACCAAAGGCATAGTAATTATTCAACTATGTGACCCCTGGGATACTACAGATTATAAAGGGTATTCTAGGGTATGACCATTCAACAAGGCTATAACTTTTGTCCTCAAAGGAAAACAAAGTTATGACTTTTACATACAAGCTAATTTTTAGTATCGCAGCATCCTTGTTGCATCGTGGAAAATGATATATTAGAGATGTGAATGCTAGTTTCATTACCACTCACAACACTGTGGACACTTAATACATATTAAAAAATAAATTTTGTATCATGACTATTTCCCAGCACAATAGGCAAAGATACATAAGAGAGACATTCTTAGTGTCGTGGCTCTTTTCCAGTGTAATGATCATATAATGATCAAGAAAGACCAATATTAATGTCATGATTATTTCATAGCACTATGACCATATAATGATATGAGATGCCCTTAACTATGTGATAGCATTTTCTAGTGTCACATGCCCCTGTGAAGAAAAAAGAAGACAAGTGCACAAAGTCATAGTCATGTCATAATGCCATAAATTTGTATTATAGAGACATTAGGCCCAAGTTGTGGTTATTGCTAATGCCATGACTATGTGTTATAAAATGTTTGAAATTCATTCTAGAGTCACAATTATTTTCTAGAGTCGCAACTTCAAACTTAAGAGATGAAGACCAAAATGATGAGTTTCTTCTGAAAGTCATGACTTCCTACTTAGAGTGATATTGCATTTCATGAGTATAAAAGTTAATGATAAGAAAATCATGGATTTCTCCAAATTCTTCTTCCTCACCCTCCATACAAAAAGCAAAGTCATGAAAACTACCAAACGATATGGATAAACTTTATAATCCCTAGAAGTTCTACAAAACTAAGCAAGAGATGCGAGACTTTATAAATTTTCTAGAGTTAGGGATGTCACTCTTAAGCCCCCCTTTCAAGGGTAGATTTAGAAATTTTTAACAAAAGAGCATGTGGTGTAGGGTTTGTGTAAATTGATGTATGTGATGTGATAATGGTTTTATTTTATTATTAATAAATGAGTTTGATTTATATTATGTTAATAATATTGATGGATAGTAATTAAATAAGAATTAGAAGATACATTTAAATCATCACTAATGCATAAGATATCATAATGACTCTAACTTTAAATGTGATTAATCATAATCACTATTGAGATAATTAATCAGTGTGGAAGTTTGTCGTATGCATCTATCCTAAGGTTGGTAAGAAGGGATTGGGGGCAGGGTGAAAAGTTTTTTTTTAATAAATGGCATTTGAATAAGAGCTTTGACTACATGCTCTAGTTAAACCATGAGGCAAACTTGCACATATGGTAGGCAGATAGTGATAGCCTTTCTAACTATGATGCATAAAATAAACCTATGTATTGAAATCTAAGTTTTACATATGTTAATCATTATGAGCATGATGCTTACAAAGCCAACAGTATAAAGAAATTTACATGCCAATCCATTATACAAGTATTATAAGAATTGGTTCTCAATTGAATTATATGTTGCATAAAATATTATTCTAAGAGATTCATTTTAATATAAGAGTCATATTGCCACCGATGAGGATAGTAATAGGAAATCCTTGGAATATCTATGAGTATGTGATGACTCACAAAGTGGTGATAATTTTTATGAGTTACTTTTATTCGTGTAGTTTCAACCAATGAAACTTGAGGGAAGCATATGTTAATTATAAAAGTATGATACTTATGAAGTTAAAAGTATAAATGCTTTTAAATCATGTTAATCTTTAGTCTTTATGATACCAAAAGCTAGAGAATAAGAGTGTGCATATGAAGTTACTATCAAGGATAGTTGATAAAATTGCCTATAAGATAATAGATTTTGAATGACTCTGAAACATAAATGATTTGTTTTCTCAATAGTGATGTATTGAGGGGATGATTATGAAGAGATCACCATTGGGATGGTTATGATAGTGACAACCACCTTGTATAATGTTAGGATTAGGAGTCATTTTTAGAAATACCCAATCTTTATTATATATCTCGATACAACCAAAGTCGAACTAATATAAATATCTATCACATAGATGAAATAAAAAAACTCATGGATCTAAGATTATTTCATAATCTGAGTATCTATTTTATTAGAAATAAATTATCTCACTATTCAATAATTGAACATCATGTACTATTTTTATGAGATAGATATCTAAATGAAAGTTATGATAATTACTTATATGAATCATTCATTTGCGAACTCTATTAATAAGATATTTTTATTACTGAGTTTTTTAGTATCACCTAACAAAAAAATTTGGGTGGCACAAGAAGATATCAACTAATTGATAAAATTTGGTGGCATAAGAAAATACAAACATATTTGCCCCAATGAAGTTATTCTTTATTCCATGATAATACCCTTTTCGCCTTGTCAATATCTCAATTTTCTTTTAGAAATTGTGTTTTTTCTTGAGCTTTTTGAATTTCTTTCATCAAACATGTCTGCCACTTGCAACACTTGATTGATGGTCATCCTATCAAATCACACTCAGATTCCACCAACGTAGCCTATGTTCTGCTTTTATTCTTCTAAATTCAAGTAAAATTATCACATGATGCTTGCATTTCTAGGTTCAAAGTGTGATATGAACTAATAGAGGGTTTCCTTTTTTGATATTTTTTTTGTTTGATGTGCTATGTTCTTCACCTTCAACTCTTTCACATATATTCACGTCTACCAGAACTTAAAATCAATACTAATATTGACTTTTAGAAATAATGATATTCCATTTTATCAGCCTTTTGGTGAGGCTATTAAGATGAAAAGGTGAGAGTAGGGTTGAGAATCTATATATCACAATGAGTAATGATGTTGTGATTTTAAAATAATATAAACATCAAAAAGTAAAGTCATGATTTAAAAATGGAATCATGATTGAGTAAGTGTGTTGTGACCAAAAAATGAAATCATAACCAAGTAAGAGTGTCATGAGCAAATAAAATGATGTCTTGATTGAGTCTTATCATTATAACATAGAAAATGACATTGTTACCAAAATATAATATCATAATTGAAGAATTATGTCTCAATTGAATGATAGTGTTGATGTTATGATGTTATGACTTGGGAACCATGTTAAGTCTTAAAGATGATGTTTATTAGTGTCCAATATCCTATCCATAGATTACATTTTCCACATGAAGGATCACATCCTTCAACTAACATGATAGACTTGGGAACCATGCTTTCTCATTTTCTAACATATTGTTCCTAGCAATTTCTAGGGTTATCTTCTTCATTGTCTTCTAATTTTTCTTGTTATTCTTCTTTGTGTAATAAAAGTCATGCTTCATCTTTTTCTAGCTCTTTCATTGTCTCTAGTCAGCCCCTAGAAATTATAGTTTCAGAAATGTGAACCTCTCCAATTTTATCAAACAATGGCTTTAAATATTATGTAATCTTTATTGATCATTTCACTAAGTATAAATGGTTATATCATTTTAATCAAAAATTCTAAGTCAAGACATCTTTCATTAGTTTTAAAGCTATAACTAAAATCATTTTCATTCATCCATTAAAACTCCATACTCTATCTCTACTCAACTCCTTAAAATTATATTTCCGGATGAGTGGACCTCTCCAATTTTATCAAACAATAGATACAAATACAAGATATACTTCATCGATCATTTCACTAATTACATATGATAAATCCAAAGTCAACAAACTTTTTATTAGATTCAATGATATAACCAAAAATTATTTACTTATCCATTAAAGCCCTATCCTCAGATAATGGGGGTGACTACATCACCCTAAATGATTTTCTATCCCCCCTTGGTATCTCTCATCTAACCACTCTACTCAATACATTTTAACATAATGTATTAAGCATCTCCATATTCTTGAAATAGGCCTCTCTAATTTCTCATGCATTTTTACTTTTTTCCTATTAGCTTGATACCTTTCCATGTCCAGATATCTCATAAACCAAATGGCCTAACCCACCTTGAATCTCTTCTCCCCTTATCAAAAAAAATTTCACACCATGCGAGGTTGCTCCAATCTAAAAAAATTTGGTTGCTTATATTATCCTTGTCTCAAGCCTTACACCTACCACAAGCTAGAATCTCATTCCAAAATCCAAACATTATGTTTTTATTGTCTACTCTCTCACTCAAAATCTCTAGTATTATTTAGATCTCCCTAGCTTTGACATCTATGTCTTAGAAATGTCAATTTCATTGAGTATATGTTTCCCTATCCTTCATTGGTTAATAGAACTCTTTGTCCTTCACCTACTATCATTACCATTTGGATACCTCTACTCATTCAGGTTGTGCCATCTATTTCACTAGCATCACCCCATGCCACCATTTGAAGTTGTTTGTTCTACCTTAGCACCTCCCACTTGAAGCTTCAACATCATCTCTTGTGCATGTTCCAACATCTAGCCCACTTCTAGACACAAATACCAATCATGTGCCCTCATTACCCACTCCTAGAAATTCTATAATCAACCCACCTTTGCCCCAAATTTCACCACTAGAAACTACTCTCATTCCCTAACCACACAACCCAAGAACCACATACACAAGCACATAAAAACTAAATTTAACACCCTACTTGTAAAATCCAATGAAGTAGAATTAAAGATGTCAAACGGGCCATGATGTGTCAACATATCCCATTTTTTTCAAGGCATGTCTATGCCACCATGTTGTGCCTTGAACGACATGGTTAAATTTCCATGTCGTGCCAAGCACAGAATGGTGAGCACATCTTAGTGCACTGAAGTGCCCATCTGTGTTGAAATCCAAAGATGCATGAGTCATGCATTTTCACCATTACCCGATGGTGGCACAACCAAGTGCATGGCCGTGATGGCTGACAGGTGGCTGGCTTAAGGGCTAGCCAATTACAATCAGCCATGTGGCTGATTGTATAAAAGAATGGATTGTCATATGATGGAGTGGTTGAATTTGTTTTAAAACAAAAATTTTGACAACCTAGGTGACTGCCCAATGGGGACCCCATCAGGCGGTCACTCAGGTCTCAGGATGGTTTAACGTGCCACCAGTCTAGGCACACGGATCATGCCTGGGCCATCATGGCATCAACCATGCCATGGAAAGGCCTAATCCGGCCCGAGGCATGGTTATTGACTATGCCGTGCTGAGCCAGGCACTACTAACTAGGACATGTTGTGGCCCATGTCTGGGCCACCCGACCCATTTGATTCCTATAATTAGAACCAATATAAGTAATTAAAGAACTTACTAATCATCAGTGGAATAAGATCATGTCTATTGAGTGTGATGCTTTAGTCCAAAATGACATCAAGGACCTTATACAACCTGCTTCAATTTAGAACAAAGTTGAATGTAAATATATTTTTCATATTATAATATTCATGAAGTTGAAAATACGAATGATTTTACATTCCAATTCATTGTATATATCTTAGAAGAATCAACCCTCATTTGTTGTGAGTGTTTTATAACTCACACAAAAATAAGTTTCACATTTAGTGTGAGAGTTATATTATTATTGTAGAGGATAATGATAGATAATACATAAGACATGCATGAGTAGATATAACTCACGAGGTGGTAACAATAATTTGAGTTATTTTCATTCGTATAGTTTCTACCAATGATATGCAAGGGAATACATATATTAATTATGTGGGTATGATACTAATAAAACTAAAAGTGTAAATATTTTTAAGATCATATTAGTTCATAATCTTTAAGACACCAGATACCAAAGAAGAAGAATGTATGATCATAAAAGGTATTGATTTGGGAATAATTTTAAAATAAAGATGATAAGTTGTCTTGATGATTAAATATTGAGGGGACATTCTATACGAAGACTATCATTGAGATGAGTCAATGATAATAATCACATTTTATACCATTTGGAGAGAAAAAATATTCTTATAATAATCCAACCTTCTTTATGTATCCAAACTTAATATGAATTGAATTACTTAAACATATATCATACAAATAATAATATGTAAACCCTATAATCTAAGATTCTACCAAATTCTTATATTATATTATGTACTAGAATAATGTTATTTTACTATTTGTTCATCAAAATATAGATACAATCTATGTGGGATTAATATTTGGACAAAAATCTTCTTTACTATTTATATGACATATATATTTGTGAATTTTTGTTGATAAGAGATCGTCACCAAAAACTTTTTGGATACTGCATTACTAGTAAAATCAGGCAACATTATAAAGTTGCAATAATCTCAAACAAAGATTCACTATCTCATTTTCTCGTGTATTTAACCATTGAAAATGTTAATTAAAAATACATTTTGAGCATTTTGATTTAGTATTATTTAAGAGAATTCTTTGTCAAATATAATCAATTTTCACACATGATGATTCTTATGGAAATCCCTGTAACTTTTTTCAAAACGTAGATAGGTAATAACTTTTTTAGAAATAAACAAGTCTTTATGTGGCATTTATCACATTTTTTTTTTGTTTTTGGATTAATAATAGTGAACAATAAGCATTGAAAAGATCAAATATAACCCAGTTGAGCCACCAAAATATTTGGATTTCAAGGAGTCATAATCCAAACACGAAGTTTGCACTAGACACACTAATTAGTGGAATGGAGATGCTATGGATATGAAAATTATAATTGTATTGCTGGTGCTACTGAAGACCCTAATATTGCTACAAAGGGTACCCTAAGTATTTTAATTATCAGCAAGCACAATAGTTATAGTGAATGATTGTTTAATAGTTACCTGAGCAACTAATGTCACATTTACCAGGTAAATTGAAGTAGCAATATTGTTTATTTGTAGATGAACATTTTTGGTATTGGTGGTCTTGAATTACTCGTCCAAAGAAAGTTGTGTTGGGTGTTGGTAGCTTTCATGTGTTCATACTTGGTCTTTATAATATCTTATGCTATTTTAATATGCTATAGTCTAGCACATAACATATAATTCACTAAGTTTTTGTGTTGAAGGTTAAAATAAACATCCTTGATGTTGATGAGTTGTTGAAATATTATTTGGATGAATATTTGTCCAAGTACAAGAGATATGCTTTATTTACATTAGATTGATCTACATATAGTTTTATTTTATGATCATAATTATCCTTTTTTTATGATTAAAATTTATATAATTAGAATTCAAGAACTACCTTGTGAAAAAGATACTTCATACTTTTGAATCTTAAAGATAACATTATCGAAGATATTGTTTAGGTTGACAATGCTAATGCTTGAGAAGAAGAAATGCAAAAAAAACATGAAATACTTGTTTATTGCATGCATTTTCCATTATTTTCTAAAATTATTAATTTCTATTGCATAAATTGATATTACATCAATGATAGAATAAATCGAAGTTCAACACAAGAAAAATACTTGTGTGTAAATCCAATGAGACAGGTTGAATTGAGATATTACCAAAAAAATAAAAAAAAAAACACTCTATTCATCTAGAGCATAGAGGGTGAGGGTGAGACCCGATTTCTATTTCCCTCCGTGCCGTGTCTTCTTCCTTCAATACGGACCTCCATTTGATATAATTACCAAAAAGTTTCTCCATTTCCTCTAACGTTCTCCCACTTGTCTCCGGCAAGAGCGCGTAAAAGAACACCCAAGCGGCGGCGGCCAGCGCCGCAAAGAGGAAGAAAGCCCCGCCGATCGAGATGGCTTTATATAAAGATATAAAGCTCGTCCCGATCACTCCGCTAATCACCCTATTCACCGCCACGCCCATACTGGCGCCCTGAGCTCGTAGCCGTAAAGGAAATATCTCCGAGCTATAAACCCAGGTGATGGGCCCCAACCCGATGGAGAAAAATGCCACGTAACAAAGAACCATGGAGATACTCAATCCGATGGCCCATGTTAACTTATCGGGGGAGTGATCGATCATCGTCAGGCTGAATCCGAGGGTCACGAGGGAGACAATCATCCCTCCAACACTGGAGAGCAGGAGCGGCCGCCGTCCAACTCTATCGAGAAAGAACGTGGCCACCAGAATGAAAATCGTCTTCACAAATCCAACTGCCACCGTCGCGAGCAGCTTTTTGTTGGCCGACGTGATTCCTGCCTTCTCGAATATCCTTGGGCTGTAGAGCACGACGGCGTCGATGCCGGAAGCTTGCTGGAAGAAGTGAATCCCGATGGCGCAGATCATTACGTGGCGAACGGACGACGTGGGATGGATTAGAAGCTCCCTCCACACGCCTTTCCCCCTCCTGTTCTTCCCCGGCCGCGCGACGATGACCTCCTCTCCGGAGCCAGGCGGAATTCCGGCGATTTCCTTTATCTCTTCGAACCGTAGCTCAGCTTCTTCCTTGCTGTCGGAGGTCTTTTCTAGAACTCGCTTTCCCTCACCAAGTTTGCCCTGCATTATCAACCACCTCGGCGACTCGGGCATCGCTAGCACTCCCAGCGCTAAGAAAACCGATGGGATCGCTCCCACTCCCAGCATGAATCGCCACCCCAAATTAATTGGAAGTTTTGAGAAACCGTAGTTCGACACATAGCCCAATAAGATACCCGCATTAATAAACACCTACAGGACACACAGACGCATCAGGTGGGTGCCAACTGCCAATACTTATAAATATATGTAACATGGAACCGAGCAGTTGGCAGACAAGAGCTTAGATACGATGGTGACATGTGGACTCAGTTCATAGTCAAAACAGTTGTGCATGCGTTGAAATTTTAATTTTATTTTTTGTCCTATTAAATGGGTAAATTTTAAAATATTTGAACTGCACAAAAATCATGAAGATAAAAATTATTTTTAAATTTTATAAAAATAGTTTCTCAAAACCCATGAGAATGAAAAGCATTTTTAGGGAAAAATAAAAAAATAATAATAATTTGTAGTCGTAGCCTGTAGGCAATTTATATTATTTATAAAATTTTGAATAAAAATTCATAAATTTAATATATTTTTATTTACTTTTTTTTAAAAAAAAATTTGCTGCTAACAAAAAGATAAGATAAGATAGCACGGTTCGCTTTTTGATAACTAACGGTGTCAAAATAACGTCGTTTAGATTTTCGGCTAAAATTTATTTTTGAAATTATAATTAAAAATAGTTTCATTTCATCTATCTTTGACCTGTGTCAGGGTCACATGCAGGTTACGTACCTCAGGGAAAGAGGTGAGAAACCCACGAGACGAAGCCGGCGATACTTCGGCGGTGTAGACGGGAGCGATCATGAGTGCATATCCAACACCAACACCAGCGACTAACCGCCCGATCATGAGAAAGAAATAAGTCGGTGCGAATCCCATTAGAAGAGCTCCGACGAAGAAAATCACACCTGCTACCACGATAGTATACCGCCGACCAATCCAGTCGGAAGTCTTCCCTGCCGCCGCGGACCCTACGAGAGAGTATATGTTTAGGGATCCCACGAGGAACTCGAGCTGCACGTCGTTTATTTTCAAATCCTGCTTCACAAATATTGCTGCCCCGCTCATCACTCCGATATCTATCAAAATCGAATAAAGAACTCAGTAACTAGTTTGCTTAACTAAGTTCCTGTTATGCTAAATCCTATTACCATATCCAAGCAAGATGGACGTCATGGAAGCCAGAATTGCGCAGGCAAACGCATACTTGTTTCTCTTTGGTTTGCCAGGAGGGTCAAAATCTGCAAGTATTTTCCGTTTGTATTGGCCATCGATGGCCTCTCTCTTCGTGTTCCCATCGGCCATTTCTTCAGTTCTGCTTAATCTCTCAATGGAGCTTGAAACAGATACATAAATAGAGGAGAGAACGCGACATACATAGAGAAAGAGATAGAGAGAAGACAAAGGAGACTAGAGATAGGAGGTTTTAAGTTGAAAAATTCAAACTTCAAACCCGTACATCGTATTGTTTTGTTCCTAATTTGTTTGGAAGGATTGCCAAAAAACCTATTGTTGTACTCATTCATAAAAATATTTAATAAATACACGCCTATATATCACTAAAATATCCATTTATAATTATTAATATATTCATCAAAAACAATATTTTTATTCTTTATTCATACTCATGTAAAACTATACATGGATATATTTTCAATAGATTTGATATAACTATAAAATCTAAGTATCGATATATATATCAATCAAAATTGATATTTTCATCATTAGTTTTACTTAAGAATTTGGATCTTACTGTTAGACTTATATATACTAAAATTCATTTTACTAATTTCATTTCAATGAGAATCCAGATGAATTATGTTTACATTTAAATATTATGCATGTATTTTATTTTACATAGTAGATTTGATGTGTAAAGTTCAATTTCTACATAGAAGATTAAGATATTGATCATGTTTACATTTAAATTTTGTGCATGTGTGTCCTATGTTTTATTTTATTGTGAAATATAATTCATTTATTCGTAGTCTAAATGAAATTTAATACATCATTGATAAGATAGTAGTACTTACTTTATTAGGTATATCCTGACTAAGGGGAATGTTAAAGTTTCAACTTATTGTGTTGATATACTTTTGTGTATTGAACAAGATTAAATTAGGATAATTATTTTTTACTAACATATTAAATAATTAATATTTTATGGTTATTATAAATACTATTACTCTTAATCTTGAGATAATTAATAGTTATGTACATTTATTATTAGTTATTTTATTTTTACAAAGAATGAAATTTTAATAGACCAATAATCTCAATGAGTTGAACAACTATATCAAATTATATGATGAATATTAATAATTAAAGTAATCTATATCATATTAAAAAGATTAATAATACCCTATTATGTATGCTTATAAGTTTCGATTATATGAAATACTAAATGTGAATATTATCCAACATATCGAATAAGTTAAGTATAAGATTTCAAAGTGATTAACAAATGCTGAATAAATAAAAATATCATTAATTTAATTAATCGATGAGTATCTATCATAAAATTTACGGAGATATTAATTAGTAATTTAAAATAAATAGCATGAATTAAATTTCGAATAAATTAGTGAGTATAATTATAATTATTTTGTAGAGTAAATGATAATTAATATAAATGAGTTCATAAATTTATGTCAGGAGTCAAAAATTTATTTTAGCCTTTAGGTCCATACCATAGTAGATACGAGAACAATGATTGACAACCACTTAAAAAAACAATCACTTTGTTACTAGACAAGTTTGGCCACACACTCTTCTTCTTCTATGGTTCGGATATGAAATGGGAAACTATAAAATACTTGAAAAGTCAAGCATCCAACAATGAATCATTCCATATAGATCATAAAGGTATGCATTCAAATCGTATTTTCAAAGTCGTGCTAGGATCAATTCAAATTGTGTAATCACATATGCACAAATATCTTGTTCTTGGGATTTAAAATCAAACACTTTAATATTCTATTGTACTCACACAAATGTGTGCATGTGATAGGGTCACATTGTTTGGTTTCTTTAATTTTATTCTTGTTTGTATTTATTTTTTATTTTTATGATTATGTAATAAATGCAATAGTACAATATCGAACGAATAATCATCATTGTGATTTTACTTTGATTTTCATGTGTTTTCTCAAGAGTTTATAGATCTTGTCTTCAAACTTTTCTTGCTTTGCGATAAAAGATATATCTTTTTGATAGAGATGTTTTTCTCACTCATCATCAATTTTTTTGACTTCTTCCACTACTATTATACATAGGAATTTGATCTCAATTTTCAATTCTTCATTATTTTATTTGGCATCCTGCTATACATTTTTAAAATGCATAAAATATCAACAAAGATACCTCCACATGCAACTATTACATGCTTAATGTGGGCTAGCTTATTTTCTCATGTATATCTTCCTCTTTCCATTTCTGGTATGCCAGTTTTGTGAAAGGACCATCTTCTTTCCCTTTTTATTTCATTAAATGCTCCTTTTAATTTTCAACCATGTTAGGAGAGATACTATCACATATATCATATCAATATGTTCATTAATAGGGATTTCCTCATCTAGACATAATACAGTTTTAAGGGAATAATAAATTAGTCTTCTAGAAAAATTATGTTAGAGGAACCCAAGAATTAATTTTTCTAGAATCTTTTCTACAATAAAATTATAACTAATGAGGATAACATACAACAAAATTACTCTCTCTACAATGATTATCAAGATATGAAGAGTTGGTAATAAAAATAAACATATAAAATACAACCAAATTTTATTCACATCTATGAGTTCATCAATCATCAAATATTCATATGTGCTCTTGAAGTTATCCTCCAAGTGCCCTTTCCATCCATCAATAAACTAGCGATAGCTATAAAATGGGTTGCTTGCAAAGGGATTTAAAATCTATGTTATTTTTAGCTCCTTGTAATCTAAGCAACTCATTTATTATTCCCTTATCAAAGCACACCCAATCACTTGTCACATAGTATATTTTCCCATGCCCATTCTTTAAATTGGCATATACATTTTTTACAATTGAGGCTTTGCCCCATCTTTTTTATGCATGTAAAAAAATACTCAATTCCTCTTCTTGATAATACCCCATACAGGAGAGATGAATTTGATGAATCCCCTTTTTTTGATAAAGATTTTCTTGGTTAGAATAAAATTCATCTAGCTCTACCCAGTTTTTATCACAAAAATCAATGTGGCCATTAGGGTTTTAAGTGAGTATTTTCTGTTGTTAGATTTTTGTCTTATCTATTTCTCCTTATGGCTGATTTCTATAATATTTTTCTTATTCATGATTTAAGTAACATTGAATCAACAAGCCTAGTAGATTTAGAGTTAAATTTTTGTGGCACTGGGTGAGAATTAAGATATATGTTGAAGAATTTTTAGGGTTAGGTATTTACAATCATGATTTGATTAATGAGGGTCACAAATCTATGGGCTTGAATTTTTTTTGTAAATGAAAAGTCGTGGCACTATATCAAGCATTTCCATCAAAGACATGGCACTAGGTCTCGACCATGACTTTTTTATTTGGTTTATGGGGATGCATTTATTTATGTGGCACAAACATTGTGGTGCTGGGCACTGCCACAACTTTGACATTAAATTTTTGATGATAATTTTTTTTATAATAACCAAGTCATGACATTGAAAAATGGCCATGACTTTGGGCTGAAAAAATTTCAGAAATCATAGCATGTTTGAATCTATAATTATTTTGAGTTGGGGTTTAAGTGTGACTATGTACATGTAATTCTTATTTCCACAACAAAGATACTTCACTGATCCAACACCACACAATAAAACTTTTTAGTTTCTTCTTAAGTAGTGATATATTTAATATCTATAGTTATATCATCAATATCACCTTTCCTTCATCGGAAATCTTTGTTATCCATGCTAATTTCTCCATATAAATTTTGACTTCTTTCTTTCTTATACTTTCACTATCAGTCATTGATGCTAGATAAGTAATTGCCTTAATGATATCATCTACGAGGTTAGTTGGGATGAAGTTCCTCTTCTCTATTTTTGTCCTGCCTTGATATTGTAAAATGCCTTAAGTTTTTTTACTTTTTATTCTTATTTCTACTCCTCAACTTACTCTATATCAGCCTGCAAAACTTCATCATTCATTTCTTCATCTTGAATTATCAAGAATATATCTTTAATTTCTTCTTTTGGATTCTCAACCTCAACTATCTCAATATTAACCATTGAAACTTCTGATATAGTGATCTTGTCATTTTTTTTGATTTCTTTAATTTTCTCTGTATCAGCCACTAAACTCTAAGATTTAGCTTATGCCTTGTATCCTTTGTTTACATGTGAATCTTCTAGGGAGTGTAAAAATCAATCTCTAGGGGTTCATTGTTGCATTTGAATTCTGCTTAGTGCATGGAAAAAAAATGCTTTTGGGAATTTTTTTTCCTCTTTTATACTCGAATATTTTTGTATTACTTTAAGTAGAAAGTTGTAGCTTTTAAAAGAAAGCAAATAATTTGGACTTTAATCTCTTGAGTTTGAGGTCATGACTCAAGGAAGTAGTCATGACTCTGGAATATATCTCAAGCATTTGTCTCTATAATACAAAATTATAATATCTAAGTGTGAGATAGAGTTATGATCATGACCATACGACTTGAGGTCATAACAAAAAATCATGGGACTCTGAATATTCAAGAATTGAACCTAATGCATTTGTAACACAAAGTCATGATACTATAAAATAAACACAACTTCAATATGTATCTCTTATTCATCATATGACCATGACATTGGGAATGTGTATGACATTGAGAATGACTTCTCATGTACCTAATATAGCTATGGAGTTGGGAGTGACCATGATTTTGGTATTAGTTTTTTTAATCATCATATAGCCGTGACATTGGAAATAATCATGATATTAGGAATCACCACTCATGTACTTTATATGGCCACAACATTGAGAATGACCATGACACAAAAAATAGTCTTTCTTGTATCTCAAGTGGTTGTAGCATTGGGGATAGTAATTATGGTGGTCTTGACTTTTCTCATATATCATATGATCATAATACTATAAAAGGTAGGGACACACTTAATTAATATGAATATAAAAATCATGACTTTGCCTTCTCTTGAGAACAAAAGACATGAATTTGGAAAATGCTTATCTCAAGTAAATACTCTCTATAACATATTATGTCTAAAAGTAATAGTATTGAATAATTATCATGACTTTGACTTAAGTAGTTTTGGGTTTTTTAATTTTGTGTAGCTCAAAAGTCAGCTTTGAAAAAAAAAAGTCACGACTCTGACTTGAGACTACAAAGCCTTATTGAGAATAAAGTCACAGTGCTGGGAAGTGACTATGACTTTTAACACTAATAGGATAGTTATTATGACATAAAATTAATATCATAGTCATTTAATAGTTATTAGATAAGTATTGATGTAACTCCATGAAAATATCATAACTATAAAGAATATATTACATAATTGAAGGATTGTACTAATGAGATTGTCGAGTCATGATGTATAAAGATTGTCACAACCAATTAGGTAGAGTTTGAACTAAAAATGAATATTGAAACTACTCGATACTCCATAATTTACCAATTAGCCAAAACCCTATAAAAACCTATCTATTTCATGATTATTCATCAACATTTAATAAAATTCTGAAGTCGTAAAATCAATCCATTTATGTTCCATTCCCATAAACACATCATCTAAAAAATACTAAAATATTCAAAAATATTTGGTAATTTGAATACCAAATAGGTCATCTTCATGATGAACACAACACCCACCTATAGCAAACAACCAAAATTTCATAGGTTGTGGTACTAGTTCATAGGTACTATCAGAGTGAAGGATATCTATATCTTCTATGACAACATGTTGCCATCTTGGGTGAAATAATGACTCATAATGAAATTTGAGTTTCATGGTATCATTATATTAGTGATAAAAGAAGTAAAGAAGGGTAGAAAATGATTATATGATAAAACTTATGCAATTGGGTGCAATTACAACTATTTTTCCTTGTCAAAAGATCGATCAGAAGGTCAAAGTCAGGAGAGTCGGCGATAGGATCTTCTAGCTCTTTGGTAGATTCATCTCTAGTCTATGCAAGCTTTATATGTCTCCCATCCTAGTATAAACTCTAATTTCTAGGTGATCTAATCTTTTAGTCTTCGACTTATCATGTGTCTGAACTAGAGTAGACTAGTTGGCTATTATGTCATCTAGATTGAAAAGAGATTTCCTTCCATGAGGAACCCCATTCTCTTTGGACTCAACAAGATCTATACTCATTGGCTATTATGTCATCACAATATGATGCCTTTATAAAAGTATCATCATATTGTGAATCAACAAATTTAGATGTAAGTATTAGATGACTTTTTCTCCAAGCTAAAGGTCCACATGGGTTACATTAGAGTAGGAAAGAGTAATAGCAACAAATGTATCATCTAGACTCTTATACTTTCTATGCGTACTAAAGAAACCTTTACTCAAAAAAGTTAATGTCAACACTTACTAAAATGTTACTAGTTTTTGGTAAAAAATATTTATATCTTTCTTTGGGTATTAAAGAGAAGACACATCTTAAAGTATTAGATGCCAACTTATCTCACCTATTTAGAAATATTTCATGGATAAAATATGTATTCCCAAAAAAAAGGGAGGAAAGATAAATAATCTTTCTCTAAGATATATGATTTAAAAGGGTACCTACTGAAAAAGAATATAAGAAGGCTTCTAGTTGATTTGTGGTTAAAATTATATTTCCCAAAAAAAACTTTTAAATGCTCCTCCCAAATATGAGTGTTCAAGCTGTCTCAACTAAATATTTATTCTTTCTTTTGGTCATTAAATTTTTTAAGAGTACTTGCATAAGAAATCTATTGTATAATAGCATGATCCACACACCACATTATAAATATGTCTAATACATACTCTAATACATTGTCATTGTTTATTTTTTAAATATTTATCGAATTCATTTTTTATCATTTTATCAAATATACAATAGTAAATGGAAAAAACTTATGATCTATCATGAAACAAAAATATACAAGTATATCATATGTAAACATCTATAAAAGTAATGATATTTCTTAAGTCCATACTAGTCATATCTTTACTAGGTCTTGATATATCTATATGTATTAGATAAAATGGGTTCTATTTCACACTGAGCTAACATGGATGATATGAAGCTTTAGAATATTTTCCTAGCTGACACACCTTGTAATCTATAATATAGATACTCTTAAGGCTAGATTAAAGTATTCTCTAATTGACTAGTAATGGATAACTAAGTTGATTATATACAAGTAATGAGTCCAATATATTCAAATAACTATCATAGAATCCTACTATAGGGTGAAAGACACATAGTCCATTCTGCTTAGTCCCAAAGGAAGTTCTCCTCAAAGTCTTATGATTATATAAATAGGTATCAAAAGAGAGAATAAAGTTAAAGTTGAATAGCCTAGAAAGACAACTCATAGAAAGAAGGCTAATAAGATAATCTATAATAAGTAAGACATATTAAAGAAATAAGAAATAAAGTTGAATGCTATCATACCCAATAAATTTTAATGAATTACCATTGACTACCAAAATATTCAAAAAGAAGAAATGAAACATAATAAATAGAAAATGATCACATGTAACATGAATATTAGCTTATGAGTTAATAACCCAAGAACATTTTAACCAAGTGGATTTGACATAAAAGCTAAAAAACTTGGAGGTGGGGAAAGGTATGTTGCTATGATGGGAGGACTTTATGAGGACACATGGATGACTCTGATAGTCTACATGTTGCTCTCAAATCTGTGTAATACCATCAGTCTCATCTCCAAAAATATTATCCAATATCTATCTCTAGTCTGATGCAACTTTCTATAATATGTGCAATGAAGTGGATCTCTCATTTGTCTATCTCTACAAAAATATTCTCTCCATACTCATGTACCAACCTAAATTTGAGTTTCTAAATATATTATTAAAACTCTATCAAATATGCCTTCCCCCAAATAAATAGTAAATTTCAAATTTGAGTTTCTGAAACCCTAATTTGGGGAATTCCCAAGACAAGTCTCCCTTCCACAATAAACCTGTCATGCCTCAAGAATGCTTGTTGCATCACCATTTTATATGTCATGCCTTCGATGGTGTTAGTATAGTGGGTGTTATGACATCTTCCTCCCACACATAGTGTGTATTTTCTTTATTGTCTAGAACAAGTGTGTGCATTGTGCTAATAGAGTGCATGACCTTTCTCTCATTAGCCTTACCCACTCATGTATCCTAGGTACTAATATTATGGTGTATTTTTTATAGGGTATTGATACTATGTAGAAAACTAAAGATGAAAAAAAAATTGAGACTTAGAAATATCAAGTATATCCTTCAAAAAAATGACATCTATCTTCCGAACAAACTTCTTGGCAATTATGTCTCATTCTTTGCACCAAATTTCTCATGTCCATAGCTAATGAAGATGCATGGATGAATGGAATCACCGAGTTTAGAATATTCATTTTTTGGAATATTGATATAGCCTTTGTAGCCAAAAACTCACAAGTGATCATATGAGATATCTTTCTAAATCTAGATTTTGTTAGGAACATCTCCCTCTAGTGTGGAAATAGGCTACATGTTGATTACATCAATAACCATAAGTATAGTTTATCTTAAAAATTCTTTAGGAATATGTATGAGAGAAAGCATGCATTGAACTCTCTTCTCAATAGTTAAGTTCATCTTCTAAATGATGTCATTTAATTGTGGCTCGCAATCATCATGAAGCTACTTAATTTCTCTCCCTTGATCAGACTAATCTCTTGAACGAACTAATATTGGATCAATGGAAATAGAAATCTTTATAGAATTATTTTTTTCTCTACTCAGATATCTATCATTCACAAATTAGTCCTTTATAAAAATTACATATCTACTCTGAATAAACTTCTTAACAATTGAATCTCATAGTCTGTAACTGAATTCCTCATGTCTTTCTCCAATGAAAATACATGGATATCCAATATCACTGAGTTTAGATTGTTCATTATTTGGGATATGGATGTAGGCTTTGTAGCCAAAAACTCATAAATGATCAAATGAGATATATTTTTCAGTACAAATTTTATTGAATCTCATAGTCAGTGCCATGCTGGTCCAGGCATGGCTCAGTTGGGCCATGCCTCGGGCTGGGCCCAGGTTGCCTAGCCCACTTGACACCTCTAGTGATATCCTACTATTAATAATCTTTACTATATCATAAGCACCATGTTTCATATGCAGTAAATAAATCAATGTGTAGAGTGATATGAAATGATACTCCTGAGTCAATAACTCAATCACCCTCCTAAGAGTTTCTATTACTATGTCATAATCAATGTGAAGAGTTATATTAGTAGAATTATAATTGTTAAGTAGCATTAAGTCACATTCTAAGGTAAAGTTGGCCTCTCTTTCTCATGTTTATCTCCTTTCATATGTTATTGTTGTAATATTTTCAAAGAATAACAGTCTTTTTTTCATTGTCTCATTTTGTTATAGTGGTAACATTTGAGTACTTTTCTACTTTTAATTTACCTCTAAAAAAATGAGTTCTTCTATCACACTGTGTGTGTGCCTTATGGCATTCTTACCATGTCTCTTAGAAATAAAAATATCATGAGAAGCTCCATCATTCTCATACCTCAATACTTTTTTAGACAAAAAATTTTCTGAGATAATATACATTGACAAAACACCTTTAGGTAGTGACATGCTCAAGGATACAACAAAATTATCCCAATAATTCAGAAATGAGCTCAGTATTAGACAATCTAATAGCGTATCTTCTAGAAACTTTTTGATAGATGAAAAATGATTCACTAGCCATTGAATGATATTAATATGCACTGTTATTAGACTACCATCCTTTAACTTCTAGTTAACTAAATATTTAATGATTAAAATTTTTATTTGTGATTGTATTTTTTTTGAACATAGGCTTTAGTATCTCTCATTACTTGTCTACATTCATTTTATCTGTAATATATTGATAAGTATGCTACTTATCCATTTCCAATTTATTGAGACATCTCTAAAATATGTTTTTTCATTATTCTTCAATCATTTTTTTAGGTTTCACCTTCTTCCTCAATAGATCATATAACTATTTGACTATAATATAGTCTCACATTTTATTTTTCCTAATAGAATAATAAGTCCTAATTAACTTTATTATCATAGAATGCTTCTTTATGATAACAAAGCATAGTGTGAACCACAGATAATTAACATAGATAAAAAGGTCTCAAAATGTGATCAAAATCACTATATTGATATCAAAATAATTGGATATCAATATAATGATAATAAATATACTATATATCATCTTGGTATTAGGGAAGAATGTTCTTTTCCATAAAAGTGTGGATATCACTTTTTGGGCGGTATCAAGAATTTCACTATGATACTAGTTGTTGGGGGTAGGATGTTTGGAGTGTGATTTATTCAAACAATAAAATATTGAGAAAAATGATTAGTTAATAAAATAATAGAATCAATAAATTCAACAACCCTAAAAATGAAAAAAAAACCTCAATACTACAATTCTAAAAAAATTTATGTAGTGAAAATATAGTCCAAATTATAGAAATATCAAATCAAACATTGTGTGTTTAAAGACTTCTTCATATGTATAGAAAGTCCATAATGCACACAATGCCCAATATTATATTTTGGACTAAAATATATTCTATAAGATATAAAATCCTAGAAATCTAAAATCTAGTACAAATACATACATAAATCTATAATTTTGTGATGAATGCTCCGAATCTTTTTTTGTATTATTCTTTAGGTGATAACATTAATTCATCTGATTTATGGCTCAAAATCAATGACATGGTTGCGTCTCAATTGCTAGACCAAATAGGAGATTTAGTCTACAACTTTTCAAATATTCAAACATTGTCCAAGCTTCAATTCTTCAAGACACTCAATCTTGTACACAAACAAAAATAAAAGTAGTACATACCCTACAAAAACATATAATACAAGCTGAATAATTAAAATAAAGATTTTATAATATGCATACATAAAATAGATAATATATAAACAAAAAAAATACATACTACACCATATAAATAAACAGCCACAATTGTACAATATATAATTCTATAAATCAATAATTAAACAGTTAATAATATAAGTATAAATTATTGACTCCAGAATAAAAGTATTCCAAAATAATACCTAATCATGAGAGAATAAAATGAGAGAATCACAAAGAACCAGTCCAAAAAATACACAAAAAACCAAGCTTCTGTAACTCATAAGTAACACAAGTAACATAAAAAAACCACACACCACGAAAAAAAATGATGCCACAAATATTACCAAAAAAAAATGATGCCACAAGTATGACCAAAAAAAAAATGATGCCACAAGTATCACCAAAAAAAAAAATGATGCCACAAGATCACCAAAAAAAAAATGATGCCACAAGTATCACCAAAAAAAAAATCATGCATCACGAAAAAAATGCACACTCATTGTTGTTTTTTTTTTCATTTATAAATGAGTTTGGTAGAGGCACTCCCCTATTTGAGAAGGCACCATGCTTGCCCTCTTGCCAAAATAAAAATATTCCCATTTTTTGTAATTTTTTAATTTTTATATATTAAAAAAAATCAGAAAGTGAGATTTTATCCCATATTCTTGGTTTAGCATTTATCAGACTTTAAAAAAACAAAAATAAAAATTAGGACTAGATGACCAGTTTACTCAACTCGGGGAGACCCAACAATAACAATATGTTTTCCACTAATATTTGTTGAAGCACATTTGAAAACATCAAATCTTCACTAATATTTTTATTAGATTCATGTTCAGCGATTAAGTTAACTATAATATTACCATCTCTAGTCTTACTCACCTTCATTATGTGTTTAAATCACTATTTTTTATCAAATTGATGCACATACAAGACACCATTTCTTTGGGTCAAAGAAATTACAATGTTTTAGTGAGGGAAGTACATTTTTCTAGCAATGTCTTTCAAAATTGAGTTCTTTCATTTTCTTCATTGGACTTATTTTTCATTTATGAAAAAAATATAATTGTAATGTTGTACTTGGAAGACATATTTTTGTAACTTCCATGGGTTGCTTTCAAGTAATTTTATTAAAATGATGACTCATTTGTCATAATTGTGTTTGCCATAATTCTGTCATTACAATAAACATTAATAACCATGATTATTTCCCCAATTGTTTCTATATCATGATTTAGAACTTATAATTTTGTCTTGTAAATTTTTCTTAAAGAACTACAATCTTACTTTTCACCTTTATAACAACAACTAATATTTTTCTTAACTATTATGTTTGATGAAATATCAAGCTTTATCCTAATTTGAATCTTAGGTTGCTCCTCCTAATTTTCATTTCACAGTGAAATGTCAAGGTGATGATGTAGACAACTAAGCAATGACTGTTAGAAATGTCTTTTCATTCCTCTCTTACCTAAGGCACCATTAATGGCAATAGCAAGAAAAAATTGAAGGGTGGTTTGATCCCACTTTCTACCTTCCTCATGGGGGCCCTTCAAAGTTCAAACACAAGCCCTACATTGACAATGATAGATACAATTAGACCTGGTCAAGGGTGAATTGGAACAATACGAGAACCATAAAGTAGGCCAATTCAAAGTCAACCCTAATTAAAGTTAATACTTCTAGTTTTCATAATTTCAAGTAGTATCCATCTTAAATAAAATGGATATTACAATTGGCTTCCTAGTTTGAATGTCAAGATAATTATTGTGCATCTTTTTGGAAGTTGCACGTTTGATCCTCATGAGCTACCATTAAATCACTGGGACAAGAAATCATGTAATTTGAGATACTTGTTTGCCTCTCTTGCGAAATTGAGCCAAGGGGGTTTCACCTAGTTAAAAAGAATAAAAATAATATAAAAAATAAAATAAATTGAATCATTAAATGTTTATATATGATGAAATATATTAAATAAGTGATGAGATATATTATATTTATACATTCCTTATTATCTTGAAAATTCTTGTTCAAATATTTTGTATTTTATTGTAATTTTTTTTTCATTTTTTATATTCTATGCTATTTTCTATCAAATTAAAATAAAATCTAATACAAACAAATATTTTAATGAAAAATATGCAAGGAGACATGTCATATTTTAATGCCTAATATATTGATTTTTATCATTAATGTCTAATATATTATTATCTATCATTAATTTTTACACATAATCTTAACAATAAGATTTTTTTTAATAATTCTAATTCCAATTATTGTTTTCATATTGTATGACCATTCTTTAGTAAAAACAATAATTCTAGCCCACAAAAAAAAAATTCATGATAATTTGGAAGAATAATATTTGAAAAAATTGAATTTTGTTGATACCATATTTCAATTTTATGAATAAATTATTTCAAATCTTAATCAATGAACTATTTTATTAACCCAAAAAAATCTAAATATTTTTTGTCAAAAATATTTTTTTAGGAGAAATTATGTTTTGTGGTGTTTCCCCAAAAAATTTTAAGATTTAGAAACTAAAAATTTGATATTTTTAAAAAAATCACAAAACTAAAATTAAATTAAAAATAAGTGCACCCAAATTCATAAATTCTAAACTACCCTCTCCCCTTCCCCTCACCCCTCCCTCGCCCTTGCCACTAATACTCGCTCCTCCCTCGTCCTTGCCCATAGCCCTCATCCCTCACCCTCGCCCGTCTCCCCTCTTTCGTCTGCTCTCACCTCTTACCCCTCTCTTTCAACCCCTCTCCTCCTGCCTGTCTCGACGAGCTCTTTCATGGAGCTTCATCGAGCTCGACGTGGAACTTTGTTGAGCTATTGGAGCTCGAAGGAGCTTGACCGAGAGCTCCATCGAGCTCTGGAGCTTGAAGGAGCTCGACCAATAATTCTATCGAGCTCGTCGTTAGAGGTGTCTAACGTGCCGGGCTGGCCCGGCCCACACGAGGCACGGCACGGTTCGTCCGTGCCTGGGCCGGCCCGGCACATTCTTAAACCGTGCCCGAGCCCGTGCCGTGTCGTGCCTGTTCACGCAGGCACGGCCCGGCATGGGTCCATCCCGTGCCGGTTCACGCAGGCACGCGTGGCACTGGCGGCGTGTCATGTGTGGCGTGGGGTGAGTCGTGACTCGTGACCCGTCCGGCCGTCCCCTTGCCAATGTTGTCCCCCCCGGTAAAAAGACCGCGGGTCGGGTCTGATTGGACCCGACCCGCGGTCTTTTTACTGCCGATACCGATACCCGACGCCCATTACGGATTTACGGCATTACCCATTCATTATAGAACCGATCCGAGCAATTCCAACGGCAAAAAAAAAAAATTCAAACTTCACCGATTTTCAGCCCTTGGATTCACCTCCAACGGCTAGGGGGCAGAATCCAACGGTCCTCGTGATTCTGCCCCTTAAAAATCTTAAAAAAATTCAAAAAAATAATAAAAAAAATATCTTTTTTATAAAAAAAACATTCTTTAGCCTATAAATTCTACTCCCCTCCATATAACATTTATGTTTTTCAAAAACATAAAACCTCTCAATACTTTCTATCTCTTACATAAACCGTGCATCGCTCTCTCGGGCCTCGTGATTTTGATTTCGGCTTTGATTTTCGTGAAACTCAACTTGAGTTTTGAACATCAGAGCTTCCTGCGGTGCACCTTGCACGTGACTGACCTCATTGCTTTTACCGGGTAATATATTTTACGTTTTTTTGTACTTTCTCACTCTAAAGCTTCTCTCTCTAGAAAAACTTACGAAAAATAAAAAATGACAAATACACCTAACACGTATTTAAATTTGGAAAATGAAAATGTTAGTGTTACACAGACTTCTGTGGCTCCTGAAACTTTGGTTTCTCCTGTCGTCTCAGCCCAAAGTTATAAAAAACAAAAAACTAGAAGGATTTCTGTAGTTTGGACACATTTTAAAATCATAACACAAGTAGATGTTAGGGGTGAGGAACTTGAAATGGCACAGTGCAAATATTGTATGAGACTTTTAACATGCAAGAGTACATGTGGGACTGGGCACCTCAAGAGGCATGCTGAAATATGCTCCAAAAAACATGGACCCTTAGATCCTAGGCAAACCCAACTTGGCACTACATTTTTTGAGACATGATCGAGTTCAGTCTCAAAGTTTACTCCCTTCGTATACTCCAGCGAGTTGGGTAGGGATGGCATGGCTAGGCTCATCACATTGATGGGTCTTCCGATCAGATTTTCGGAAGATCCGAGGGTAGTGTGGATCATGCAGACTTATTTTCAGCCATCCTATCGTAGGATTCCTAGGTCCACATCTAGGAGTGACATACTAAAGATATATAAGTTAGAAAAACATAAAATAATTAAGGAATTTTTGGCATTTAGTGGAGTGGTGTCCGTGACGTCCGATATATGAACATGTCACGATGATTCTTCTTATGCATGTCTCACGAGTCATTTTTGAGTGTATTAGGATTCACTGAGATTCTTCATCCTCATGATGGCCCGGCCATTTTTGAGTGTATGATGAAAATATTTAGGGAATATAAAATTCAAAATAAAATTTTGTGTCACTTTCGATAATGCTGCGAATAATGGAGTAGCGATCAATATGTTTGTTAGGAATATTAGAGACGCACCATTAGGAGAGATCTTTCATGTCAGATGCATGTGTCATGTTATTAACCTGATAGTTCAAGCGGGTATGAAGGTCTGTTCCCCCGCGTTGGAAAATATACGCAATGTACTCAAGTATATTCGCACTCCTCGCAGACAACAAGAGTTTGGTAATCTCTGTTTGTCTGCAAATCTTAAGAAGAAGAAATTCCAATCAGATGTGAGACATCGTTGGAATTACACGTACCTGATGTTGGAATCATGTGTTTGATACGAACACGTGATATCCGACTACGTCAATAGTAAGAGTGGCGAACTTATTATTGACGACACTGACTGGGCTTCAGGAATTTCATTTATGAAATTCCTGAATATATTTTATGACACGACGAACATGTGTTCGTCGGTTTATACGCCCACCACTTGCATTGAACTCAGTTGCATATGCAACATTAGTAGCATGTTTAGGAAGTATCGAGCGGACCCGACGCTTAGCCATATGGTTGCAGAGATGGAGACCAAGTACTTGAAGTACTGGTCCACAATTCCATCTCTTTATTGCCTCGCAGCATGCATGGACCCTAGGGCTAAGGTGGAAGGGGTTGAAAACACCCTGACTTTCATTTCCTCGTGCATGAACCTGGAAGAGGCACCTGAAGGGTTCATTTACGAGAAGTTGACAGACCTGTTCACATACTACGATACTAGGTATGGTGGTGGTGGTGGTGAGACTGTGAGTACGGACACTGATACCTTGTTCGGAGATGACGATTATTCCATTAACCTAGCGAGGGGGAAACGTAGGGGTGGACCATCACATAGGAGCGAGTTGTCTCGGTACTTAGATACCGATTACTGCTCAATCCTATCACCTTCTGATAATAAGAATCTTGATTTATTACAGTGGTGGAAATCATATGAGTCCGCCTATCCCGTGCTATCTAGGATGGCACGGGATCTACAGACTCCTCCGGTGTCGAGCGTAGCATCAGAGTCTGCTTTTTCTGTTGCAGTGAATGTGATTTCGGATAGGAGATCGAGATTAATTCCATATATGGTTGAGGCCTTGGCATGTTTGAAGGATTGGGAGGAATCGAGATTTAGCATCAGTGATCGTGCTGAAGCTGGGACTGTGACAGACACTGCAGTCGCATCCACATCCACTACGATGGCGGAGCAGCTGATTGCCGATGATGATGATCCATATGATACTGATCTTGATGTTGCGGCTGATGATTCTCATGATATGCCGCTTGACGATTGATGCTCATCTGCTCTTTTTTTTCGATGTTTTTTTATTTATTTTATTTATACGCTTTGTTTGTACTTTGTACCATACGTTGTGTTGAAACTTATACTTGTTTTGTTCGGACTATTGGTTTCAAAAGCATGAATGGTAATTTTTCATTTGTGTAGTTTAATTTTTTTTTAATTTTAATTTTTACTAACTTAATGTATTTATTTATTATTTTACGATTTAAATTTTATTTTAAAAATCAATAACTTTAAATTTTAATATATAATTAATAAATTATTATAATAAAAAAAGCTAAACTTAATTGAATAAAAAAAATTTTTTTTTCTAATATTTGTTTGTTTTATTTAATTTTAAATTTTATAATTTTTACAAAAAATTATATTTTTTAATTATTACTAATACTCTATAGTCTATACGGTTACTTAATCAAAAAATTTACAAAAAAAAAAAAATTCTAATCTGCCATTTTCAGCCCTTGCGGCCGCCCGGACCCCGGTTGACCTGGTCCCGCGTTGCGGCTCCCGCCTGCCCGGCCGTGCCGCCTGGCCTGTATGGCCAAGGCGTGCCCGAGCGGGCACGGCACGGCACGGCACGGCCTTGCCGTGCCCGCCTATATACTAACCGTGCCGTGCCGGGCACGACACGGTAGCACGACCGTGCTCGTGAAAAACGGGCCGTGCCGTGCTGGGCCGGCCCGTTTGACACCTCTACTCGTCGTCGAGCTCCAGGAGCTCGACGAAGCTCGACGGAGCTCTTGGTGAAGCTCCTAGAGCTTGAAGGAGCTCGATGCCAAGCTCCTGGAGCTCGACCGAGAGCTCCAACGAGCTCATTGTTCAAGCTCCAAAAGCTCAAAGGAGCTCTAGGTCGAGCTCCAAGAACTCGATGGAACATGAAGTCAAGCTTCTGGAGCTTGAAGAAGATCTCATTCAAGTTCCAAGAGCACGACAACGAGCTCTAGAAGATTGATGGAGCTCGTGGTCGAGCTTCATCACGCTCGATGGGAAAGGGTGAGGGCTAATGGAAGAGGGTGAGAATAGTTTAGGATAAACATAATATAGTACACTAATTTCAATATTTTAAGATTTTGGTGACTTTTTTTTCAAACTTAAAAAAATAAGTTTCAAATTCTTAAATTTTTATGGGAAACGCCCCGAAACACAACCTCCCCCCCTTTTTTTTATGCTTACTATAATTATTGCTAGCAAAAAAGGTACCAAAACTAAAAATAAAATAATGCTTTGGTACCATCTAAAATAGAAACCTTAAAATATCTTTATCCACATTAATAAAAAATAAAATAAAACAGTAGTTTAGAAAATGTATACATATGTTTATATGTATACATAAAACATGTATAGTTTATACGTATAAACAATGTATTCATATAAATGTGTGTGTGTGTGTAAACAATGTATTTGTATGTATAAACATACATATGTTTATATGTTATGCATATATACGTTCAACATACATAGTATATTTTTTCGAAAAATAAATATATAGAATATATGTTTCACAAAATATATAGTATATGATTTTCAAAAAATATATACATAATATATATGTTTTCAAAAAACATACATACTATCTAGAATTTTTGAAAAACATATGCACATGATATATACGTATAAACATATGCACATGATTTTTAACTCAAATAAAATTTTTTTCTGAGATAACCATGTCATGGGGTCCCAAAACAAAAATAATTATGTTTTGGGAACCTATTTTTTTAATATAATGTTTTGGTACCAAAACAAAAGTAATTATGAATTTGGTCAATTTTGATAGAAAAAGATCCGAAACATCGGATTAGCCATCTTTTATTTTAAAGTGTAATGTATAATGCATACCATGTTATGCATAACAGTTATGCCTAAACATTATGCATAACGTGTTGTTTAAGCATAAATTCATGAATAACATGGGTTTATGGATAAACAAACATATTGTGTATGCATAAACAAGAGTTGTGTATGCATAAATAATTGATGTGGGCACACAAACCAATGTGTTATGCACACATAAGAAGAAAAAGAAGAATACGAAGATTAAGAAAAATTAAAAGATATTTATGCATAACAAGCTGTTTATGGATAAACAACTTGTGTTTATGCAGAGACAACTTGTATGTTTATGCATATAGAAAATTCATGGTTATGCATAAATAAAAATTCATGTTTTATGCATAAACAACAATTTATGTTTTATGCATAAACAACTCATTTGTTTATCCATAAATAACATGTTTAGTTATGCATAACTTGTTTATGCATAAACAACTCATTTGTGTTAATTTATTTAAATAATAATATTTGTATTTCAAGGATTCACACATCACAGAGATGAAGAACAGAAGAATATGGGGGAGAACAAGGTGGACAATCAAGAGAAAAAAAAGAAGACCACGACCAACAATAAATCAAAAATAAAATATTCAATTTAGTAAATTAGGGATATGTGGATAATATATTCACTTTACACTATATTGTAAAGTAATAAAGAAATAATGTATCATAATAGCTTGATGGTGTACATGATGCGCTTGACTTAAATATGAGTTCGAATAAATCAGTCTAATTATAGTTTGTCATATAAGGCCTAATTATTTAATTGGGTCCATTAATTTTCCAAATGACCCTTTTGGGTCATATTTTCCCCCATTTGGTGAAATAAATGTGAGTCCTAGCTTCCTCCTAAAATGTATGTGTTTTTTCTTGGCTAATGGCTTTGTAAATATGTATGCTACTTATTCTCCAGACATGCAAAGTTGTGAAATAATTTTATTATTCTCAATAGCATCTTTAATAAATTGATACTTATATCCTTTATGTTTAGTTTGACTATGTAATACAACATCCTTTTTTATAATAATAATGGATTGATTATAACACGGAATAACAATAAGCTTATTTCCTATTTCATCTAAATCTATTAGTAATTTTCTCAATCATAAAATATTGCTACTGAAGCAGACACTTGCTCTACCATAGTGGTGAACAATGACTATAGTAGTGACTAAAAAGAATGCATATCCAGAAATGCTCTTATAATTTTCTGAACACACTCTCCAATCACTATCATAATATTCTATTATTTTATTGTGTTTAATTCTAGAATATTTTAGTCAAATATTCAAAATACCTTTGAGATAGAGGTGTCAACTGGGCCGGGCTGGCCCGGTCCAACACGAGGCACGGAACGATTCGGCCGTGCCTGGGCCGGCCAGGCATGGGAATTTCCCATGCCCAGGCTCGTGTCGTGCCCGACCATGGCACCAACCTTGCCGTGCCGTGCCAAGGCCAATCAGGCCTCGTGCCGTGCCTGGCCCGGCATGGTACCGTGACCCATTGACCTCCGCACGAGCCGAGAAACTAATTTTTTTTTAAATTAGGGTTTTGGCGTGCGGTAGCACGATAGTGCACAGACGAACCCCTAAGTTTTTTAATCTTAGGGGTTCGGCCCAACCGGGCGAACCCAGCAGATTCGTGCCGCGGGCTCGTGCCGGGCTGACCTCCACATAATCGTGCCTGGCCCGGCACGAAAGCACGGTTGGGCTGGCTAAAAATGGGCCGAGCCGGCCCGACACGTCCCATTTGATACATCTACATTGAGATATCTTTTTTATTCTTTTTCGCAACACCTAGATGTAAATGATTTAGTAAATCTATAAATCTAGAGAGTAAGTTCACTGCTTAGATTATATATAGTTGTGAAGCCGAAGCATACAACAAGCTTCCTATGAGACTCCTATATGAGTTCTCATTAATTGGTCTACCTTATGTAGATGTTAACTTTTGATTTATGCAATTGGATTGGTTTACTGCCAGTCCAATAGAATCATGGGATATTTCCATTCCCAAGAAATGAAGGAGGGACCCCATGTCGTACATTTCAAATCCTTTCTTCATATATTTCCCAAATGAATATATTAATTCAAATATATTACTTCTGAATATGATGTCATCTATATAAATTGAGACAATTATTATTCCAATTTATGTGTTTTCTTAATAAATAATGTGTGCTCATTCATGATTCTATTGAATCTTTGGTTCAATAGATATGAGTTAATTTGTTTATACCAAATATGAGATGCTCATTTCAACCCATAAAGAGCCATATTTAATTTGTAAACATAGTATTCAGCTCCATTTTTAATAAAAATAAGAGTTAGTCTACATATATTTCTTCCTTAAGAATGCCATTGAGGAAAACAAACTTAATGGCTGGCTGGAACAAAGGTCATCCATTCTATCCTGCTAGGACTACCATTCTGGCCTTATAAATGGGTGACTTACTATTTGTTAGATTATTAATTATAAATAAATATTTAACAATCATACTATGCTTATTTTTGGGTAGGTCTACTAAGATCTAAGTGTTATTCTTATCAATTATATTTAATTCTATTCTCATAGCTTGGACTCATACTTCATGTTTAACTACTTATTCAAAGTTGAGTGACTCAATTGAAGAGAAATTACATCTTTAGTATATATCCTCAAATATTCTATATTTAATAGGAATACTTACCTCATCCATTCCATCTATATCACAATTAAAATTTATTTCAAATTCAAAAAAGGTTGATATATACATTTGCTGATTAGCATTATCAGTATTTTCTACTAATGCCTTCTGTTGAAACTCTTCAATGTAAGAGTTTTTCTTACTTGGAGTTTGTTTGTAGTTTTCCCTTTTTGCTTCCTCATCAAACAACACATCACTACTTACCAAAAATGTGTTGGTTTCTAGTGATATAGTTTGAATCCTTTGGAATATAGACTATATCTAATCATAATACACTTAGACTCCTAGAGTCTATCTTGGTTCTTTTTTATTTTGGGATATGAGAAAAACAAATACTCCCAAATATCCTCAAGTGATGCATACTTAGTTTTATTTCACTCCAAACCTAAAATGGAGTGAGTTTATGTAGTACAGAATTCAAGCACCTATTTAGCAGATAAACTATTACATTTATAATTTCTGCCCAAAAATACTCCAGCAAGAATTACTCTATCAATACTGCTCTGGTCATCTCTACTACTATTCTATTCCTTCTCTCCACAACACCATTTTGTTGTGATGAGTAAGACATGGTTAAATGTCGCTGAATTATCTTCATTTCACAAAAGTTATTGAACTTTTGAGAAATGAACTCATTTCCTCTATTAGTTTTGAGGGGTTTGATAGTCATTCCTGATTGTCTCTCATTCATGTCTAAAAACTTCTCAAATAGATTAAATGCATCAAATTTGTACCTTAAAAAATATAACTACATTATCTAAGCACAATCATCTAAGGATAACATAAAATAATTATTATTTGCCAATGACTAGATAGACATAGGACCATAAATGCATACATGTATTATCTCAAGAGGTGTGGTTTCTCTTTGGACAACTCCTTTTAGAAAGAGTTGTCTAGACTTATTGCTTAAAGTACTCTTCTTACAAATCGAAGTAGGCATGCTAAGATTAGAAGGTAGATCACTTATTAATCCTTTTTGAGTAAGAAGTGTTAAACTTCTATAATTTAAGTAACCCATCCTTCCGTGCAACAAATTTCTCTCTTGTTCAGTACATATGTTTAATGTAATATTTATATTTGATCAAGAGTCAAATGGAAGAATCCACCTTCAGACATTTTTTTTTATTGTTTAGAAAGCTCTTCCTAACACTTGATCACATATAGCACACATTTGATCATATACTTAGGAGATTCTAGTCTAATTCAGGAATCAGTAGTACATCAATAATAACTTTGACCTTGTCTCTTTCTTTTACATTGACAAAATCTCAATTTCCCATCTTTACTTATAAATTTACTAATAATTGTAGATTCATAAATATCTCATAATTTTCAGACACAAAATTTGAGAAATCATTATCCAGAAACCATGTGTTGGAAGATGTTGTGTTTTTAGTATTTTAAACATAAAATGTGTTCTTCTGAGTATTTCTCCCTAGCACAACTAGCATATTGTATATGTTTCAACATACAGACTTTAGAAAGATAGTCAAACTTTTCATAGCTAAGATATTGGCTCTTATGCGTGAACCAATAATCTTTCTCAGCGTGGTTGTTTCTTTTATATACAATACATGTGTAAGAAGACGCCTTCATTTGAAGAATGTTTGTTTTCACAAGAGAAGCAAGGTGTTTATTCTTACTTCTTGGTTAATTTTTGTGATCATACATGACTATCTTCTAAAATTCTTGTTGCAATTCACTATCTGGTTCTCATTTCTTTCTTCCTTTGCATCTGTTATCCATTTAGTTTGAATGGCTGACTCAACGAATAGCTTAACTCATTTGAGTAATCTTTTTCTCATAAGATTTCAGTGACCTAAGGACTTCTTGGATAGTAATCTTATACAAGTCTTTAGTTTCTTCGATTACTATAATAATAAGATCAAACTTATCAGACATACATCTATAAATAAGGTGAAATAATTATTAAGAGAGTTTGTATTGTTTATTTACAGATTCTCAAAATCTTTTCTCAAGGAAATGAGCAGATTTCCTTGAAATTTTTCATCCTCTTAAAACTCTTTATGTAAGTCTTAGGCATTCTTTGCCTTTGTAAATTTTAATAATTTAGGAAAAATAGTATTACTAACACCCTTTTGGATGAATTGTGTAAGCTTTAACATTTGATATTTTTTTTTAAGTTCTTTTGGATGAAAAATAGTATTGCTAACTCTGAGTGGCTATTTTTAACAAGCTCTCAAATATTATGTGAAATAAATAATATTTTCATTTTAACATACCAATAATTATAATTTTCTCCATCAAACAAGAGCATTGGCTTAAGGATCTTGTTAATAAGTGCAATTTTGGACAAAATAACTCTACACTTGATTTAATAGATCTATGTATATTCACTTAAACTTGATTAAGGCTTGAAGTAGAGTTAAGATCTGGAAAAGTAGCTAAAGAGTTTATCTGAAAAAAAAAAAAAACTTAACAATTAAATTATTTTTTAAGGATTCACAGAGTTATTTTGAAAAAAAAAATAACAGTGAATCAGAGATATGCGGCTTATATATTCACTTCACAATTAAAAAACAAAATCATTTTTGAAATTCAAGATTAATAGTTCGGGAGAATAATGCACTTAAATGTAGTTAATTGTAATTAAAAATTAAAATTTACATCGTCACGTATTTCAAATTAATTTCAAAATAAATCAAAAAAAAAAATAAAAAAAAAAAAAGCAGACTATTTCTCGATACCCTGCTGGAGATACTGGATCAAGTCATAACCGGCCGTGGTCCACTTGTTGTAGGCATCGGCACAGACTTTGATCATAAAATTAGCAGCTTCTCGTTCGCTCATCTCAGGGTGAAATCTCTTCTGCAGATTTCCAATTGGGTCACCCCTGCTGAAGCACGGCAAGCCGCTGTCCAGCATCAGCATCACCGTGTTGATTATTCCATCCATGTGGCGCCTGGCAGCAAGATACCCTTTCACACATAAGCTGCTCAAGGTTTAAAATAAAAAAAAAAAACCTCATTTAAGCATAAAATTTCAACTCGAATGAACAAATTTACACACACGCACGCACAGAGATGGACAGACAGACAGAGATAGACAGACACACACCTACACACAGACACACACCTACACACAAACACACTACACACACCCACACACACACACATCTACACAAACACACTACACACACCCACACACACACACATCTACACAAACACAATACACACACCCACACACACACACATCTACACAAACACACTACACACCCACACACACGCACCTACACACACACAGACACACCTACACACACACACACAGACACACCTACACACACACTAGAATATGAAAATAAACAAAATATAAGAAATAAAAAAGTAGAAATAAGAACAGAAATAAGAATAAAAAGAAATAAGACTATCTAATAGTAATTAAATATTCTAAATCATAAAGTATAACTAATTAAATAATTATTTTATAATATATATTAACCTAACATACATCTCTATATCGTATAAGACTATCGACATCAAAATTCAATTCGCCCATTAACATTAATCATTGATATATATATATATATATATATATATTAATTTCAAAATTTACTTAAAATATAAATCCTACATATTAAGAAAAAAAATAATTTGTTTTGAGAACTTAATATCTTAATTGAAATGTCTCGTCAAATTGATTAAAAATCAAAATTACAAACTACAAATTTTATATTTAATTAACTATTATTTTTAAATAAATTACTATTTAATAAGCTATACCAAAATATTGCATCAACTCAAATATGACCAAAACAAATAGATAGTTGATTTTAAGCTAATTCATAATATAATCTCAGTGAGTCAAAAAATTCACTCAACATGCTATCCATATTACGATTTAATAACACGTAAGTTGTTCCCAATTTTGTGTGGGTTTGTGTATGTATATGTGTGTGTGTATGTGTGTGTGTGTGTGTATGTGTGTGTGTGTGTATGGGTGTGGGTGTGTGTGTGTGTGTGTATGTATGCATGTGTGTGTGTGTGTGTGTGTGTATGGGTGTATGTATGCATATGTATATGTGTGTGTGTGTAAATGGGTGTGTGTGTGCGTGTGTGTGTGTGTATGGGTGTATGTATGCATGTGTGTGTGTGTGTGTGTGTGTGTATGGGTGTATGTATGCATGTGTGTGTGTGTGTGTGTGTGTATGGGTGTATGTATGCATATGTATATGTGTGTGTGTGGGTATGGGCGTGCGTGTGTGTGTGTGTGTGTATGGGTGTATGTATGCATGTGTGTGTGTGTGTGTATGTATATATGGGTGTATGTATGCATATGTATATATATGTGTGTGTGTGTGTGTGTGGGTATTAGAAGTTTGGTGTGGAAGCATAAAAATTTTATTTTGGAAATTTACTTTGTTATGTGATATTTATAAAAAAACCAATATGAATGAAATTAGTGTAGCACCACCATAAACAAACCTAAGAAAATTAAAGGCACGTCCTATGGATACATCAATGAGGATTTAGCATGTGACCTAAGATTGTATGACTCAGCTATTGGAAGATCTACCATAAACTGAGAATAACAAGTAGATGATAATTGATGCAAAATTATTAGTATATTTTTAGCAGTCAATTGTTTCTCAAGTGAGTAATATATTTAACTCTTGTAGCACGTACAACAAAATTGAAGAATTAGTTGAATTGATGTACTCTTTAGACATGTTCCAACAATATGATGCTATTACTTAACAATGAACATGCACACTGATTAATGAAGATGAGACGAATCATTATACTTCTTGGACACAACTGTGAGAGAAAATTATAGAAGTAATACTTGTATTGGCAGATCATACTATGTTGAGTACGCTCGATGATCATATTTGTACTATTCTCTACATGACTACACTAGAAGAATGATGGACTATTTTGAGAAGCCAATTTATTGGCGAAAACTACAAATTTTGTCAAAAATTTGAAAAAGTCGCTTGGGCATCTAAAACTACACATAATCGAGCGAAGTTAAAATGATCAATCAAAGTATGACAATGACTTCACCACATAGTGATAGAGATGGAAATGGAAGGGGTGCCCAGAGAAGGATGAAGCCATTGGTGACCTATTCATTTTGTGGGGGATTGTGACATACCTAGAAGAGTTGCTAGGCGTTGCATCATGCGTTAGAAAGTAGTTTTTGATGTTCAAAATCAAAGGTTGTACATGAGACTACTATATCTACCCAAACCGAATCTTCTACGAGCACATACACTAATTTTTTTACACTTTTATATTTATCATTCTTCATTCTCACTATCTTACTTTAAACTCTTGGATTAGAGACGTAAAAACTAATACTCATGTCACAGATAATCATTCTCTTTAGTTTCTTATAAAATCTAGATCTGTCGATGCATGACCATTATACAAATCAAGAGGAATGACAGTATTAGTGTTGGACATTTTTTTTTTGACACATTTTTATGATGGAGTGTCATTATAATTTATTTTTCATTAATTACTTTACTAAACAATATTATTGTAATGTTTTCTCTTCTTCTTATGTCTCTATGCAGGATTAACACATCGAACATATTTAAAATTGAGCAAAATAGATTGAAGATATTTCTTTTAGTCTCATGATCAACATAGCATACACATCAAGGGAGTCACTTTTATATGCTATGAGATATGTCAATTAAAAAAATATATTAGAATTTTCTATCATACACATTAGGAGAGTATTGGGGGATACTCATACCATCTAATTCGCTAAGACATTTGTAGATCCTATTGGACAATCACACTTTATGACCCGAGATATTTTTATAATTTTGTCAATGATTATACTAGATACACAAAATTATTAATTTTCAAAAAAAAGATATCAAATCTTGTCAGTATTTATGAATTTTCATAAAAATATAAAACTTAGTTTAGTTGTAATAATAAAATATTGAGAAATAATAATATTTTATAATATACTTCTCGTCAATTTTTTGATTTCTCTAAGAAATACAAAGTGATTCATCAAATATTCTATATGGGCACTTAGCATAGCATGAGATTGTTGAATTAGCATTTGATTGAAATGGCTTAGATACTCCACTATATAAAAGTATATCTAGACATTTTTGAGAGAAATGATATTAATTGCTAACTTTCTAATTAAATAATTATCATTATTTTTTTCTCTTAATTCATCTCATTTTAACATTTATATCTAGGAAAGAGACTTTTTCATTTTTTATCAATGATTTTTAGATAATATATTTTGTTCAGAAAATCTCTCCAGATAGAGAGAAGATAAATATGCATGCCAGCAAATACAACTTATTTGATTAGTCTAGTACTCATAAAGAAGACCAAAAACCACAAAAAAAAAAATCAAGAGTAAAAATATAATATTCCTTGATGACAATCTCTTTTTTAAGGACTCAATCCAAGAAAATACATATTCGAACACCAAAAAGATAGATTTGTTCTCATGTCTAGGTGTTACTCTTCACAGAGGGGTAACTGCTGACCCTCCTCCTACATCTAAACCTGATACTACAAGCACTACTAATTTTGAAAAGAGTAGCAAGACTTCTCCTAGAACTTTTTACTAGGAAGATGAGCTTAGTATAAGTATCCAACTTGACATAAGATATGAGTCATTTCATGAAAGTGAGATAAGGGTTAGAAGACGAAAGGATCTAACATAAAGATATATCTATACGGATACACCCACAACCTTCCCTAAATGAGTTTCTTGCTATGTCAATTAATCTGCTTTAGAGTAATGACTTAGAACTTCTAATTACACTACAATGAGCCAAGAACATATTTTACCTAGAACTAATTAACAAGCTAGTAATAATATTTCACTCTCTTATTCTTATTTTGATATTTTATAATTTCTTATCCTCTTTTGACAGAAACAAGATCAAGTCACTCTTTTTGTTGTACTTACTCATCAAAGATAATGACAAACTATATTAGATAAACTGAGTACTATCCAATTATGCTTGGTATAATCAAAAACCTTTAGGTAAACTAGTAATAAGACAATTTTTTACGAGGTGAAAACTAAATATGAAAAAAAAATTAATACATTCAAAGCCATATTGATAATCATGAGAGTTACATAGACTTATAATATTTATTATTAAGATATATTTTCCACCATAGCCAACATATTTACTATAAAATTGCAAATTTTTATAACCAAATCCTACAGGTGGAATATATATCAATTGACCTACCATTAATTATGAATTTTAAATGTGTATAATTTCCTCAGTTGATTCCATAACATATATAACAATAATATAAAAACAAAAATATACGATAATAACCAAACCATATATTATCAAGAATGTCAATATAATTAATAATTTCATAAATTCTTATAAAAAATTCATATAAATATAATCATAATATATGTGAAGATGACTCCATGACATAATATTTGAGGGACTACAAAGAGATTTATAAAATTTTATAATTTTCTTAAACATAATCCAAAAAACATAGTATATTGTTGCCAACCCAAAGTTACACGAGCAGACGAATATATTTAAGTTTTTTTTTATTTTTTTATTTTTTTATTTTTTTATTTTTTTTTATTTTTTTTCTATTTAATTAATTAATTATTTTTTTTTAAGATGAAATATATTCATGTCACTTATCTCTTTATACGAGAAAAGATCCATAATAATTGAATAACCATGACCTACATACTTACTAATAAATATGTTATAGACATCTTTATAAAGATTTTCAAAAGACCACAATGATTTTTATTCTATTTCAAGCTAAACAATTTTGACATGCACACAACTTATTAGAGATTGATTGTTCTCTTTCAAGCTAAACATTTTCAAACCCGTCTCTCCCCCTTGCCAAAACAACCTAGAAAAAAATCCTAGAATTTGCTCCAACACTCACCAAATCAATAAATAATACTAAATACAAACTTTTTTATTTTCACTATATATTTTAATCACTAAAAAATGTTATAGTATTGTGTTTTAAACATAAAAATGCAATACTAACATTTAATTTAATAAATTTATAAAAAACCTAGGTCATGATCAACATTCTAAAAGTTCAATCTCCATGTTATTGAGATTGATTATAAATATTGTCTTTGTCAAGCAATGTATTTTCATGCATTCAATTAAGTTATTAGTCATATATTCTTTCATCATCACACTTCATTCTTGTTTGCAAAGGTCTAGAGTTTTATTCCCAGGTAGCCCCTTGGAAATGGAGAGAGAGTGAGAGAGAGAGAGAGGAAGAAGTGAAATGAGAGAAACAAAAAAAATATTATTAAATTCTAAAAAACATGAAAATGCAATCAATATATACATAAATTGAATCAGCCCACAAGTCTAGTACTCCATAACAATAAAATAAAAATAAATAAAAATAAATAAAAAACTTCAACACTCTGCTTTAAGTTGATTTATACATGTTATAAATACTCAACTTAGAAGAAATAAACAAATTTATAATCTCCACTCGATGGTAGAAACATATAAAATAATAATCAACCTCAATATATTTGATATACTTGTAAAACACAAAGATTCAACAAGTCAAATTACATGATTATCATAGTAAAACATCATTAACTTCAGAATTGATAAGCATAACTAATCCAAGAAATGCTTGATTCACAAAAATTCACAAAAAAAAAAATCAATATTATAGCTATGTACTATACTCATGCACTGGATTGAGAAATAATATTATACCTTTTACATTTTCAAAAACAAAACTTTCTCAAAAAAAAAATCTCATAGTAAATTTTCTCAATAATCACTGGAGCCAAATTTAAATTTGAATAGCTCTACTCGAGTGCGCCCCTGAACTCTAAATGAAATATCACATCCTTGAACATTCTTCACAAACTTGAGAATTCTAAGAATTACATTCATAAGAATCTGTATGAGAGAATCCAAAAATTAACTAACTATACTAGCAATGTATTTAATATCTAATATTATTATCATCCAAAAGTTTAACATTCCTCTAATTGTCATATGTTTGGTAGAATCAAAAAGGCTCTGATACATGTGAACAAATTTATACTCAAATCAATTAGAAGCAACCAGTGCACATCCCACATATCAAGATCGGACAAAATGTCTAATATATATCTTATCTAAGAAAAAAAAAATCATATCTTTAAAATATTCGACAATAATTCCTAAGAAATATCTTAGATGCCCTGAGTTTATTTTAAACTTAGCTTGTAAAAACCTTTTTTATTGGGATATATCAAATTAATTATCTCTTTTAATCAAAATATCATTAACATATATAATTAATATCACATATCATCTCCCTGAACCACGTTAAAAAAATAAGCATAATCTAATACATATTATTTAAGGCCAAGGTGATAAATACAAAAGAGAACTTCTTAAATTATACTCTAAAAAATTACTTCGAATCATAAAAAACTTTTTGTAATTTACACATTTTGCATGTGCTCCCATGCACAATAAAACCTAAGGGTTGCTTCATAAATACTCTCTTATCGAGATCATAGTGAAAGAAAACATTTATCACATTTGACACAATTATAGAATGCATCAATAAAAATTAATTAAATAGCAACAATCTTGACCATAGGGAGAGTAGTATCACAATCATCGATATTATATATCTATGTAAATCTCTTGGTTATCAATCTCTCCTTCAATTCATATTTTCACTGTGCACATGCAATTGTATCTGACTATTAGCTTACCCAAAGATTCCAAAACAATATCCTAACCATGATTGTCATCCTAGATAACTGAGTAACTCAAAAAGGATATGATCAACCTTACATCTGTCAAAAAAAGATAACTACAATACATATTATCAAGATGAGAAAAAATGAGCTATTATGACAATAAGTAATGAGTAGAACATACTCTTAACTCCTACAAAACTATCAAAATATTTAAGTCAATACTCTAAATCAAATAAGCTAATGAGGCAGCTAATTTGGGAAATATTATAAACATATTCATCTAATATATTATATACTTTTATGTTAAAATCATCAAATTTCTTAATACTCATCTCATCTTCCTGGATACACTCTTATCTAGCACCCAGTGAGATATACTATAAACATATTGATCCAAAAGACCACTTATCTCCCACCATATATTCCTACTACATGAAAGATCTCACAACTACTAGAAAAAGAAGTCTTACTATTCTCCTCAAAAACTAAGTATACTACTAATATCATATGCAAGGGGTACAAGTAGGAGTAGTAGTGGTGATTACTCCTCACTTATCTGGGCAAGAGAACAATCTTGTTATCATATCATCCAAAAGTGAGTTCATTTGAATCAAGTCATTGAAAAGAAATACTTATACTTGAAGAATGTCATATCAATACTCATAATAATTCTCCTAATATCTGGTGAGCAATACACATACCTATTCTGAGTACTAGGAGTAGAGGTGTCAAACGGGCCGGCCCGGCACGGCACGGCCCATTTTTTTCCAGCACGGTCGTGCTAACGTGCCGTGCCCGGCACGGCACGGTTTGAATATAGGCGGGCACGGCCTGGCCATACAGGCCACAGGCCAGGCGCCAGCCGCCAGGGCATACCGGCATAGCTGCATAGCCGCATGGCTGAGGGTGAGAGTGAGACGTGAGAGAGAAGCAGGCGCAGGGCAGGGCAGGCGGGCGCGGGACCGGGAAGGGTCGAAGGGATTGGGGACGGGTCAGTGGGTCACGGACCACGGTATGGGAGGGGAGGGGAGGCCATGCAGAAATCCTATTCTCTGAATTCAAAAATCAGAATATTGTATTTTTTTTTAATTTATATATTGTAAATTATATTTCTTAATTTTAAGTTAAGTGAGTGTAGTGTCAATGTGTCATAGTGACTGTAGTCTACTCTCTACACTGTGTAGTGTAGACTGTAGAGTATTAATTATTAGATATAATTTTGTATAAAAATGTTAAAAATTAAAATTTAAAAAAAAAACAAATTTTTGAAAATTATTTTTTTTATGAAATTCAACTAAGTATAGCTTTATTTATATTTATAATTTATTATTTATAAATTAAAGTTATTAATTTTTAAAATAAAATTTAAATTATAAAAAAATTAAATCTATACATAATGTTAAAAAAAATTAAATTAAAAAAAAAAAGTAAACTACAGAAATGAAAAATTACCAATCATGCATTTGAAACCGATGGTCCGAACAAAACAAGTATAAGTTTCAACACAAGCACAACGTACAGACAAAGCGTATAAATACAATGAATAAAAACAACATCGAAAAAAAACAGCAGATCAGCATCAATCATCAAGCGGCATGTCATGAGAATCATCAGCCGCAACGTCAAGATCAGTATCATATGGATCATCATCATCGGCAATCAGCTCCTCCACCATCGTAGTGGATGTGGATGCGACTACAGTATCTGTCCCAGTCCCAGCTGCAACACAATCATGGATGCTAAACCTCGATTCCTCCCAATCCTTCAAACATGCCAAGGCCTCAACCATATCTGGATGTAATATCGATCTCCTATCCGAAATCACATTCACTGCAACAGAAAAAGCAGACTCCGATGCTATGCTCGATACCGGATGAGTCAGTAGATCCCGTGTCATCCTAGATAGCACGGGATAGGTGTACTCATATGATTTCCACCACTGTAATAAATCAAGATTCTTATTATTAGAATGTGATAGGATTGAGCAGTAATCGGTATCTAAGTACCGAGACAGCTCACTCCTATGTGATGGTCCACCACTATGTTTCCCCCTCGCTAGGTTAATGGAATAATCGTCATCTCCGAACAAGGTAACAATGTCCGTAATCACAATCTCACCACCACCACCACCATACCTAGTATCGTAGTATGTGAACAGGTCTGTCAACTTCTCGTAAATGAATCCTTCAGGTGGCTCTTCCAGGTTCATGCACGAGGAAATGAAAATCAGGGTGTTTTCAACACCTTCCACCTTAGCCCTAGGGTCCATGCATGCAGCGAGGCAATAAAGAGAATGAATGGTGGACCAGTACTTCAAGTATTTGGTCTCCATCTCTGCAACCACATGGCTAAGCGTCGGGTCAGCTCGATACTTCCTAAACATACTACTAATGTTGCATATGCAACGGAGTGTAATGCAAGTGGTGGGCGTATAAACCGACGAACACATGTTCGTCGTGTCATAAAATATCTTCAGGAATTTCATAAATAAAATTTCTGAAGCCCAGTCAGTATCGTCAATAATAAGTTCGTCACTCTTACTATTGACGTAGTCGGATATCACGTGTTCGTATCCAACACATGATTCCAACATCAGGTACGTGTAATTCCAACGATGTCTCATATCCGATTGAAATTTCTTCTTCTTAAGATTCACAGACAAACAGAGATAACCAAACTCTTGTAGTCTGCGAGGAGTGCGAATATACTTGAGTGCATTGCTTATATTTTCCAACGCGGGGGAACACACCTTCATATCCGCTTGAACTATCAGGTTAATCACATGACACATGCATCTGACATGAAAGATCTCTCCTAATAGTGCGTCTCTAATATTCCTAACAAACATATTGATCGCTACTTCATTAACACATTTTTGTATTTTGGCGTGGTATCCGACAAGTTAGCAGCATTATCGAAAGTGACACTAAAAATTTTATTTTGAATTTTATATTCCCTAAATATTTTTATCATACACTCAAAAATGGCCGGGCTATCATGAGGATGAAGAATCTCAGTGAATCCTAAAATTTTTTTATTGATTGTCCAATTAGAATCTACATAGTGACTCGTGAGACATGCATAAGAAGAATCATCGTGACATGTCCATATATCGGACGTCAAGGACACCACTCCACTATATGCCATAAATTCCTTAATTATTTTTTGTTTTTCTAACTTATATATCTTTAGTATGTCACTCCTAGATGTGGACCTAGGAATCCTACGATAGGAAGGCTGAAAATAAGTCTGCATGATGCGCACTACCCTCGGATCTTCCGAAAATCTGATCGGAAAACCCATCAATGTGATGAGCCTGGCCATGCCGTCCCTACCCAACTCGCTGGAGTATACGAAGGGAGTAAACTTTGAGACTGAACTCGATCCAGTCTCAAAAAATGTAGTGCCAAGTTGGGTTTGCCTAGGATCTAAGGGTCCATGTTTTTTGGTGCATAATTCAGCATGCCTCTTAAGGTGCCCAGTCCCACATGTACTCTTGCATGTTAAAAGTATCATACAATATTTACACTTTGCCATTTCTAGTTCCTCACCCCTAACATTTACTTGTGTTATGATTTTAAAATGAGCCCAAACTACAGAAGTCCTCCTAGTTTTTTGTTTTTTAGAACTTTGGGTTGAGATGTCTGGAGAAACCAAAGTTTCAGCAGCCGCAGACGTCTGTGTAACACTAACATTTTCATTTTCCAAATTAAAATACGTGTCAGGTGAATTTGTCATTTTTTTTTGTTTTTTTTCCTATGTTTTTCTAGAGAGAGAAGCTTTAGAGAGAAAAAGTAAATAAAAACGTAAAATAAATTACCCGGTAAAAGCAATGAGGTCAGTCACGTGCAAGGTGCACTGCAAGAAGCTTTGATGTTCAAAAATTAAAGTAGAGTTTCACGAAAATCCAAGCTGAAATCAAAATCCCGAGGCCTGAGAGTGAGATGCACGGTTTATGTGAGAGAGAAAAAGTTTTGAGAGGAGATATGTTTTTGAAAAACATAAATATAATAGGAAGGGGTGTAGAATTTATATGCTAAAGAAAGTATTTTTTTATAAAAAAAGAAATTTTTTTATTATTTTTTTAATTTTTTTAAATATTTTTAAGGGGCAGAATCACGAGGACCGTCGGATTCTGCCCCCTAGCCGTTGGAGGCGAATCCAACCACTGAAAATCTGTGATGTTTGAAATTTTTTTTTTTGGCCGTTGGGATTGGTCGGGTGCATGGATGTCGGGTATCGGCAGTCTTTTTACCGGGGCAGGGGGGCCAGGGGACGGTCGGACGGGTCACGCCACACGCCTGCCACGCGTGCTTGCGTGAACGGCACGGGACGAACCCGTGCCGGCGTGCCGTGCCAGGCACGGCACGGGCTATTCCTAACCCAGGCACTGTTTAAAAACGTGTCGGGCCGGCCCAGACACAGCCGAACCGTGTCGTGCCTCGTGCAGGGCCGGGCCGGCCCGGCACGTTTGACACCTCTAACTAGGAGATAGGTACATCCAAAAATCATAATTAAAAAATAAAAACATCTCTCATGAATATAAAAATTAACATAAGACACTACATTAAAAAATTAGAAATGATATATTATTAATTAGGAAATTATCAATTAACACTAATTTTCTCCAAAAATATCTAGAAACACTCTTATTTAATAGGAATATCATAGCAATCTGTATTAAATGTCAATTATTTTTTTTAAATATTTCATTATGCATTGTAGTGCCTCATATTATGTGGGCACATGAATTATTATCTATTTCTCAAATAAACAAAAAAAATAATAAAAAAATATATTCTAATATATTATTAATTTTCAATATTCTAATAAAATAACCAAGTTGAGTTTTTAGTTTTTTAGAAAATTATTTCATATCATCATATATGACATCCAGAAGAATCTCTAAATACCTAAAAGAATCATATAGGATGCTCACTCCTAACATTTGCCTGACATGTCAAATAATAAGATCTATTATATTTTATTAACTGACATACCTCAAAATTATTAAAATCACCCTATTGGTGCTCGATTATAAAATTTTTAATCTAACCAATGATAAATATCATAACCAAAAGTGTATCAACAATGAATCAATAACAATCAAACACTTAAAAATTTCTATGAACAAAAAAATAGAAACGATCAATCTCACTCAATTCTTTGATAAAGCACTATATGATGGCTTGATCATGCATAGAAATATCATAAAAAAAATGTCACAATCCAGTTGCTTAGTAAATAACTGACAAAAAATAAAATTTGACATAACTCTAATAAAAAAAATACATTTCAAAAGAAAATAATCAACATTAACATTACAATGTCCTATGGTCCATACAACAGTATTATTGACCATGACAATACTAAAAACTCTTGACTCTACAAAAAAAAAAAAATAAAGAATACAATTATCTATGACATGAATATTAATAAATCTATCACATAAAAGTATAAATAAAAATAGTCGAAAGAAAGAGCGATAGACATAAAAATATTTCAGCCAAAGCTAATAAAACAAAAGGCCCCAAAAAGAGAAGTTATCAATATTCTTCCTAAGTAAGAAACACAAGACCAATTGAGATGATGATGGAGGATCCGACCTGAGTGGATACAATAGTTTTTAGTACAACTGTTGAATCTTGAAAACTCTTCCATGACTCAAGATGTAACATCAAAACCTCTCATGAGCATGTCTGATCCATCCACAAAAGCAACATATCACTAGTGATTTCCTCCCTCTCAGAGTACCCCTGCCAGCTATATCACAGTCATTATAGTGATTTGATTGATCATATCAACTCTATTCAATTTGGATATAAAGATAGATGTTTGAATCACCAATTAATAAATCTCCGAGGAATGACATCATCTTCTCATTAAGAATCTAAGTCTACAAAATAATATATTGCTCTTCCAACATATGTATGTAAAAAATATTATTAATATTATTACTTAATCTCTTCAATATATTCCAATCTGTAAACACAATTATCACTCCAACAAGCATCTCATAGAATTTTGTCTAAGTCATATAATGAGTTGCATCATCCTGATCTGTCAGTCTATATGTTGACAATTGAGTAACATCATTCCACACCAAACTTCCAAAAATAAAAGTCCCACATGAATTTTAGGCACACAAAATCCACTGTATCAGAGTTGTACCGATACCACCATGCCAACATCACCATGAAAATCACCACCTAGGTTGTTGTTAGCTTCTAGACCACTAATATCTCAATGCCACACATCCAACAACCACAAATCACCCAATGAACACCAAAAAACACAAAAAAAAATGTGCCTTTACCTCCAGTGTACAATGGTACTATCATCGTATGCACCAAACACTGACACACACTGTCAGCATCAATGGTGGAAGGAGTCCCACTCCATTTTATCCGTGGGAATGACAATCTAATATCATGTTTACTACATTCTAGGATTTCAACACTAGGTAGATTCAAGAAGAGAGGTAAAAGAGATAAGAAATAGACGAAAAATAAAATTTTATTATTGAAATCTAAAAATCATGAAAAAACAATCATACTATATATATATATATATATATATATATATATATAAATAATTTGAGGTGGCTAAAATATACTATATATATATAATTTGAAATCAAAAAATCTAATATATATTTATGCTTAGATATTAGATATTAGATATTCTTAACCAATGGAAAAATAAATAAAAATTAAATCAATCCTCAATACAATCGTGAACTGTACTCGTATTCTACATTGTTAAACTTAAAATAGTGTGCTCTATTCACAAAACTTCACTTAAATCAAAGATTTACATATTTTTATTCATTGCCTTCGTTTGCATTTCCAACTATTCATATATCGAAACTTTTCAAGGTCCTCTCATGAACAACAAACACAAACAAAACCTTATTTTTTGAACTTTTTAAATCAAACAACACAATAAATAAGCAATGCCAAAGACCCACAAACATGATCACCGAGAACAAACCTCATTACCTTACGAATTGGGACCAGGTCTTGCTCTTCATGACCCCGGATGGATCTAACAATTGTGTCATTTCATGGCTGAGTTTGAAGTGTGCGCTCTCGAATCGCATGTTTCCACCAGGAGATGTTTCCAAGATGAAACCAAAATCAATGTGAACAAGCCTCCCCACGCTGTAACATCACCAACACACTCAAAAGACCCATGAAAAAAACACATAAAAAAAGAGGCAACTTACTTATCAAAGAGGAGATTCCCATTGTGCCTGTCCTTGGGCTGAAGTAGCAGGCTAGCTACTGCATAGCCAGCACTGCTCGTGATAAAGTTCTCCCTAGCCCCTTCAAAGCTTGGCGAGCCAACTGGGCCAAAGTCTTGCTGAAAAATCTCATACAATCCACCATCTGTGGTTTCCCCCATTTGGCTTCTGCTTCGTGAGTTAGGAACGACCTTATTATACCAGAAATATTATACCAGAAGAACCAGAAGAACCACAGAATATGCTAGTGAAGTTGAGGGGCAATTTTGACAACTCACCTCAATTATGCCTCTTTCTGCGCCAGTTGGGAGGACACCGTAAGGAAATAAATAAAGATTAAGCCCGACTGCTTCAAAAATATCTCTAAGAAGAGATAATACTTGGAGCGCCAACACATCCTGACGGCAATCATCTCCCACCTCCAAAAAAAAAAAAACATGAACACCAGCAGTTCTATTAATCCATAAACTAGAAATCAGCCTGACAGAAGTAACATCGGACTTGTAACGTTGACCATTGTGCTTAGCTTCTCTAGCACTTATCAAAACTCATTTAAACAATTCACCACAACTCAAAACTCTTTTTAAAAAGATTGCTGCCATCATATTTCAAGCACGGACAAACCATAGATAAATTATTTAATGTAGGATTAATTTTTTTTAATTAATATATAATAAAACATATTTTAGTAGAAACAAGTTTTGGAGGTCGGGTCATACCACTAAACACAAGGCTCCACTTAGCATTAAGTCTGAGAAAGGTTAATATCTTGATTTCCTCACTTTTGAAAATCAAGGAGGCTGCATAAGAACAATCCCAAATCCAATACATATCACCCTTTGACAAAGATAATTGTCATTGCACTAAGACAAGACCTCTAATATATGCATGTAACACAGTGATTTCCCAAATAATAAAACCTCAATTTTAATTTCAAGATTCTAATCAAATCTAATATGTTAGAGTTTATGTAATTACACAGAATAAAAATAAATTTTAATATTAAAAAATAAAAATATCCAGTATCATTTTGATATTTTTGATATATAAGTACAAACCACATAGATGATTTTATGCATATTTGGAGAGTAAACATGACACATATAACAAGAAAAGATACTTGTCATCGCACTAAGGCAAGATCTCTAATATATGCATATAATATAAAAAATTTCCAAGTATTCAACTATCAGAATTTTAATTTTAGAGTTCTAATGAGATTCGATATATTAGTGCTTATACACTCACACATAATAAAAATAGTCTTTAACATTGAAAAATAAAATTTCCAATATTTTTTTGATATTTTTTGATATATAAATAAAATCCGAATAGATGATTTTATGCATATTTGGAGAGTTAATTTGATGCATATAACACGAAAAGACATTTGCCATTACACAGAGCCAAGACCTCTAATATATGCATTCTAAATGAGAATTTTCCATGCAATCAATCATCAGAAGTTTAACTTAGGAGTTCTAATGAAATTCAATATGTTAGTTTTTATACAATCACACAGAATAAAAATAAGTTTTAATCTTAAAATATAAAATATTCAATACTTGTCTGATATTTTTGATATATACATAAAATAACATAGATGATTTTATGCATATTTGAAGAGTAAACAAGATGCATACAACATGCAAAGACACTTGTCATCACACTAAAACAAGACCTCTAATATGTACATGCAATGAAAGAATTTCCCAAGTAATTAACCACCAAAATTTTAACTTCAGAGTTCTAATGAGATTCGATATGTTAGTGTTTATACAATCACACTAAATAGATATAAGATTTAATCTTAAAATATAAAATATCCAATATTTGTATGATATTTTTGATATATACGTAAAATCCACACAGATGATTTTATGCATATTTGTAGAGTAAACATGACAAGAAGATACTTGTTGTCGCACTAAGATAAGACCTCTACCATATACGTGCAACTTGGGAATTACCAAGTAATCAATCATTTAAGTTTTAACTTCAGAATTCTAATGAGATCCGATATGTTAGAGTTTATACAGTGTCACACAGAAATTAAATAAATTTTAACATTAAACAATAAAATATCCAATATTTTTCTGATATTTTTGATATATACGCAATGGTATTCCAAATGGTCAGCAAAATAGTGTTGTTTTGTACTAACAATATCAATGAGGTTTTAAAAAAATTGTGGGAGGAACAATTATGAAGCAACTAGATAAGTTTTAAGAAAGGAGTTTTGGAGCTCACTTTAAAGATGCAAGCTTGGGGCTTTGGCTCATTGGGGTCACCATCACGATCAACCACATTAAATGTCACCATAATAGGAACCTTTGCAGCAGATTGTAATGGTATTCCACTATCCACCCGAATGCCCCTCACAAGCTTGTTAGGGGCAGTGGGCAAATACAGATCACATCCTTGCATTTCAATTTTCTCCAGCTCCCTGCTCCATAATGCTAAATCAACATGCAATAAAGATGCCACCGGGCAGCAGGCAGGATAGAATGCAAGCAATGGGGAGGAGATAAAGTAGCTTACTTGCGGATCCCAGCTCGGCGCTCTTCCTTCGGAAGAGGAAGAAGAACACCAGAGATAGATGTAACTTGGTCAAAGAAGTCGAATTCCCTCTGAAACAAGTCGAGAGCCTTTGGAGTGAAACAATCAATAATACGCTGTCTAACAATGGGCAGCAGCATTTGAAAAGAAGTGTTCTGAAACAACAACGACAACAGCAACAACAACAACAACATGAGGCATTAGGTAATCTACACTCCAATGGTTCAATCAATGCTAAAACCAAGAAATACAGATGTGTACTACACATATTATAGATGAATATGCAAAGAGAAGTTCTTAGTATTTCCCTACAATTGGAGCATGATATGACTGTCAAATATCAAAAGCATAAATTAAATAACTCATAACACAAATAGAGGAACAATCAACAAAAGATACCATAAATGATGATATTTTATCTATATTGATGATAATTTATTAATTTAGATAGTCTACTTGATGCCACTATTCTCTTTTATTCAAGTTTCATACAGACAATGCAAGCATAACTTACATAGTCATATGATTATATACACACACACACACACACATACACAGAGACACACACACATACACAGAGAGACACACACACATCAATGTTTAAAAAAAACATAATTGATGAGGGCTTTGGAACGCACCCCAGGGCAAGGGGTGCGAAAAATGCCTCGAGGCACGTGAAAAAAAAAATGGCTATGCACAAGATAGGCGCGAGCCTTTTTTTTGTGAAGCATTTTGAGATGTGCTTAGAACGTACTTTTCACGCCATGAAAAAGGAAGCGTACGCTTGCGATATGTCATTAAAAAAATAAAAATATATATATTTCCATAAAACCTAAAACAGTGCAAATCATCTTTTCTGGCACTACTCGACAATTCGATGCCAAAGCCAATATTATCTCCACTCTAGGGTTTTGTTAGCGCCCCCCAGTAGAAAATACCGCACGCCGACGCCAACGCCAAACTCAAAAATTCTAGCAATCCACATCTCGATATTTTCAACACTGCACTATAAATATGTTTTTAATTTTTTATATATAAAGGTATATGTGTATAGTTATACATAATTACATATAGTTATATATAGTATATATAGTTATAAATTTAATTATATATACTTATCCATCTTAATATAAATAAATATATATATTTCTTAAACATATAATTATATATATTAAAACTTAAATTATAGTAAATATTTTTCTACTTTTAATAGATTTGACGAGGATGATGATACTTTTGAAAAAGAAATTTTAAATTGAAATTATTTACTTTAATTCTTATTTTAATGACTTTGTTATTATTTTTTGTGAAAATTATAAACTAGTATATTTTGTTTTATAATTTTGATAAATTATTTTATTATTTTTATTTATGTTTTTTATTTTATATATTTTAAAATATTAATTAATTATATATGATAATTTAAAAAAAAACATACGTCATAATGTCTCGAGACTTATGTCTCACCTCATAAATACAAAAACACATCGTCTCGCGCTTTTGATTTTTAAAACTTTGATGTACATACACACATGTAGAGGTGTCAAACGGGCCGGCCAGTTTTTTTTGGAGCACGAGCATGCTTTCGTGCCGTGCCGGCACGGCCCGGTTTAAAAAAGCGGAGCCCGGCACGGCCCGAAGGCACGGCAGGCAGTGCCGGGCCTGTCCTGGCCCTACTGGCCAGGCCGGCCGTTCGGGGCAGAAAAAATTTTTTTTTTTAAATATTTAAAAATATTTAAAATTTTAGATATTGTATAGTATTATATATTTATTATTTTAAAAATGTTAAATTTAATAATTTATTAAAATAACAGTTTAAATTTTTTTTTGTAATATCAAATTAGTTTAAATTTTATTATAATTATTAATTATATAATAAAGTTATTATTTTTTAAATGGAAAATTAAAAAAAAAATAAAACAATATATTATGTTAGTAAAAATAAAAATTTAAAAAAACATAAACAACATAAATAAAAAATTACCAATCATCCATTTGAAACCGAAGGTCCGAACGAAATAAATTACAGTTTCAACACAACGTACGAACAAAATATATACTCAATAAAAAAAACATCAAAAATAAAAAATAGTAGATCATCATCAATCGTCAATCGACATATCATGAGAATCATCAGCCGCAACATCAAGATAAGTATCATATGGATCATCATCATTGGCAATCAACTCCTACGCCATCACAGTGGATGCGACTGCAGTCCATGTCCCAGTCCCAGCTCCAACACGATCATAAATGCTAAATCTCGAATCCTTCCAATCCTTCAAACAAGCCAAGGCCTCAACAATATCTAGACATAATCTCGATCTCCTATCCGAAATCACGTTCACTATAACAGAAAAAGCAGACTCCGATGCTACGCTCGACACCGGATGAGTCAGTAGATCCCGTATCATCCTAGATAGCACGAAAAAGGTGGACTCATATGATTTCCATCACATTTAATAAATCAAGATTCTTAGTATCAGAATGTGATAAGATTGAGCAGTAATCGGTATCTAAGTACCAAGACAGCTCGCTCCTATGTAATGGTTCATCGCTACGTTTCTCCCTTGCTAGCTGAATAAAAAATCGTCATCTCCGAATAAGGTATCAATGTCCGTAATCACAATCTCACTACTATCACCACCATACCTAGTATCGTAGTATGTGAAAAGGTCAGTCAACTTTTCGTGAATGAACCCTTCAGGTGAATCTTCCAGGTTCATTCACCAAGAAATGTAAGTCAGAGTGTTTTCTACCCTTTCCACCTTAGCCCTAGGGTCCATGCATGCAGCGATGCAACAAAGAGATGGAACGATGGACCAGTACTTCAAGTACTTGGTTTCCATCTCTGCAATCATATGGCTAAGTGTCGAGTCAGCTCGATAGTTCCTAAACATGCTTCTAATGTTGCATATGCACCGGAGTGCAATGCAAGTGGTGGGAGTATAACCCGACGAACACATGTTCGTCATGTCATAAAAAATCTTCAAAATTTTCATTTATTAAACTCCTGAAGCCCAGTCAGTGTCATCAATAATTAGAGGTGTCAAACGGGCCGGCCCAGCACGGCACGGCCCGTTTTTCACAAGCACGGTCGTGCCACCGTGCCGTGCCCGGCACGGACGGGCACGCCTTGCCACTTACAGGCCAGGCGAGGCGGCACGGGCGCACGGCAGGGCAGGCGCGGCGGGTCAAGGGTGCCGCAACGCGGGACCGGGTCAACCGGGGTCCGGGTCCCGGAAGGCCAGCGCCAGCCGCCATCACGAGCTCGGGTGAAAATGCCTAAACTAAACCCTTAACCTAAAGGGCCTAAACTAAATGGCAGATTACAAAATTATTTTTTTTATTTTTTTAAAAATTTTTTTTATAAGTTACTGTATTGACTTTAGAGTATTAGTAATAATTAAAAAATATTATTTTTTGTAAAAATTATAACATTAAAAATTTAATAAAACAAAAAATTATTAGAAAAAAAAATTTTAATTTTTCAATTAAGTTTAGCTTTTTTTTTATTATAATTTATTTAATATATATTAAAATTTAAAGTTATTAAATTTTAAAATAATATTTAATTTGTAAAATAATAAATAAATACATTAAGTTAGTAAAAATTTTAATTAAATAAAAATTAAACTACAAAAATAAAAAATTACCATTAATGCTTTTGAAATCAATAGTTCGAACAAAACAAGTATAAGTTTCAACTCAACGTATGGTACAAAGTACAAACAAAGCGTATAAATAAAATAAATAAAAAAAAATCAAAAAAAAGAGCAGATGAGCATCAATCGTCAAGCGGCATATCATGAGAATCATCAGCCGCAACATCAAGATCAGTATCATATGGGTCATCATCATCGGCAATCAGCTCCTCCGCCATCGTAGTGGGTGTGGATGCGACTACAGTGTCTGTCACAGTCCTAGCTTCAGGACGATCTCTGATGCTAAATCTCGATTCCTCCCAATCCTTCAAACATGCCAAGGCTTCAACCATATCTGGACGTAATCTCGATCTCCTATCCGAAATCACGTTCACTGCAACAGAAAAAGCAGACTCCGATGCTACGCTCGACACCGGAGGAGTCAGTAGATCCCGTGCCATCCTAGATAGCACGGGATAGGCGGACTCATATGATTTCCACCACTGTAATAAATCAAAATTCTTATTGTCAGAAGATGATAGGATTGAGCAGTAATCGGTATCTAAGTACCGAGACAGCTCGCTCCTATGTGAAGGTCCACCCATATATTTCCCCCTCGCTAGGTTAATGGAATAAGCATTATCTCCGAACAAGGTATCATAGTCCGTACTCACAGTCTCACAACCACCACCACCATACCTAGTATCGTAGTATGTGAACAGGTCTGTCAACTTCTCGTAAATGAACCCTTCAAGTGGCTCTTCCAGGTTCATGCACGAGGAAATGAAAGTCAGGGTGTTTTCAACCCCTTCCACCTTAGCCCTAGGGTCCATGCATGATGCGAGGCAATAAAGAGATGAAATGGTGGACCAGTACTTCAGGTACTTGGTCTCCATCTCTGCAACCATATCGCTAAGCATCGGATCATCTCGATACTTCCTAAACATACTAATAATGTTGCATATGCAACGAAGTGCAATGCAAGTGGTAGGCGTATAAACCGACGAACACATGTTCGTCGTGTCATAAAATATCTTCAGAAATTTCATTTATGAAATTCCTGAAGCCCAGTCAGTGTCGTCAATAATAAGTTCGCCACTCTTACTATTGACGTAGTCGGATATCACGTGTTCGTATCCAACACATGATTCCAACATCAGGTACGTGTAATTCCAACGATGTCTCACATCCGATTGGAATTTCTTTTTCTTAAGATTCGCAGACAAACAGAGATTACCAAACTCTTGTAGTCTACGAGGAGTGCGAATATACTTGAGTGCATTGCGTATATTTTCCAACGCGGGAGAACACACATTCATACCCGCTTGAACTATCAGGTTAATCACATGACACATGCATCTGACATGAAAGATCTCTCCTAAAAGTGCGTCTCTAATATTCCTAACAAACATATTGATCGCTACTCCATTATTTGCAGCATTATCGAAAGTGATACTAAAAATTTTTATTTTGAATTCTATATTCCCTAAATATTTTCATCATACACTCAAAAAGGCCGGGCCATCATGAGAATGAAGAATCTCAGTGAATCCTAATATTTTTTTATTGATTGTCTAGTTAGAATCTATATAGTGACTCGTGAGACTTGCATACGAAGAATCATCGTGACATGTCCATATATCGGACGTCACGGACACCACTCCACTATATGCCAAAAATTCCTTAATTATTTTATGTTTTTCTAACTTATATATCTTTAGTATGTCACTCCTAGATGTGGACCTAGGAATCCTACGATAGGAAGGCTGAAAATAAGTCTGCATGATGCGCACTACCCTCGGATCTTCCGAAAATCTGATCGGAAGACCCATCAATGTGATGAGCCTGGCCATGCCGTCCCTACCCAACTCGTCGGAGTATACGAAGGGAGTAAACTTTGAGACTGAACTAGATCCAGTCTCAAAAAATGTAGTGCCAAGTTGGGTTTGCCTAGGATCTAAGGGTCCATGTTTCTTGGAACATATTTCAGCATGCCTCTTGAGGTGCCCAGTCCCACATGTACTCTTGCATGTTAAAAGTCTCTTACAATATTTGCACTGTGCCATTTCATGTTCCTCACCCCTAACATCTACTTGTGTTATGATTTTAAAATGTGTCCAAACTACAGAAGTCCTCCTAGTTTTTTGTTTTTTAGAACTTTGGGCTGAGACGACAGGAGAAACTAAAGTTTCAGGAGCCACAGACGTCTGTGTAATACTAACATTTTCATTTTCCAAATTTAAATACGTATTTGGTGTATTTGTCATTTTTTATTTTTCGTAAGTTTTTCTAGAGAGAGAAGCTTTAGAGAGAGAAAGTACAAAAAAACGTAAACTATATTACCCGGTAAAAGCAATGAGGTCAGTCACGTGGAAGGTGCACAGCAGGAAGCTATGATGTTCAAAACTCAAGTTAAGTTTCACGAAAATCCAAGCCGAAATCAAAAACACGAGGGCCGAGAGAGAAATGCACGGTTTATGTGAGAGAGAGAAAATATTGAGAGGTTTCATGTATTTGAAAAACATAATTGTTATAGGGAGGGATAGATTTTATAGGCTAAATAAAGTTTTTTTTATAAAAAAAAATATTTTTTTATTATTTTTTTTATATATTTAAGGGGCAGAATAACGAGGACCGTTGGATTCTGCCCCCTAGCCGTTGGAGGCGAATCCAAGGGCTGAAAATTGCTCAATTTGAATTTTTTTTTTTTTGCCGTTGGAAATGCTCGGATCTGACTCGGGAGTCGGTAGAAAAGACCGCGGGTCTGGTCTGTTTGGACCCGACCCGCGGTCTTTTTACCGGGGGGGGGGGGGGGGGGTCCGCCGCCCGGATGGGTCACCGACTCACCGCCCAGCGCCCACCGGTCACAACTCACAAGGCGTGAGTCCGAGACGTGGCTCTTGAGTCGTGACTCACGACTCACGCCACGGCACGCGTGGCACGCCGCCAGTGCCACGCGTGCCTGCGTGAACCGGCACGGGATGCACCCGTGCCGTGCCAAGGCACGAGCCGTGCCGGGCACGGCACGCAATATTCTTAAACCGGGCACGGCACGGGCCCGGGCACGGTTTAAGAACGTGCCGGGCCGGCCCAGGCACGGCCGAACCGTGCCGAGCCTCGTGTCGGGCCGGCCCGGCACGTTTGACACCTCTATCAATAATAAGTTGGTCACTCTTACTATTGACGTAATCAGATATCACGTGTTCGTATCCAACACATGATTCTAACATCAGGTACGTGTAATTCCAACGATATCTCACATCCGATTGAAATTTCTTCTTCTTAAGAAATTACTTGTAATTAATTGTCTAGATATCGGACATCACGGACACTACTCCACTATATGTCATAAATTCCTTAATTATTTTTTATTTTTCTAACTTATATATCCTTAGTATGTCATTCCTAGATGTGGTCCTAGGAATCTTACGATAGACATGCTAAAAATATGTCTGCATGATATGCAATACCCTTTGATCTTCCAAAAATCTGATCGGAAGACCCATTAATATGATAAGTCTGGCCATGTCGTCCCTACCCAACTCACTAGAGTATATGAATTGAGTAAACTTTGAGACTGAACTCAATCCAGTCTCAAAAAATGCAGTACCAAGTTGGGTTTGCCTAGGATCTAATGGTCCATGTTTTTTGGTGCATAATTCGGCATGCCTCTTAAGGTGCCCAGTCCCAAACGAACTCTTACATGTTAAAAGTCTCATACAATATTTGTACTGTGTCATTTCTTGTTCCTCACCTCTAACATTTTTTCGTGTTATTATATTAAAATGAGTCCAAACTACAGAAATCCTCAGTTTTTTATTTTTTAGAAGTTTGGGTTGAGATGACTGGAGAAACCAAAATTTCAACAACCTCCGACATCTGTGTAATATTTTCATTTTCTAAATTTAAATATATTTCAGTTGTATTTGTCATTTTTTATGATTCTTGTTTATAAGAATAGTTTAATAAAGACTAGATGACTGATTTTTATTTTTCTTAATTTTGGTCTAGAGAGAGAAACTATAGAGAGAGAGGTAAAAAAACCATAAAATAAATTACCCGGTAAAAGTAGAGAGATCAGTCACATGAACGGTGTACCGCAGTCAAGCTCTAATGTTCAAAACTCAAGTCGAGAATCACGAAAATCCAAGCCGAATGCCAAAATCCCAAGGCACGAGATAGAGAAGCAAGAGTTTTGAGAGAGAAATAGAACGATTTGTGAGAATTTATGTTTTTGAAGAACATAAATATTAAAGGAAGGAGGATATAATTTATAGATTAAAGATATTAATTTTTTATAAAAAAAGATATTTTTTTTAATTTTTTAGGAGGCAGAATCATGAGGACCGTTGGATTCTGCCCCCTAGCCGTTACAGGCGAGATCCAACGGCTGAAAATATATTTTTATATTAATTTTTTTTTCTCGTTGGGAGATCTTGGTTGGTTCGGGCCTCGTGGAAGTGGGACCGCGGGTCGGGTCCATTCAGACCCGACCCGCGGTCTTTTTTGCGGGAGGGGCGTGGGTGTGGGTCTTTCGCGGGGTAGCCGGTAGGCAATATGATCGAGTGACACTGACACCCAGCACGGGACGAACCCGTGCCGGTGTGCCGTGCCACGGGCCGAACCATGCCGGGTCAGGCACGGCACGGCCCCGAGCACGGTTTTTTCTCGTGTCGTACCTCGTGTCAGACCGGCCCGGCCCGGTTGACACCTCTACACACATGCACTCACATACACACACACAAAAGATAAAGAAAATAAAAATAATAATAATCAAATGAATGAATGATAAAATTTTAAAAAAATAAAATTATCAATAAAATTATTAGGAAAAATAATTAAAATAGCTCAAATAGATGATAAAAAAATAAAAATCCCTAAAGATAATTTGCTAATGTTCAACATGAACTTTTCAATTTACTGGTTAGAAAATATGAAATTGTTCATGTGAATGAGAAAGAAAACTAAAGACAAGCCGATAAAAAATTGAATAGAATTAATAAAAAAATATTTAATAACTAAATTATTAATAGTAGACATTTTATTTATGAATTGAATTGAAAAAATAAAATTCACACAGTTGATACAAGATAATTAGGATAAAACTTGATTGGGATAAATCTTTATTTATATTTTTGATGATTTACCTATTTTTTACATATTTCATTAAATACTATATTTTACATAATTCTTTAAATACTATATTTTTTTATAAATTCTCATATAAATCTAACTTCTAAAATTTGACATTATTTTTTCATTATGTTTTTAATACTTTACCCCTTTTTTTTATATGATTCATGAAGTAGTTAATTTAAATATTTTGTAATTAGAGTATTATGCAATTTCTTTTTCATATGCCTAAATTATATAATATATCTCTCTAAATCTATCATCCATAACTATAACTTATAAACATTTTATAATTATTTTATATTTAATTTTATCATTAAGAATTATTACACATTTGTTTTAACACATATATCTAATCTTGCAACAATTAACATTATAAATCATTAAACACTAGTAGAATAATTATTTTATAATATTTTTTTTGTCTAACAAATATTCCTTTATCTCATAACATCCATGATAATATTCATCATTTTGATTATCTAATTTTTAATCTCTTGGTCAATATTATTTTTAATTTTAGCATTTTTTAAATTACATATCTCTAATATCAAAATAATAATATATCTCAAATATCTCATCATCATCATGAGCAAAACTTTTTTCCTAACTGCTTACGATTAGCTATATGAATCATATTTTTTCAATCAACTCAATTTAAAATCATATCTACTTTCAATACTATTAATAATTAAAAATTATCATATGCTTATTTTAAAAATTAACATTAATAGTATATAAAACATTAATTTCTACTCAGATGCCTATGCCCATTGCTATCAAAATCATACTATTTATGATTAAATTCATAATTTATGTGATAAACGATCCGATTCTTTAAAAGAATCAAAAATATACATGAATCAAAAATATGTATGAATCAAAAACTAAATAATTATATTACAAATCGATTTAATACCAATTCTTAATGGACCAAATCCTCAAAAAATTACAAAAATAAAAACTAAAATATTAAAAAAAATAATCAACTGAAAAAATTAATTAACATGAAAAAAAAATAACTTCAACATTTGATATTACAAATTTAACGTGAAAAAAAAATACTAAAAAAATCACAAAAATAAAAACTAAAATACCAAAAAAAAAAAAAATACCGACTATAAAAAATAAAAAAAAACAAAAAAAATCACAAAAAATTTGATTCACGATTTGATTCAATTCAATTCTTAATTCTCGATTTGATTCAATTCGATTCTTAATTCACGATTCACTAATTAAATATTTTAATTTTTGATTCGAATCATGATTTAACAACTATGTCAATACCACTAATAATTAACATTAATGCTACAAGAACCATTGTATTCTAGTTCATATGATTCAAAAATTTCAGCAGAAAACACATAATCATATTGATACCTTGGCAGATATAACATCTTTTCCTGTATCAGGTACACATGTTTCACCCTGCCATACACAGATTCATTCACTTCCTTCCACCAAGAAAAACACTTTACAAGGATGACCATTGTTATAACTTCATTACACCATACCTGCAGATGCCAAATGAGAATGTGCGCAAATACATCACTTCTCTGCGCAGCTCTTAGCAGATATCCCTCTACTAGCCTCTGCAAAACACAGTCCAATGCTAAGTTATGGCTTGTTTCCCTTAACATCATCCCATTACTCTTTCTTTTACCCCAAGGTTTCTCCTATGCTGTTTCACTATCCCCCCGACCCCATTAATTTAAAAAAAAAAAACTCACATTATCATCATATCGCAGAACTTGTACCAACTGCGGCATAAAGAAGGTGACACTTTCAGGAGGATAAGATTCCAAAACCCTAAGAACATATGCCATCACACGTGGATGACCTTTATATTCAGGAGCAAGAAACTCAAGAGCCTGCGTAATGGAACAAGGAGCCCAGTGTGGTAATTGTTGCAGAAGAATGGAGTCTTCTTCAACAGCATTTGGGGTCACAAAGAATGGCAATGCTTGTGGAATGCACCGGATCTCCAAAATGTGTGACTGGAGCAGAAAAACAACCACGAGAGCCAATATTTAATAGAAGGAACATAGATGGATGAGGAGTGCATGCAGTCTCATGTTTGATTCATCTTAATCTATTCATATCACACTAAAATTTGATCAATAAAAATTACAACTTTTACTCATACCAAATCATTAGAATACAATTATATGAACTAGATAGTTTTTAAAATATCTATATGTGATCATACAAATCACACAAGATCTCATAAGAACTTCAAAATTAAATATATTTGATTAATAATAATACTGTGATGTCTGATAACTTGAAAAAATCTTTTATTGTTGCAGATGTTGGATATCATTACTTGATGCGATAACAAGTTCTTTCTTTCAACGAAGATTAGTTTTAAGCTCAAGACTTACCAGATATAACATCACTACTTTTCAAAGATAGAATTATTGAGATATTAACCTAACCCAAATCATGCACTAAAGCAAAAGCCTCATGTACTAGTTAAGACCTCAATGACATTCATAATTCCTTGCATATAATTTTAAATTATTTTGAAAATACATGTAGGCTAACCCAAAATATACAAGTTCAACATGATGCTTAAACCCTTGCAGCACGACACCATCCTTAACAACTAGGTTGCAATCCAAGTTGAAACATCAATTATTCACTCTACTAAATGTATGTGTTGAATGAGGTATCACTCTAGTAGATCTCAATATGTCTCATATATACTAAACTGATTGATTATGTAACTTCGATCTAGTAGAAAACTCCAGGTCAACCAACACTTGATAGAGAAATTCTAAAAAATTGTCTATTAGGAATTACATAAATATCATGCTAAGAAATTAATCAATCTATCTTACTTTCTTAAGAAATCACTCGAATCCAAAAAATTAAAAAAAAAAAATCACACGAGTTAAATTTATATTGAAATTGAATTTTTTGGAGAACTAAAATACATATAATCCAAGCTAATTATATCAAAAATATTTTTTTTTAGATCATGAAGATAATGAATGTATTACTTATATATGTATAATAAAGATTAATTATAATATAAATGACATATTTGAATATGTATTCATATTTAAGTTTCATTAGTGCCTTCACATGGCAATTAACTTATTTTCTAATATTTTTTAATATCTTTTATTGTCAGAAGAGCATTATCCAAAATACATTTGATATGGCAATTGCTGTAGTTTTATGCCAGAAGAAAAAGATAAAAAATTTAACTCATTTACACAAAATGTTTAGGAGGGGGTGACTATTCAAAAATGCATTGGCAAACCTGCACCAGCTGAGTTACTTCAGTCTTTAAAAAAATGTTTGAGCGGAACCTAGAGACCAAGGAGAAGGCAATCCGTGGATCTACAGAAAAAGCAGACTTAGCCAACTCAATCCATTTGTCAGCACTCACTTTAGGCCGAGAAGTGTTTTCCCTGAAATCGCAAGCAAATTCTAAATGTTTTCCTTCTTCAAACATTCCAAAACATTTTAAAATGTATAATTTATGAATGACATTTAGGCAAAGGTGTGAAGTAGGCCAGGAGGCTCGAGCACGGCACAAGGCATGGCCCGACTGAGTCATGCCTAGCCCAACACGATCCAGAGCCGTGTTGAGCCAGAGGTTGTTGTGCCTCATACCGAGACAAGCAAGACCCACATGCCTAACCCGATGGCATGGTCCACTGGAAAGGTTCCCTCTAAGAAGCATGGACACGGACACGGGGATACGACACTGCAGGATACGGGGACACGGCAAATTCTAAAAAACTAGGATACGGGAACACGACAAATTCTAAAAAACTAGGATACGGATACGGCTAGGATACAGCATAATAAAAAAATAAAAATAAAAATAAAAATTATTAATTATAAATATTAGGTATTTTATAAAATTTATTAAATTAAATTAAATTAAAATATTTTATTATATATAATAAATATATATTTTTTATTTTATTTTATGCCCCTGCCTCTCCCCTCAAACACGCCCGCCCCTACCTCTCCCCTCAAATCGCGCCGCCCCTTCCTCTCCCCTCAAATCACGCCCACTCCTGTCTCTCCCTCAAATCACGCTCGCTCCCTGCCAGTGGCCAACGTTGGCCACCGACGTCGTCGGACGTCGGGCGCTATAGACGTGGATACGGTTGCCGACGCAACCATCCGATACGCCACGTGGCATATCGGATACGGATTGTGAAATGATACGCCACATGGCGTATCGAACACGTATTTGTGCCGTATCTGTGTCGTGTCCACATGTCCAGGTGTCGGACACGTGGACATGACTATAGGGAGCCGTGTCCATGCTTCCTTGGTTACCATGACCCTTATGGGAACAGATCACAAAAAACCCGGTAGCCGGATTTCTGTGACACACACGCGCCCAAACCCATTTAAAAAAAACAATTTTTTTTAAATTTTTATTTATATTTATTCACCACGTCCATGTGATGAGTTTTTTTTTTAAGAAATCCACCATGTTGAAGTGACGGATGCCGTTAGGACAAAAGTCCCAATGGCTCGTTATCATGGTCTCATCACAAGCCCACACAATGGCACCAACCTACGGTGGCATTGGCAGTGGTAAAGGCTGGTGTACGATGCCTACAATAGTGCTGCCCACAAAACCGACACAATCATGCATGACCCGAGATGATCCGGCATGGTAGGTATGAGTATGCCCGAAATCAAGCCATGACGAGCCGGGCAAGACAAATAATCAGTCATGCCTGGCACAGCACGATGACCATGACCCAACACCGGGAACAGGTCACAGAAAACCTGGTAACTAGATTTCCATGATGCGCAATGGCTACGACCTATGGTGGCACTACCTATAAAACCAACACAATCCGACATGACCCAAAACGACCTGACATGTTAGGCACGAGTCTGCCCAGAATCATGCTGAATGTGCCTTGATAAGTCGGGCAGACTATCAGTCATGCCGTGTCAAAACGGCACGGCCAGTTTGACACCTTAATTAGGTAGCCTTGGGAGAACTTAGTTAAGAATTATAAACAAAAACTTAACTAAAAAGTTGAAAGTTGACATTATTTTTAACACTGTTGATTGAAAAAAAATATGATTCATACAGCTAATCCAAAATAGTTAGGATAAGACTTGATTGATGACAATAATGATGTTATGAATGACTGTTATGTCATTGCTAAAAGTAAGCTTACTTCGAATTAATTGGCTGTGTCCACACTTCAAGCCTATCAGCCTCATTCTGGCAGAGCATCACAAGCAGCTGCTTTCTTTTTTCACTTCCTATGAGAGAGTTTTCAATCTGACCCACAGGAAAGGGGAGTTAGTAGCAAAGCAAGGATCTTTGAAAAAGGAACAACAATGATCTTTCTTACCAGATCATTTGAAGAATTTCTAGGATCTTGGGTCGATCCTTTTAATTCGGGCTGGCCTTGGGCATCTCCTCGCTCATTGCAAAGATAGTGAACAAAAATAGAGACGGAAAGAGCCTCACTCTGGGAAAAACTACCGTTCAGTTCAAACCATTCAGGCTCAAATGCAAACCATCCCAAACATACCCTGAAAATTAAAAAAAAAAAATTAATTGTGTTCACGCCTCAATGGAAATGCATAACAAAGAATTTAATTTCGGTAATGTTGAATTTTACTTTATTTTATGTTTCTTTAATTTATTTGTTCATTATCTGCAAGAACTCAACTTGTAAGCTGCCCCAAACTATACATATATGATTATGTTGTATTCAAACTCAACTTGCTTAAATCTATTTTACAAGTTTTCCACCTCCCTCTCTCCTCCCCCTTTCATTCGGAAAACCCTAATGTTTCAAAAGTTCACATTTTTATCATGGTATCGTAGAAAATTCTCCGGAAAGGAGGTGCCAACACTAGGGCGCATGGGTGACCACACCCTCGGTGAGCTCTGACGACAGATATTACCGGAAGAACTTGACGGCAGCAACAATGCTGCCACACCATACTACCTAAGCACAAACAAATTACAATGGATCTTTCGTGCTAGGTCATAATAATGTGAATTGGGTAGGAATTATATTTTTGACAAAATCAGATCTCAAGGAGGATGATGCAGCAGCCAAGATAGCAGCACATTAATCACTGACATAATATTACATTTTCTTAAATTGCGTCTTTTGATTTTTTTTTTTTTTGAAAAAAAAAAACAACCTAAGTGTTCTCATCGAGTTGTTACTCAATTGTTTCTCTTTTAACATACAGTTGACCACCCTTTTTGGTTTTACAATTCAAGATTTTTAATTTCCATTTTAATTTGATTTTATTTATCTTTAATGTATAAGTGTACATTGTAGTGAGATTGGAAAATAAAAGATATCAAAGTGATGCCACTAAAGATTACAGAGTGAAAATTAAGAAAATATACATTTTCTCTCTAGGCAACATAAGATAAGATGTGATCTAGGCCCATAGAATATGTGAATCACTTATTGAAAAACTCACCTTAAACTGAAATTGAGACAGCAAAATAGATGTAGATAAATGCACAACTATCAGTGCACTTGTCACAAATAATAGATCTCTATATATCAAGTTTTTTTGACTCTTATGACACTTGCAAGAGAGTTTGAGACATAGTCGCTTCGATATACTCTTTTGATACATTTTAATTATATGATATTATTACTCAGTTGTGAATATACAGATTGACTGATCATGATGAGATAACTTATTATGCGACTTGAACACAATTATAGGAGACTTGATACTGATAATGACAAATCAGACAATATTGAAAAAACTTGATAAATAAATTTGTATTTATTACATACATTCATTGTGACGGCGAAACACTAATTTTAAAACACAAATTATTGGGGAGAACTGATGCTGATTATTAACTTCATAATCAACTAGATGTCAACTTTTATTCTCTCATATTATATCTCATCACATCTCGTAGACATTAGAGATACACTTTCCCCTTTTATACAAAACTTTAGGCGTACATTGTTTGTTTAGAATCTTTCTCTTGATGATGAGAAGATAATTGCATGTGTGTAATATTATGATTATAAAAGATGACGAATTAGGAATCAATCAACACAATTATTACATTCAAACATAATTTCAGATGAAAGATCTTATGAAATTCTAATATTTTTTTGTCAAATAGATGAATTATTCTACGAGTGACATCATCGTAACATAGAAAATATATGCACTTAATACATTTGCAAATATTAGTCTTTTATATTGTTTTCTAGTAAACGCGGTTATTAATCTAAGTACTAACTTCACTTTTAATACAATATTTTCAATTGACTCTATTACTTATTAAATAATTATAAAAAAAATTAACTATGCGTCTATATATAACATACACAATTAATATAATTAACTATTTTCTAAATTCTTTTCAACAAGTTAACCTTTATATAGCTCTTTGCATACTGAAGTCTGTGAAAAAATCTCAAGAACTCAAAATCTCATTTAGGAACTATTGACACTTATAGTTAGCCAAATATTCAAATTTGAGTTTAGCATCAACATGTACCAAGATAAATCTATGACATAATGTTATATTTTTCTTGGAGGGAACATTATCTCCCAGAAATTTAAGAAACATACAGATACAAATATTTTGAAATTAAGCACGAAGAAAATTCAGAACAATAATAATAGTTACTTATGAGATACTTTGAATGTATATCTGGGTAAAAAGATTGAACATTGCACTCTCTTCTCTAATTATATATTATTATAGAGGTGTCAAACGGGCTGGCGCGGGCCGGCCCGGCACGTTATTTTAAAGCACGATCGTGCTTCTGTGCCGGGCCAGGCACGGTACGATAACCGTGTCGTGCCCGGCCCGGCAGGGTTTAAAAAAACCAGGCCCGGCACGGCCCGCATGGCACGGCGGGCCGTGCCATGCCCGCTCGGGCATTCCTGTCAGAGCGGTTCGGGATACAAGGGGACCGCGGGTCGGGTCGAATCAAACCCGACCCGCAGTCTTTTTTTGTGATAGATGCATCATGGGGTCGGGCTCACGGGACACCCGGCACGGGATAAACCCGTGCCGGTTTACCGTGCGGGGGGCGGAACCGTGCCGGGCCAGGCACAGCACGGCACGGCTCGTGCGGGGCACGACACGGGCCCGGCCTCGGAAATTTTCCATGATGGGCCGGCCCAGGCACGGCTGAACCGTGCCGAGCCCGTGCCGGGCCGTTGACACCTCTATATTATTATGACAATCAGGCAATTATGCATATAACCTCCAATCTACTATTTCACAAGCAGACAAAATAGATCAAGGTGGATTATTTATTTCTCAAAAAAAATTCATGATAGAATTATTACAAGTATATAAATTCAAACAACCAAGTAGTCAACATATATTTTCATTAAGATTTTAAAAAGTTGTTAACTTATCTTTCTTTTCTTCAAACTATGAATCATAAGCTTCTATACACCAACTTGATAGGCAATATTATAATTTTAATTTGTTTATTATTTTTCTTGACACTTTAAATGAGAATAGCCAATACGTGAGTATCATAATCATTTTTGTTCATTATATAAGAGTATGATTATATGGCATTATATATTGAGTATTTTATTAATTTTATGTATCTTCGATGAGTAACAAATACAACACACTACACTTTTTGGTATGTGATGCACATCACGACACACATTGCACTATTTGTACATAGACACAGACACACACACACACACATACTGCATTGCACTTTGACACCTGTCAAGCTTCATGTTGACACCAACAACCACTTGCCACCCATGGGATGAACACATTGTTTGCATCCTAGTCGTCACAATTCACAAACAGACACACACACATGTTTTGTCAATGCCAATAGTGGATGACATCGATATACCCACTGTCAACCCAGTGTACGTGTCGAGCCCTCAATCACACACACATATAGACACGTACTCACCCTCACATTGTGGATGCCAACAGAGGGTTGGCATCAATGTGTGTACTATGTTGACATAGCGGCCTTATTTCTCTCTCTATACCATTTTAGGGGTCTTTAAACTCTTGTTCTGATATCATTTAAAAATCAATCCTACAAGAAAATTACCATAAAAAATTCACTTGAATAGTGAGTTGAGTTAGGTTGGGACTAGTAAGGGTTTGTTCAACCTGATTATTTTTGGCATCGCCAAGTAAGCCTGACTGCTTATAATTTAGGACGGGTCCATTTTAAGGAGCTCGGCTCAAGCCATGACGGCATTCCCATAGTCCTAGGCTATGTGATATTGCCAAGCTAGGCCAAACTAGCTGAACCATATTGTCAAAGTAGCATAAGATGATGAAAGACAAAAATATAAGTTATTTGTAGTATCTTTTAGCTTCTCGGATGCTCTTATCAACAAGTCTACAAAAAATAAGTTATTCGTATCAAATAATTCCTATCGAAATAAATATTATTGGTAATTGAATAAGAAAAAACATGAGGATATAAAGGCGCCCACCTATAAATCCTATCTTCAAGTAACTGAAGCGCCATTTTAAAATTCTGCATATTTCCATGGGAATCATGTGAGCAGAACTTCAGCCCAAGAAGCATCAGTGTGAAAAAGGTTCCAGTAGCAGCTGGATGATGCGAAAAGATCCAAGGTAATTTCATAGTCCCTTGCAAAAGGCGGCCTAGAAGCAAAAGTTGTTCAATGCTGTTGTGCCGAACTACCTAGACATATGTAAGACCAAAATCACCCCCACGAGATGCATGAATTCAAGGAGCATAGCATAATATGAGTAAAATATTTCAGGTATATTTTATAGAAAATTGGTTGAAGAGAATATTTCTCATAGTTTTCAAAGGAATAAGACACACCAAGACACAAAAATCTATTATATAAATTAGACACAAGAAACGGCACAAAGTACATCACAAGGTGCACAACGTAAGATAGATACATATCAATTTTATAAAATATGATTTAAAATCAAATTCAATCAATAAAAAATTGATGATTCTAAACATTTAAAAGAAGCATTCAGTAAAAAAAAGTAATAAAATTGTATAAAATTTAATATACAATTAAAATTTTTAAAAATAAAAGTATTTAAAAAATAATAAAATAATAATAAACACTTCAATAAAATGCTTCTTCAATAAAAAATTGAAGATTCTAAACATTTAAAAGAAGCATTCAGTAAAAAAGTAATAAAATTGTATAAAATTAAATATATATTAAAATTTTTAAAAATAAAAGTATTTAAAAAATAATAATAATAATAATAATAAACTCTTCAATAAAATACTTCTTCAATAAAAAATTGAAGATTCTAAACATTTAAAAGAAGCATTCAGTAAAAAAGTAATAAAATTGTATAAAATTTAATATACAATTAAAATTTTTAAAAATAAAAGTATTTAGAAAATAATAATAATAATAATAATAAACTCTTCAATAAAATACTTCTTCAACTAGTGGATAGATACATATCGATTTTATAAAACATGATTTAAAATCAAATTCAATCAATAAAAAATTAAAGATTCTGAAAATTTAAAAGAATTATTCCATAACAAAGTAATAAAATTATATTATTTTCAATATATAATTAAAAATTAAAAAAATATATTTAAAAAAGAAGAATAAAATTAATAAAGTACGTCACATCAATAAGGTGCATGCCTTGGCTAACGAGGCACTATACTAGGGAGTGATTATACTTTGAGACTAGTGAGCCTCTTAAACTTATAATAGATACATATCAATTTTATAAAATAAGATTTCAAATCTAATTCAATCAATAAAAAATTAAAAATTTTTATATATTTATAAAAAGCATTCAATAAAAAAATAATACAATTATATAAATTTCAATAAACAATTAAAAATTTCAAAAAATAAAAGAATTTTAAAAAGAAGAATAAACTTAATAGAGTGTGCCACATCAATAGGATGCAAGCCTCGACTAGCGAGACACTATACTAAGGAGTGATTAAGCCTTGACACTAGTGCACCTCTTTAACTTAGAGTAGATACATATAAATACCATAAAATAAAATTTTAAATTTAATTCAATCATTAAAAATTAAAATAATTCCAAATATATCTATAAGAATCATTAAATATAAAAGAAATAAAGTTATACAAATTTCAGATTAAAAATTTCAAGAATAAAAATATTTTAAAAAGAAGAATAACATTAATAAAGCATATCGCTTCAATAAGGACATATACTTTGGCTTGTGAGGCACTATACTAGGGAATGATTATGCCTTGAGACTAATCGTACATAAAGCACATCTTTTAAAACTATGATCTTTCCTATTAACTATCATTTTTTTTATTTTTTTTCACCCTTCCCCCAATCCCCCCTTACCAACCCCATGATAGATACATGTGACAAACTTACACACTAGTCAATCGTCTCAATAATGATCACGACCAAACACATTTAACATTGGAGTTCTTATGAGATCCAATACATTAGTGATGATTAAAACACATTTGAAAGAATGATAATAAGGACTAAAAGATAGCTTACTTCGAAGCGATCCAAGAAAAATCCAACTAATAATCTGTGCGCCATAATTTGTTCGACAGGATCAACTTCGGGAGGTGATTTGGGTTCGCCGTGAGCTAGCTGGGGCATCAACTTTGAAGAAGGTCCAGCACACATCATATCAGAAGCAAAGATGCCACGTTTTGTGTCGATTGTCCACAGCCACGCATCAACGAGCTCTGCAAGAACAACGAGCCCCAGTTGAGGCGCGGCTGAAACTAGCCAAGTCCAAATAAAGACGCCCTGTCTCCATCACATCCCGCGTGCAAATATATGCCGGAGACCAACAGAGAAGTCTGAGGAGCTGAGAAAATCCCTCGATATTTGACTTAGAATCAGCACTCAGACTGGCGAGGAGCAATGCTGTCGCCTGAGAACAAGTTTCTCGAAACTGTGTTTTATCTACTTCTCTTCCCTTCTCTGCCATGCTAACAAACTGCTGAAGAAGGTGGATCAATTTGTTAAGCAGGATCTTGTTGAACGTGTCGTTATCAGCCTGAACGGAAAATGTGCCAGAGATCAACCGTTGGAAGCCAGCACCAATACCTGATGGTGCACTAGCAGATTGAAACCCACCAATGCTGTCGTACAGCCTTCTCATTCCAGCAATTTCTCCCACATGGTTGCACTTAATTGTCGCATTCACAAGTCCAGTGCTGAGCACCTCTAAATTCGAAGTGTCTGCCAATTTCAAGTTTGCTCCTGATGCAGCGGCAGCGGCAACCATTACTGCAGGAACATTTGCCGGAGACAAACTTGCCCATTCAGTTTTGACTGTGCCAATCTGTATCTCAGTCAGCAGTGATATTATGTCTGTTGTCTGCTGAGCTCTCTGCCATGCATTTGCTTTGCATAGCTTTTCCTGAAAGTTACAAAAAAAAGATAACAAAACCTACCATCAAGATATCAGACCCAATGATCATAAAATGTTAGTTGGACCTGACTCCTGACATGTGATGGAGACAAAAACAACAGCCTTTTGCATATGTTAAATAGCATTTCACATAATATCAGAAGAAATACAAAGCAGAGGCGATTCACTGACACCATGTCAATGCTGCTCGCTCTTCAATGTCAGTAGCAACAGCCTATCCACAACACCTGTTTCCCCCTAAATCTTAAGTCATCTACTCGCACTAGATATAACACTCATATCTATGGGCTATGACACCATGACCACATTTTCTACCATCATCACCTTAGACAGCTACTTTTTCCAAACTTTTACCAAAAACAACACCAAGCCTCTATCCATGGAGGTCATACCTAGTGCACAATGCTCTTACTTTGACATAAAATCTAAGATAGATTAAAATCATGACAAACTTATCATCGAAAGTCAAAGAAACCTCTTCAACCCAAGACACGCCACTTTATAACAAGGCTTGATATCCAACATGTGTATGTAATACAAAGACACAACCACCAAACCCTTATTCATATGGACGTATTATTCTTGGGTAACATTGATTTGATATGTTATTCTATATGGGGATGGATTGAATTGGCTAGTACATAAACTAGGACTTAGGATCAAATCGCATCCTACAATTTGATTGTTGCTAAATAAAGCCTATTACACACAATAAAGTTTTTGGTCGTAACTTGTAATGTATATTACACCTCAAATAGTATAATATAAATAAACTAGGAAATTATCTCCAATAAATATATACGATACAGAATTTTCAGGCGATAAGACATCCTAGTCACGCTTAAAATTAAAATTAAGCATAACAGCATCACCAAAACCAACACTGCACTTTTCAATGCCAGTCCGATGCCAATGCCCACTACAACTATGCAATAGTAGCAGTGTTGCACTTAGCACTGGAAGTCCCATAGCCACAACCCACTTCCCACAACAAGCTTACAGCCTTGCTTCCAGGACTAGCCCATGTCCAACTAAATGTGGCCATGTGCCAGTCATAAATTACCAATGTGCTTGTGTTAGTCATGGTGGCTAGCCAAGGCCCCACACAGCAATGAAGCCCTATCAACGACATGGTGCAGAGTGCTGCCCATTGCAGCTAGCTCAGGCTATCCTAAATTAGCCATGAACCGAGCCAGGCACGAAAGCATACATGGGCTCAATCATTTAAGTACACAATTGAAACCCGACATGGCACTAAAGCATGTTGTGAGGGGCATAAACCTTTCAAGTCATGCAGCCCCTATAAGGCCAATTGGGCATATTTAATATTCATTGTATAATAAAAAAATTCATGAATTTTGAAAATGAAAATATTATATTACAATTTAATTCATTAATTATTATTTTATCAGTTTTAATATTAACATAATCAAATATCACATATTGGTAACCCAAACATATATTCAACATTAATTATATAGAATTTAAAAGATATCTAATATCCAATTAAAATTTTTTGTAGACCTAATGACTTGTATGACATGTAAAAGTTTGTACTTTGTTGTCTTAATATTTTTTTAATTGTATTATATATTTGTTCTAATGAAAAGATAATAATTTAAGTTAATTTTTATTATTAAGCTTAATATCAGACTCATATAATTAATATGACAACTAAGTGAACATCTCTAATAATTCTCATGAAAATATTTATTATCATTATTATTTAAAACATTATCAGATATTATTCTAAATATTTATTTTATATCTTGACTCTCAATATACACATATTATGAGATGGTTATCAAGAAAATGAAAAATCTTATTAAATCATAATATTTTTTTATTTAGTTTCTAATTAAAATTAATAAAATAAACATTAATACATTAAAAAACTTTGTCATGCTGAGTATTTCAAATGTAAAATATTATTGAGACCACTCAATTTTATATTCCAAGTTTGTTAATACCCAAGATATTGTCTTATAAATCCTACGAAATGTGGGCTATAAATATTTTTATATTAAATGAATTAATCTAAGATCTTATTTATCATACTGTTATTTGAAATGTTGTGAAATATGATGTAAATTATATTATTTTTATCACTTATTCACTGACGACTCTCAATAAACACTCATATATCACAGGTTCATCGTGAGAATAGAGGATTTCACGATATCTTAATATTCTTTTATTTAATTTCTAATTAAAATCAACAAGATAAGTATTGATGGATACAAATACTGTCATAGTGAACAGTACAAATATCAGACATTATTGAGATTACTCCAATTTATATTCTAAGTTTTTTATTGACTAATTATTTTTTTATTATAAAGTTTTGTATTAGGTTATCCAAACAAATTATTTAAGCATTGCAAACTCTTAGCGATAAATAAAATAAGTCAAAAAATTTAAAGTTGATTCAAATTCAATAACTCAACTACTTAATTAGATTTACCTAAGATCTAATACAAATTATTTTTGTCGTACATTATTTAACATATCTCGTAAGAACTAAAATGCTCGGTCCCATCAATACTTTTATAATATAAATATTATGTCAAGTCTTAATCAATAATTTTACAATTTTTATTTTTAATAATCTTAAAATAAGTTTATACTAAATATGTTGATTTATTTTTAGGTTATTTAGGTGTCAAGACAAATGTCAACCTATGACTGAAAGATAACTAAGTCTCAGACTTTTCTATTAGATTTTTGTTATCTAAATCAATATTTATCTCATTTTCATAATTTCCTATCGTATTTAAAAATTTTTAATTTTAGAAAATTTTTGAGAAGATATTTATATTTACATCTAAAATAATATGGTAAAAAAATAATTAAAATAAAAAATCAAGTATATCTTGCCAAAATTCAGACCCAACTCAATTTCACTTGAATCTAAAGTTTCAACCACAAGTCTACACCCAACAACCACAAGGCTTGCCTGCCAAAGTTAATGTACAAGATTATATTTTATATAATATTATTAAAAAAATTAAAAAAATTAAAAAAATTAAAAAAAATAATATTGTTGACAAACCACAAGGCATCAAAAACACATATTCTACCATGTCATGTTGTGCCTCGAGGTTTTGAAATATATCAAAACCTCAATGTGAATGCTCATATCATTCCTAATATCTAACTAGATAAAAAATATATTAATTTGACATCAAAGAAATTTATTTATTTATAATAACCTTGAAAATAAATTATATATAATACAATCATCTAAGTATCAAGTAGTGACAAAGTAGTCAAATATAATTTACATATTATAAAATATATTGTACAAGTTGAAGTAGTCATTTAAAATTTGATTTACAAATTTTTCAATAACAATCAATTTCTTTGATTTACACAAATATATTATAAATTACTTTTTATTTTATCATGTATTCAAAAACAAATATTATTTTGATGATAGTATATGTGGATAAAATACTTAATATAGGAGATGATGAATTGGAATCATCACGCTCAAGATTTAGTCATAATTTCATATAAAACATCTTATGAGACTCAAATTTATTTGAAATAAATATGATTTATAATAAGAAACATTATTATCATAAAAAAGATATGTTATTGATATGCTTAAATATATTAGTATTTTTTATTGTATTCCAACAAATACTCCAATCGAGTTATATACTGATGTTTTGTTTAATAAGTCATCTAATTGACTCAAGCATATTTATTAAATTGAGATTCGAATCAAAAATTAGAATATTTGACTAGAGAATTAAATCGAATAGAATCATAAAAAAAAATTTTTTTAATTTTTTTTCATGATAATTAATTCTTATTTTCTACAGATATCATTTTTTTATATTAAAATTTTTAATTGACATTTTTTAGTATTTTGTTATTTTTTTCACGTTAAATTCGTAATATCAAAAGTTAGAGTTACTTTTTTTAACATTAATTAATTCATACAGTCGATATTTTTTTTTAGTATTTTAGTTTATAATATAGTAACTTTTTAAAAATCTTGATCTTTTAAAAATTGATATTAAATTAATTCATGTGAATAGATTTGCGATACAATGATTCAGTCTTTGATTAATGTATATTTTTTATTCTTTTAAAAATTCAAATCGTTTACCTCTTAAGCATGAATCAAATCATAAATTATATGATTTTGATAACAATGAACTCAAATACATATAAAAAAATCACAGCAATAATTAATTATCTAATTATTATCAAACAAAATACATTTTAGATAATCAATATAACAAATCATTTCCTAGATTATCCTTGATAGAATCACCTTGATATAACTTTTCAAATAATTAGATATATGAAAAAAAATTAAGCTTTGGTATTCCTTTAAAACTATGACAGACAACTCCAACTAGTCAATTTCTCAAATTCCAATTAGGCACTAGCTTAATTCATATCCCATTTAAATGTCAATAAATATTAGTTCATGATGAACTTATTTAAACTTTTAGAACAATTTTATAGAAATTTTAGATAAATTCTAGAATGTTTTTAAAAAATTAAAATCTTTTCACATTTTAAAATATTCTAAGAATTTCCTATGTAATAAGAATTATAATATGTGAAAAAATCTGAATATTTGATAAGCAAGATTTCTAATATATAGGAGATGTCTCTCATCATTGTACTCCCTCCAATTTTATTTATAATTTATTTATTTCCAAATATTTATCTCTCATTGGTAAACTTATATATGAGATATCACGTGTATAACTGTTGTGAGAGACAAGAAAATACTTAGACATTTAAAAAAAAAATTTCTAACCTATGACATCTATTTCCAAGATTGTTAACACTGAGAAAAAAAGGTATGATAATCAAGAAAATGTATGATAACCTATAACTTAGAGGTGTCAACCAGGCCGGGCCGGGCCGGCCAGGACCGGCACGATTCGGCCATGCCTAGGCCGGAGCGACACAAAAATTTCTCGTGTCCGAGCTTGTGTCGTGCTCAACCACAGCACAGTCGTATCGTGCCGTGCCTGGCTCGGCACAGTACCTCGACACGAGCTGAGAAACTAAATTTTTTAAAAAAATTAGGGTTGCGAGAGCGCCGAACCCCTATTTTTTTAAAATTAGGGTTTCGGGCGAGCCGAAACCCTAATTTTTTTTAAAATTAAGAGTTCGGGGCACAGCCGGAACCCTAATTTTTTTATATTAGGGTTCGGCCAGACGGAGCTGAACCCGACGGATTTGTGCCTTGGGCCCATGCTCGGCTAACCTCCACAGAACCATGTCGGGCCAGCTATGGCACGGTACAATAACTGTGCCTGGCTCGACACGAAAGCACGGTCGGGCCGGCCAAAAACAGGCTGGGCTAGCCTGGCACGTCCCGTTTGACACCTCTAAAATGACTAAACAAAATTAATTATTGATAAATTATAAAAAAAAATTGAGAATACTGATAAAAGCATCAAAGTAACATACTTGAAAGAAAAACTCTAAGATGAGATAAAAAGTATTCTTATTATCTTAGAAATATTAAACCAAAGAAAGACATAATGGACTAAATGTCATCTTCACTAGTTGATGCTCGAAGCCAAAAAAATTTAAAGATACTCAAGCAACAAAAAATTAATGACTTACTTTGAAGAATTAAGCAATATTTCTGAGTGATAAGTATTATGAGCAAGACAACCAGAATTAGTATTGCTTCTACATATTTGATAGATGTTTCACTTCTTTGATAATGAAAATAAGTGACGGTGTTATTGACTTATTGACCATACTTTAAAATTATTTAAATAAAAATTTCATCTATAATATTATCTAGAATACGTGAAAGATAAACCGAATGCTAAGTTATAGAGATTAATCCAATGTATGAAAAAAAGAGAATATATACATGAATTTCCTAAACTAATACATCAAATTTCTAATCTTGATAAAAAAAAAGATTATTTTTCTTTATAAATGATCTTAAACCTTGGGCTAAGTGATAATTAAATTGAAAACATTTTTAGGACATCACTTATGCAATATCAATATTGAAATCATTGAAAAAATTCAACATGAGCAAATCCAACTCTTCCAAGAGAAAAGAGAAGAACAAGATATTGATATAAACAATCAAGGAATAATATTCCAATGACAAGGAAAAAATTATCTAGGAATAACAAAAACAAGAAAATATCACTGGCAGGTTTTCTTTGTGATTGATCATATCAGATTCTTGATTAACCCAGTTGAAGGAAATTTGTTATTATTTTCATAAAAATTAAAAATCACAAAAATATACTATTAAAATGAATACGATCTTTTTGAGCTCAATTGAAAACTAGAAACATAAAACATGAAAAAACTTGATCTTCAAGAATTTTATTATTCTTGGCCATCATGTCAAAGCATTAGTAGATACATGTACATCCAATCTTCTTATTTTTGAATGAATCATGAATAAATTAAATCGCAGTGCATACAAATACAATAGTTAAATAAAGATAGTAAAGTTTAAAAAAATTTCAACAATTTATGTCAGATCTAAAATGAAGATCCAATTGAGTGATTAGAAGGAAAACAAAATAATCAAAATAATTCACTAAAATGATTTTGAGTTGACACTTGGGTTAGATTTTCAATATTAGGTAAATGCTTTTCTAGTTCTATTTTCCAATTTTATATTCATCCTAAATCATATTTGTCAATTTATCGTCTCAATAACAAGAAATATTAGACAATCTAAAAAAATATATTATTTACAATGCAAATAACAAATGAGATCAGACAAAATGAAATAAATTATTCAATGATCTTAAAAGTTCAAAAAAAAATAGAGATTATTAATGAGATGCTATAAGAGTGTTAAAATTTTGTAACTTATTTTAAGATATCACACATGTCGAGTTGCCAAAGAAATTATTACTAAAGAGTGAAATAAACCATTAGGTTGAGTTAGTGTCAAATATCACCCTAAAACTCAAGGAGCAAATGAAACAATTAAAAAAATTGATTAATACTAGTTACATTCGACCTTCAAAGGTCCTAAATGATGTTCCTATTTTATTTCAAAATAAATATGATAATTATGATTGTGTATTGATTATCACGTTCTCAATAAGTTGAGAATAAAGAATTATTAATTGAATTTTTGATTGCAACATTGTGTGGCCAACTTCAAGATGTCGGTTAGTTTTTCAAACTTAATTCAAAATCAAAATACTATCAAGAACAAATAACAAAGTAATAAAATAAATATGACTTGTGTGACAAAGTATGAGTCATATAAATACTTAGTGATATCATTTGGACTTACAAATATATCGACCACATTTATATACTTATGAATAAGGTAATACAATCATTCCTTGATCAATTTATGATGATATATTTAAACAATATTATTGTATGTAATAAATCATTTGAATAAATTTTTTTTTATTTGAGACAAATATTTCAAAGCTTGCAAAATAAAGAATTATATATTAAAATAAATAAATGTTCTTTTGTACCAATAAGAAGCTTCATTTCTATGTCATGTTATGGGTGACAAAGTAATACGAATGAAAAAAAAATAAAATGCAAGTTATTATCAAAGAAGAGCTAATAATAAGTTGATGAAGCTAGGATCATTTCTTGGGTCGATCAATTACTATTAGTATATCATTCAGAAATATTCACAAATTATCATACTAACTAATATGTTCCAAAAAAAAATTCAAGATTGAGAGAAAATTATCAAAAAAAATTTAATCATTTAATATAAAGCATCACAAAAGAGTCTAATCTAACCTTACCAAATAATTTCAAATCATATAACGTACTCACAAATAATTCAAATTTTATTTTATTTTATTTTGATAAGTAATAAAAATAATTTGAATTTTATAATTGAATGAATTCTTGTCCAAAAAGATCATCCAATTAAATTTAAAAATTAAATAAAACTGAAGGATAATATATAATCCATAAAAAAATTACGATAATAAAATATTATTCGTGAATATAGAAAGATTATCTTTTGGGATCAAAATTTATAGTAAAACTAATAACGTGTCTATTAGTCATGCACAAACATAAAAAAAGTTAACCCTCAAACAAGTCCATTGATAAGAATTACTTGCCAATTCTAACAATATACAAGAATACAAGCTAGAAAAAATTAATATAATAATAAATACATAAAGCCAAAAAATAAAATTTGCAACTAGACAATCACATGAATGCTTGAAATATCATATTAGAAAATAATTTTCCAAAAAATCAATTATTAAATCTCTTATGAAGTATGCCGTTTAAAAGATGACTCAGATTATGGATAAAAAATAATCTAATCTTCACAAAGATACAATAACTACATATCCCCTCTAGTAATTATGCACGAATGTCACAATACCAAGTGCGGTGATCACACAAGTATGCATCGTAATATAACTCTAGTAAAGAATTGATAATATTAATCACACATAAAAAAGAATACAAAAATCTATATAAACACTTGTATAGTACTCTAGTTTACCAACAAGGTACAAAAGAAGACAACAATGTTTCTATAATTATTACAAATCTCAAAACATTCATGAAAGTATCTCAATGAACTTGATCGTGTGATTTCCCAAAATTAATGATTTTGAAATCATTATGAATAATTAATTGAATCTCATAATAAACTACTAATCAAAATGGGCAATTCATGACCAACATGACAACTTTGATGTTACACAATTGCAATTGAGAGAAACAATAATATAAAGCCCACTTGAAATTATAAATGGATAACAATTATATGTTAGATACACAATTGCAATGTTATATGCAGAATCAAATCAAGTAGCTCATCATTTTACTAAGAGTGACAAAACAAATTAACATTGCTTTTATTAGATTGCACATAGAAACTAAACAATCAAAAAAATAAATCAATAACAAATAAAAAATTCTACACTATCAAGTGAGACTTAAAGTTGGTAAAGTATTACTTATTATAATGACACAACGAACACAAAAATGATTGATGCAAAGATAATAAGGATCTTATCAAAATTTTAAAATAATTAATAATATTTCATATCAGCTTGATTTATCTCAAAAACTTTAAGTGCATCCAATATTTTATGTGAGCATAATAAAATCATTCCATAATAATCAATGTGATGTGATATGGAGCAAGTCACACTAAGCACCAATAAAAATTAATTTCTTATAAAAATATCAAAAATGTCATTTTAACGAAAAAAGTCATGATAAAAAAGACTGTTATACCAAGACAAGAACACTTGATGAAATATAAGAGACCTGCTAAATAACAAAATGAGTTGTAAACATAGCAATGAATTATGAAAATTCAAAAAGGTCACAAAGTTTCATCATAATAATTCCATGAGAAAATCACAAAGATCAGTGGGAGAAAATATCAAAAGTCATTGAAACTATAAAGAATATTAATTAACGAGCTAGGCTTTTGATGATTTATGAAATTATCTTGAGGAAAATTTAGTGGAATCATAGATGATTCTGAAAGTTTCAAGATCTCTTCAGGTTTTAAAATATTCGACGAATTTTCCATGATAAAATTGTTATGTGTGAAAAAATATGAGCATTTGGTAAAAAAGAATTGTTATTATATATAAGAGCTCTCTCATTATTATATTCACTCAAGTTTTGTTCGTAATTTATATTTGTTCAAAGTATTTTTCTCTCATTGTTAAACTTGTGTATATGATCTTGTGGGTGTAACTCTTATGAGAGACAAGGACAGATTAATTTAGACAATTAAAAAAAATTCTTAGCCTAAAATTACACATCAGCACTAAAACGAACAATAAATAATACTTACAAATAGAGTAAATCTATTATAGGATATTATACTTCTCTAAAATATAATTGTCTCCTAAAAATAAGATAGTAATAATAATGCCAAGATTCAATACAAAAACATAGTTCGGTGCAATAATAGCAATTACCTACAATTTTGGATCAAACAACTTTTTCTAAAGACTAGGCACCTTATTTTTCCTACTACTTTCTAATGTAGCAGTCATGTAACGAGACATTTAGTCTCCAATCTAGTGTTCCATAAGCATTTTAAACGCATGTAGATTACTTCACACTTAATAAAAAAGATTCATAATAAGATCAGTATTATAGTATATATTCCTAGAAGAAATCAGCTGACAGATATATAACAAATATCTTGAAAAAAATTCAACTTATTATTTATTTTTTTATTTAGAAGTAAAAGCACCTAATATATGAACTATCCCAATAAATTTTTTGTTTATATTCTACATCAATCAATAGACATTTTCACAAATATATTGAATAAATCTCAACATTTTTTTTCCCCAAATTTAGTATTCTAGATCTTTTCATACCAACTTGGCACCAATTTTACTTTTTATCCCAATCCATTTTGATTATTATATTAGAGCACATTCTTGTACATATGCTTGGTGAGTCTTATTGAAGTTTGATAGGTTATTTTAGCATTAATGGTGTCAAGCATAGTGAAATTTATTACGATTTGAGCAATTAATATGAAACGAACCTGTAAGAGACCCTGGCTAGTGCATGGAGCAAAGGAGAGAGATAAACTGATCCACTCCCTAACAGTTTTCTGATACAAAGAGCGAACCAATACTAACCAAGCAGGATCATTAACAACAGTAGAAGATGAGTCATCATGAAAAGAGAACAGCAAAGCATCTACACAAGATGAATTCCACAAGACCTGCATGAAGGTAATCCAGTATTCAAAATCATGCCTCACAAAGCACATAATATAAAACAAAATTAGCCAAGGTCTAAGCTTTGCCTGAGGAAATTTATCTCTTAGCTGAGCCAGCAAGGCAACAGCAATATTCCTGACATGTTGATCCCTCTGTGCCAAGCTTTCTATTAGAAAACAGGCATGGGTAACAATTGCTGATTCTCTGAATTCGGCTTCATTTCCTGTGGCAGTGATTTGATCTTCCTAAACAAGAACCATTGAATCGAGGATTGACACAAGAGGCACATTATAAGACGGGGAGAACAAACAAATAAAAAACCGACATGAAAAAAAAAAATAAGAAGCTAAACAAAAGGCATACAAGCCACAGTACTGCTGTCTCAAAAGCTTTATGAACAATAGCCATCAGACATTGGAACACAGCAGGTGAGAGATTTGAAGTTTTCAAGTATTCAAACACACAACTGAAGGCACTTCTAGATGCAATTGAACTAGGACCACCGATGAGAATGCCGCCATTGCTGCTAAAACGTATCATCTCAAGAAATGCCACAGCCAGGAGATACGTGGCCTTCACCCCTTGAATACAAACACACCAATAAAAATCATTTTTAAAAGAAACCCACCATTTTTGAGAAAACATATGAAACCTGATATTGTGCTCATCGCTGTCACTTCGACTCGACTACCAAGAGCAGCCGAAAGAGCAGCTCTTTGTGTTGCAGCTGCTTTTTCATTGCCGATCCCTCTGCGACTTCCAGGATTGTGAAGAGCATTAAGTTCTAATTCATCTTCCAACCACTTCACTGAACTAACAACCTGGAATAGCATTTGGTCATTAATAAAAGGCTTATTAACAAAAAAAAAAATATCACAATTTTACAAAAATATGCTGAGAATAAAAGGCAGACAAATGGATACAAAGTAAAAAAAAAAAAATCATTGTCAATCCATGTGCACTATGTTGGTATAGTTCACGTGTCATCTCTGTAGAGTTTGTAACCCTTATATGCCCATTGTTTGGTTTTTCCCTAGTGTATTAGCAATGTTATCATGTAAAACTCCAAGCCACATTACCAAGACAATCGATAAATAGAATAATTTCGAGTAGTAATGAGTCAATAGATTGAGACAACACACATATTAGGAGATCTCATCAATAATAACATAATAACAATAAAAAAATAAATTACACAAATAATAAACCTATAAACTACAACAAGGTGCAATGAAGCTAAGTTCTATGCACATACAATGAGGTATTGTATCAAATAAGCTAGGCACTAGAAATGGCAAAAAGGCAACTTTGAGGCAGGTTGCCTCCTTTGCAATCCCACTCCATTTATTTTATTAAATTTTCAAATAAATCTCATTTTAAAAATTAAATGAGATGAGGTGCATGGGCGGGACAAGTATGGAAATTTCTAACACAGTCACAGTCACATCCAACTTTCCAGCCATGTTTAACATAAAACCAATATAAAATACTTTTGATCTAACACAAAACAAAAATACTCGTGTATAATTTGAACAACGTCAATAACAGTAATCAAATACCTAAAACTTATCTCTAGTCACATCTATTTTAAGTCCTCATATAATTGATTGTACCAGATTAAATAAATTCTCACTCACATCACACTGACAAGCACGACTAACTCTAGTATATTTTCATAACTGATATATCTCATAATTTATGATAAAAATATCCTTAAACAATGATAAAATATCTTCAAATTAATTATTGATGATGAACCAAATTAAGAATATATAAGTAAATAATTCAATATATTCGAGTATTTATAAATAAATCTTACCATAAGAGAGAAAGCATATTCTGTCATGTTCAATCCCAAATTAAATCATCCTCAAAGTATTTCAATCCTATAAACAAATATTAATAAATAAATAAGTAAAATCAAAATTAAAATATCTGAAAAAATATCTCATATAATAAAGACTAACATAATAATTAAAAATAAACAAAACATAATTTAAAAATAAAGAATTAAATGGAATAATATCATTCTCAACAATTTTAAAAAATTTATCATTTGCAAGAACAAAAATCACACTAAAAAAAACAAGACAATGAATAAGAAATGATTACTAATAAAATAAGTAATAATTATTATATTAATAATCCGAGAGTCTTAATAGTGAGTACAAGTAACAAAATTGATAGAACATAAAAGAAAATCATTTATTTTTAATTTAACAAAGATTATTGTATATTCCAATCTAGTAACTATTACAATTAGTAAACTGTATGAGAACTTTTTCATGACTCTAATAGTCTGCATATCTTTGAATAATGTGTAGTTTTCTTGACCTCTTCACTAGAAACATTTCTCAATAATTATTTTTGGAGAAACTAATTTTTCATATAACATGTACAAATAAACTAAGACTCACATATCCCAATTGCAACTAGTACATCAATATAAATAATTCTAATTTTTAGGCTTAATAACTTAACTTTTTCATCTCTTTTATAAATACATCAACCCAAAAACAAATATTATTATCGCTTTGTTACAATACCAACACTTGTCGTTTGTAGCACTAAAAACTCATTGAGCTATTAATTTTGTTCAAAAAAATTTACAAAAAATAAGGATTATATCAGTAATAAAGTGAAAATGTGTCTAAAAATCAATCACGCATAGATTGTAAGAGTGGTTTAACCAACTAATAGTAATTTAATAACTGCTAGAGTTGAGAACATAACTTGTATCTTAGATTAATACTTAGTCTCTAATATTTGTTTATTTCCTTTAAAATGATAATTTTTCTTTATTATTGAGATGAAGTTATGACATTATGCATGATTATTAGATTAAAGATAAGATAATGTTGGTTTTATTCTTTGTTTCTTGACATGCATGATAATTATCAAATTTAACAGTCATTACCAAAGATAATTCCCTTTTAGTGATATTTTTAGTGTTTTGCCACCAAAATCATATTTACTCTTTTTGTGTGTCATCTATAACTTTACTCTTTTTAGACATACATCAATTACCCTTAATCATTACTTTGAATATAAATTTTTTTCTTCGACTTAAGTTGTCATAAAATTATAAAATAATAGTATATTTATTATGTTTGAGCTTTCAAATTTTTAATTATCATGTTCATATTAATTAACATATATCTTCCTAATAAATTCATCTATGAAAATCATACAAGAGAAAATGATCACCGAACTATAATCATCTTATGAAACATATCCAAAGCAAGTATGACATGGCTTGCCTATCATCGTTCATCACAACTAATATATGACTCGTATATTATGATGAAACCACTAGATTACATATTCTAAATAGCTCACACAATATTTGAAAATCAATCATTCTACAATAAACATAATAAAATGGTCAGAATTTCTTTTATAGTTTTTTACTTCGTGAGTATTATATTCGAATCAATAAACTTATATAATGTTATGATTTTCAAATATATATTTATTTCATGAAATAAGAATAGAAAATATATCATTTCCTTCATAATGAACCTTTTTAATGTGCCTTATGACTTAAATATCATTATCTATCATGCCCAACAAGTATAAATCATAAAGTACATCTTTAAAAGAAATTTTTAATTTTAAAAATTATACAAAAATAAAATGCATTATATTTTAAATAAAAATGAATTAAAGTCATCACTAGTAAACTAAATAAAAAAGTTATTATTTTCGAATATTGTATTCATGTTTATACTTGGAAACTCACTAAATCATCATACTTAGTATCCTAATATTTAAACATATTATTTAATTATTCATGAATCTCATTAACTAGTTTTTCTACTTGGTTAATGTAGTTTGATATATATTTTAATATGTTTTCTACTTTTTATACTTCCTATGATCAATAGGAGCAGCCAAACAATAAAAAAAATTAAAAATTAATATATTAAAAACTTATTTTTCATCGCAATAATTCTAATATTAAAATTAGGATATATTTCATACTTATTCAACATGCTACTAATATTACACATATATCCAAGTGTAATGCTTATAATGGGAGAGTACACAGATACAAATTTACTATATTATTAAAATCTTTAGAAATTTCAAAAAAAAATCATCTCTTTTTAAATCAATAATAATAATTTATAATCACTTTTATTATTAATATAGAACGGAGACGCACGTAGCATGGAGGCGCACCGCCGAAACCCTAATTTTTTTAAAAATTAGGGTTTATCCGACCTGAACCAGGCCGACCCTGATGGTTTTCGACTCACGGGTCTGTGTCGTACTAGGCACGACATTGTTATTGTACCATGCGGTGTCGGCTCAGCACGGATAGCCCGATTGGCTGGCCTAAAACCAGATCAGGCCGTGCTAGGGCAGCCCGTTTGACATCTCTACACATAAGGTCTCATTACTAATAATTATCACAAATATATTAATCACAATATTATTAATTTAAGCATAATCAAATATAATACTAAAAATTTTATTTTAGATATCTTAGTTCTTAAAAATTCTCAACATATTCTCATATATGATAGAATCAACATGAGAATAAAAAATCTCAGAAATCCTAATAATTTTTTATTTGATTTCTTATTAGAATCGACATAGTGAATGATAATGCATGCAAAAGCAGAATCATCATAAAGACCACTCCATAATATTTTTTAAATTCATTAATTACTAATTATTATTTTTATTTAAAGTATTTTATTATGTTATTCCTACTAATCGACCTAAAAATATTGTAATTTATTTGATTTCCTAATATATTCTAACATATTTTTTATTTATTCAAGGAAAATTTATTTTTAAGTCAATTTGTACTATAAAATTTATTATGTGACATATATATAATGTGAAAAAGTTTAGCTAAGAGATCATTTATAATAATTATGAAAATATTTATTATGACATCATTATTTAAAATAAACTATAATTTCTTAAAAATATTATGTTATATATTTTATTTTATATCTCATATTCACTAAATATGCTCAACAAACACTTATAAATGATAGGATAACATTCAATAAAAATATTATTTTATTTAGTTTACACTTAAAATTAATAAAGTTAGTGATCACAATTACAAATACATTGTGATCATTAGTCCAAATATCAAATATTACCAAGATCACTCTACTTTATTTGCTAAGTTCATTAATTATTAATTATTTTTTCATTTTTAAATTTATTATAACATAATTTTTAAAGGTCATCCAAGAAATTTTATGGTATGTGTGATTTATACAAAATTATATAGTATAAGATAATATATTATACAAATTTAAGTTGAAGATACATGTCACTAATGAATCTAATTATGTCTTCTATTACAAACTGATTATGATAAATAAAGAATATCATTGAACTTAAAATTGGTCTAAATACAATCATCTCACCACCTAGTTGGATTGTCAAAGATCAAATATATCATATTTTTTAATATATTTGTTGAGAGAGAGAGAGAGAGAGAAAACCTTTCTAACTTTTTTTTAACGTCTGCCGCTTCCCTTATATTCCATACTCCCCCTCAAGCTGGCGCATATACGTCATATGCACCAAACTTGTTACAAATATATTTAATCCTAGGACGACTGAGAGATTTAGTGAAGATATCTGCTAGTTGATTATCTGAATTAACAAAACTTGTAGCAACACATCTTGATGCGATCTTCTCTCTAATGAAGTAACAATCAACTTCAATATGTTTGGTCCTTTCATGAAAGACTAGATTGGATGTAATATGTAATGCGGCCTAGGTTATCACAGATGAATTTCATCTCTTCATCCTTTCCAAATCTCAACTCTCGAAGAAGATGTTTCAACCATATGAGTTCACATGTTGCCAAATCCATAGCTCGATACTCGGCTTCAGCGCTTAGATCTCGCCACTACATCTTGTTTCTTACTCTTCCAAGATATTAGATTACCTCCAATAAAACATAGTACCCTGAAGTGGAACGTCTATCTGTGAGTGAGCCAACTCAATCTGCATCTGTGTAACCAACAACCTGAGTATGACCTCTGTTCTCGTACAACACACCTTGGCCTGGTGTACTTTTGATATATTGAAGAATGCGGATTACGACATCCCAATGGCTATCACATGGTGACTATAGGAATTGACTAACAACACTCACAGAAAAGAGAAATGTCTGAACGAGTAATGGTGAGATAGTTCAATTTACCTACGAGTCATCGATATCTCCCAGGGTCTCCTAAAGGCTCCCCCTAGTCCTGGTACAAGGTTGACATTTGGATCCATAGGTGTGTATACCGGTTTACAATCTAACATACCGGTATCTTCCAGGATGTCTAAAGCATACTTCCTTTGGGAAAGGACCACACCAAAACTGGATTGAGCTATCTCAATTCCCAATAAATACTTGAGTTTTCCCAAATCTTTAGTCTGAAAGTGGGTAAAAAGATGTTGCTTTAATTTCTGAATACTATCCTGATCACTGCATGTAATGACAATGTCATCCACATAAACAACCAGATAAATACACTGCCCCAAGGAATTATGATTATAGAAAACTAAACTGGTCTGCTGTACTGCGAAGCATGCCAAACTCTTAAACAACAGAATTAAAACGACCAAACCATACTCGAGGATATTGTTTCAAGCCATATAAAGAACGATGTAACTTGCACACTAAACCAGACCCCCCCCCCTGAGCAACAAAACCAGTAGGTTGCTCCATATAAACTTTCTCGGCAAGATCACCATGAAGGAAGACATTTTTAATATTCAACTAATAAATAGACCAAGAACACATAGCAGTGATATCTACTTCAGATTGAAAAGAGCCCTAGTACAGCTCCAGATTGTAGCGTGGCAGCACCCGAAAGGTTGAAGAGACAAGGAACAGGATTTCTGAACTGAAGCAATAAAAAGACAAACGGAGCTTGAACTCGATTTAAGAGATCTGTAGGAGAAAATCACTGGAAGCATCCAGGCCAAGGAGGATGCTGCAAAGTAGCTTGGTACACTAGAGAAGGAAATTCAAGATTCATTGATGGAGCTTGACAAAATTAGCCACTGCATGAGAACCAAGTTATGAAGGAAAAAGAAATTGCCAAGGGGGAGAAGAGGCGGCTGTTCCGAGCAATGGAGACGATCTCGTGCGTGAAGAAGAAGGCGAAGTGGGCGCTGAGGTGGATCGACGGGTCGGAAAGCTTCGGGAGAGAAAGCTTCAGAAAGCATCACGTCGAGTTCACCACGCTTCTGCAACCTCGCTCTGATACCATGTTGAGAAAGAAAAAGAGAGAGAGAGAGAGAGAGATAGAACCTTTCTAACTTTTTTTTTAACGTCTGCCGCTTCCTCTTATATTCCACAATATTATTCAACTTATTCTTTAATAACAAATTCCTATTATCTGGGAGGCATACGAAAAAATTATAGTAAGTTACGTATGTTTTCTAAAACGAGAGAAACAATTTTCATCTCCTCTTGTACAGTGAAGTTTAATGACGTAACATATGCATCTAATATGAAAAATCTCTCTTAATGACTCATCTTTAATAGTTCTAACAAACATGTTAATTACTACTTCATTGTTAGATGCATTATTAAATATAATTCTATATATTTTATTTTTAATATTATATTCTCTAAATATTCTCATCGTGTACCCATAAATGATTGGATCATTATGAAGATGAAAAATCTCTGAGAATCCTAATATTTTTTTTATTTAATATCTATTTAAAATCTAAATAGTAGACGGATGAGATATACATATGATGCATCATCGTGACTAGTCCAAAATCAGATATCACAGGATACCAATTAAATATATTCCCTAAATTAATTATTTATTATTTCTTTTTCTAATTTATAATATTTTAATATGTCAGTTTCTAGATATGGACATTATAATCCTACGATATGCATGCTGAAAATAAATGTATATAATATTGATTACCCTTAGATTCTCCTAAAATCTAATCGGAAGGCTCATCGTAGTAATCAATTTGGTCATTCCTTCTCTCTCTAACTCTTTTCGATATATGAAGAGGGTCAAAGATTCAACCTCAAAAAATTTGTTGCCGAGTTGAGTTTGCTTAAAATCTAATACACTATATTTT